>CM051525.1:50120131-50488309 GCA_028017165.1 Herpetospermum pedunculosum
TTTATTTATTATTTTTATTATTATTATTTTTTTTTTTTTGTTGGTTAGTTATTCACAAAGACATCAAAATTAAAAGATGAAGAAGAGAAGGGAAGATAATCGAAAAAATAAATAAAAAAATTAAGGTTAGGGCTAAATTTTTAATTCAAACAAAGAAAATAAATGAGAAGCTAGGAAAATGATTCAATTAATAATAATTAAAAGAGAAGAAAAAAAACACTTTCCACAAACAAAGAGTAGTGTTGGAAGGTGATGAAATTAATTATAAGAAGTAGAATATATTCCTAATCGGTAATTATAAAAGAAAAACAAAAAAAACAAAAAAAAACAAAAGAGAAAAAGAAGAGAAAATGCAGTTGAAAAAAGAAAGTTGGTTGAAGTGGCGTGTGAGAGCGCGTGTAAAATAGAGAGAGTGGGGGAGTCGGGCACACGTCATGTTGACTGTGGAAATTTAAGGCCCACAGTTTGACCATGTTCAGTCAGTGCTTGGGCCACAAGTTTAAAAATTAAAATTACTCTCCCTCTAGGCTCTAACTAATTTCCTTCTTCCTTCTTTACCTAAATATATATTATTTCATTGCTCCAAATCAATATATTCCTTATCTGTTTTTTTTTTTATCAAAATCCCATGAATTTGCTTATAAATTCATGTTCGCCTTTGGCTTATAAATTCAAATTTCCAAAATCAAAATCCAAATCATGAACTCGTCGTCGTTCTGGTGTCATATCCACGGCGGAGGCCGGGCGGCTTCTGGCGAAGAAGCGAATCAATGTGTTGAAGTCCGACTGCAGCATTTGAGGCATGAGATTTGTGGATCTCCGTCGGCGGAGGTTGTAAGGGAAATACTGGATGCAACCATTACACCGAATCATACACCAATTACTAATGTGGTGATTCCTCTGCCTCTGAGTAAAGAAGTGGGAGAAATAGATGCAGTGTTGATCCAAAAGTACGTTGTGCAGAAACTGATGTCCACAGTCGACATCGGCGCCGGTTACTGCGAGATCATCGCCTCGTACATAGCCGAAACTGTGGCCGGAGACAGAGGGAGGAAGTGCCAGATTGTGGCCGACGTCGATATCATCGAGGCTCAGGTTGTTGAAGCGATGGAGAAGAACGAAGAAGAATTGGGGGAATGTTGTATCTGTTTGGAAGAACTGAACTGCGAGGAGAAGGAGGTGATAGAAATCCCATGCGGGCATGTGTATCATGACTCATGCATCTACCGCTGGTTGATCAATGACACCTCATGCCCTTTGTGCAGATCCCCTTGCCAATTGGAAGACTGACAATTTTCTTTTTTTATAGGGGTCGAATTGCAATTCTTTATCAATTTTGTTACTCATTCTTTTGCTTGGCTTTCCCCTTCGGGGGCTCCTTTGCAATTCAAGATCGTATTTCATGATCTCTACTACTCTTGTAAACAACTTCAAAATATAATTAAATGGAGTTTATTAATTTCATTCTAATTCTTCTTTTGTTTTGTTGTTTCTATAAAAACAAACTCATATAAGACAACACCTCCAACTTCAAACTTTTATTATCGAAAAAGGAAAAAGAAATCGATAATAATAATTTAAAACAATTAGAGCCGTTAGAGTGAAAATTAAATTGTCAGATACTTTCCATAATAGGATTAATAAATGTAAAATAT
This sequence comes from Herpetospermum pedunculosum, assembly GCA_028017165.1. Taxonomy (NCBI): domain Eukaryota; kingdom Viridiplantae; phylum Streptophyta; class Magnoliopsida; order Cucurbitales; family Cucurbitaceae; genus Herpetospermum; species Herpetospermum pedunculosum. The sequence continues at coordinate 50,121,787 of CM051525.1, forward strand.
ATTCCATAATTAATCATACTTTCCATAAACGAAGTAGGATTAATAAATGTAAATATATTTGATAATTAATCATACTTTCCATAAACGAAGTAGGATTAATAAATGTAAAATATATTCCATAATTAATCATACTTTCCATAAACGAAGTAGGATTAATAAATGTAAAACATTTGGCTAGAGATTTTTTTTCTTTAAAGTTGAATAAATAATATGTTGCTCACAAAATTGAGAAATATTTTTTATATGTTTGAAACCGTATTGAATCTGAATTTTTTAAATTGAGAGTTTGTACTGAAGGGTATATATATATATATATATATATATATATATTAGTCCCTAATTTTGAGTGCGGTCTCTCTCAATTTAGTATTTAGCATTTAAAAAATTCAATTTATTCCCTAATATTTTAACATATTTCAATTAAAAATCTCACTTTTTTTTTTTTTTTTTTTAATGTTTTTTTAAAGAATACATTTTTTTTTAAAACATTTTTTCTAGAAATGTTTGTAATTAAAACACTGTTTGGTTACATTTTCTTAAAAGTGTTTTTATCTACAAGCTTTTATTTTTTTATTTTTTATATTTTTTTTGACTGATAATATGGGTTAGTTTGGATTAACTACTAAAAAAATGTTTTTCAAAGAATGTTTAAAAACATTTTTTCTAAAAATGTTTATAATTATAACCCTCTTTGGTTACATTTTCTCAAAAGTGTTTTTATCTACAAATGTGTTTGGTTTTTTTTTTTTTTTTTTTTTGACTGATAATATGGGTGTGTTTGGATTAACTACTAAAAAAATGTTTTTCAAAGAATGCATTTTTTTAAAAACATTTTTTCTAGAAATGTTTATAATTAAAACACTCGTGTGTTTGGTTACATTTTCTCAAAAGTGTTTTTATCTACAAGTTTTTTTTTTTTTTTTTTGGTCTGATAATATGGGTGTGTTTGGATTAACTACTAAAAAAAATGTTTTTTCAAAGAATTCATTTTTTAAAAAATATTTTTTTCTAGAAATGTTTATAATTAAAACACTCATGTGTTTGGTTACATTTTCTCAAAAGTGTTTTTATCTACAAGTGTGTTTGGTTTGCTCTACACTAAAAGTGTTTCTAATGTCAAATTACTATAAGCGACATTTATTAATAAACAATATGAATTAATAAGTTTGAATTTATATTTGTCGTTAAGGGTTTAGGGTTTACTATTGTTGATGGTCGGGGTCAGGATTTGGCGATCGGGGTCGGGGATTGGTGGCCGGGATCGGGATCGAGGTCTGGCGGCCGGGGTTAGGGTCGGGGTCAGGTTCGGGCAGCCGGGGTCAGGGTCGGGGTCGGGCAGCCAGGGTTAGGGTCTGGGTCGGTGTCGAGGCCAAGGTCCGGGGTAGGGGTCGGGGTGTCAGGCGGCTAGGGTCGGGGTTGTTGGGATTTATGCCCTAAAGCCTCGTAATTAATTAAAAAATATTTGATAATTATTTTATTATTATTATTTGCAATTTATAATATTCATTATATAAATAAAATCCAAGGTTATTAGTGTAATCTTGAACTGTATGTAGTTGACATACGGGAGGATCATGTTCAAGTAATAACCTAAAGGGTCTATAGTATATGGATAAGGTTGGGTGCCTTATCCTGGTAACACTGTTGATATGGCCCACTTTGTAATTGTTACAAATGATTTGATCCAAATCATTCATGTAGAGACATGTGAGTGGGGGTATCCTATACAATGAGTTTGTATAAGACTGGACCACGAAATATATAATCTCTCTTTATAAATCCGTTATTTGAGAAGATTAATATTTCACAGGATGATCATATGTGACTCGATCTTAATCCTGAGTGAGTTATGAACTCCTGCCTGTGAGGGCTCGTCCTTTGATTTGTATGGGTGAGTGATAGCACACAAATGGGCTATCTTTAGGACCTATTTTATGCTAGTTTAGAGGATTAAATGTGTACTTTCACGATTATATTTGATTATTTTATAAATATCGAGCATTTTGGAGCAAACCGGAGAATTTAGAAGCTTCGTGGTGAAAACTAAGCTATTTGGATGAAGTTTGAAGCTCCCAAGTGACAAAAAGAAGGAATTTGGGTCCAAAACCCGAGAGCATAGCGCCTAGGCGCCCATTCCAAGCGCCTAGGCGCCACAAAATGATGAAGAAAAAAATAAAAAAGCATAAATGTACAAGTTGGGACTCGAACTCAAGCAAACGCGCACAGCCCAGCCAAAGCAAACCCTTGACCACTGCACCAACTGTAATATTTTATCTTCTTTCCTGCTATGTTTAATATTACCGTTGCTTCATTCTCATGCCTTCAGCCTCCGCACCTACATCAAACTCAATGGATGCGCGCTACACCTGATCCGAGCTCCTCCAGACCTATTATGCACGATTTTTACCTAAATTTCCATATAAATACATATTTTTATGGAGGTTTTTGAGAGCCGATTTGGAGAGTCAATCCCAATTTCGAAATTACATAGTTTTTAGAGTTAGAAGAGATTCTTGGGAGCACCAAGTACAGATTTACATGCTCGGGATCGTGAAGATTGCAGCGGAAACGTGGAATCGACACGAGTTTTATTTCTTCTTTCCCTTTTAATTTGTAGTTTTATTATGGATTTATTTTTGAGTTTATATTTTGAATTATTGAACATTATGAGCTAAACTCTCTTGACTTTGAGCTTTGATGTAACCGTTTATTGAATTTTATTCTTCTTAATTAATAGTTGGTATTTCAATTTCATATTGGTTGTGAGAATTTTTCTGAGCTTAATGCATGTTAGGATTTGGCCATTCTTTGCATGATTTTTATATCAATAATTTGAGGTCGAGAGACGATTATTGTTGATGATCCTGAATTGTTTTCCCTAATTTATACATGAGATAGACATATCCTTGTAGGTTTTGTGACAATTATAGTTTTACGTTCTTCATATTTGGATTGTCTGAATTGCCATAGAAATATAGGTAATTTACTGATGGACCAAAACGTGGGTATATATTTTGGTTCAATAACCTGCAATGAAGTTTATGGTCAAGTGCAAGTATACACTGTCAATCAAGTAATAATTTGGAAAGTATTCCATGTATCGTATCCCAAGAGACTGTTGAAGAATTTAGTTTTATAAAGAATTTGTTTTTCGAAAGCAATAAAAAGGTAACACAAATAAATTGATAATGGTTGGTTGGTTTTGGTTTGAAAGCAATAATAAAAACAGGGATCCAATCATGTTTCAGCCCTAAGTTGAGTTTACTTGACAGCCTGTGACCACAGAGTCACCACATAGTATCTTATGCTTTCGGATCGGATTCGTCTCCTATTCAGCCTCTTTGCAAGTACCTTTAGGAGTCTAAGCCATTATACTCACGGTCCAGTGGATAATGTGATCTTAGATGGTTAAGAATGCAATCCTATTGATCCTATAGTCTTTTGCCCCAATCATCAAGGACAATCGACGAAATCCTATTCCTAGGTTTTTCTGCTATATCACCTTTACGAGAGCCGTTAATTGCCCGACCTGTCCAGTATCGACATTAACATTTCATGCTAATTAAGTGATCAAATTAATATAACATTTTTGCATATATTCAGTAAAGGACGAACCACATAAGGCATAAGGGGTAAAACCGTAATTTACAGCTGTCAAGCTAGCTCATTTCTTAACGGGCATTCACATAATTGAATCCATTAGGAAAACTTAGCTCATAATGAGAACTAGACTAAAATACTTCATTGAAAAATAATGCATAAGTACAAAAATTGCTAAAAGGGTAAAATGGTAATTTTACTCGAAAATTAAAGATAAAATGAAAATGGAATAAAAACAGAATGTAAATAATAAATAAATGACAGAATTGGAATAACAAAGGTTTTGAACTGAAAATTAAATTATAAATGCGAAAGTTGCTAAAAGGGTAAAATGGTAATTTTGCATGTAAAGTTAAGAACGGAAATAAATGCGAAATAAAAACAGAATGTAAATAGAAAATGTGCAGAATTAAATAGAAAGTAAATCTGTAAATTTTTCAACTTTCTCTCTCTCGAACTCGTGGACAATGGATGAAGGGTCTCTACTCGCTCGATTCACGTCGTCAATGCAAATCGAATCCTCGCAGCACCTTCCTTTCGGAGCTGGCTGAAGTAGAACTATTACAGAGGAGTGGTCCGCTCTTGTTTGGAATTTCGGGAATTTGGGTGAGTTCTTCGAGAGAGAAAGGAGGTTGATCGATTATGTGGAGATTGATTGTTGTAAAGAAATGATCGATGATATGAATCAAGGCTTGAGGTGCCTTTTATAGGCTTGGGGTTTGTTTGGAGGTTGCTAAAATGAGGGAGAAATCTTTGGGAATGTTTGTTAGGTCAAATAGGGAGTAGGTTGGCTGAATCTTTGGAAAATCTTTGACAAAATATCTCAACCAATTCGTTTGACCAGTCAACTGCACTCTGTTGCCTCTTATGTGGCCACAAGCTGGATTCTGCACTATGTGACTCCTCTGTGGCCACAAGCTGGATTTTGCACTCTGTGACTCCTGTGTGGCCACAAGCTGAAACTCTGTGGCCACAAGCTGAAGCAGAATACAGTTTTCCTGAAAATAATTAAAATAACATTAATTCTTATCAAAAATGACTCTTTTACCCTCTTAATTGCTTCATAATGACAAAACGACCTTGAGCATGTGACTTTCCTATTTTTATTCTTTTCTTATCAATTACATGCACAATTATCTTCAATTTAATTCAAAAATTCAATTAATGAGTATGCTTTAAAGGGTAAAAACATGACATAAATGACGTTCATCATTTACTTTTCAAAGAATATTGTTATTGCTCGAGAGAGAATAACAAGTCTATAGGGTAGAACTTGTCAACAATCTAGAAATTGATTAATTCCATCTTTTAATGAATGAAGAATTTGATGAGATAACGATGAAGTCATTGCTCAAGTCAATTCCCTAGGATATATCTCTCCATATTGTTCTCCAAATTTTATTTTATGTTTTATTTTAATTTTGCTTTAATCATATCATTTGATTTTCATTCTCTAAATAAAATTGAGTGATAGTATTCATGGTAATTAGGTGAACTAGAAAACCAATCCTGAGGACGATATCCGTATTTTCAATACACTATATTAAAACTTGACCCGTACACTTGCGGTATTTTATTGCACTAAAATTGCACAACAGTGAGAATGGCCTTTATAGCCGATTCAATAAGCCTACCATTTTGGGAACTTGACCAAATAGGGAGTTCGGAACATAAGTTTCACAAGATGGAATTCACTCCTTCCCATATAGGGAAAGTAGATGAGTAGTTCCCTTAAGTGTTGATTTCGGGACTTGAACAATGGGGCCCCACCCTCTCACTGGCCCGAGAGGGACTTCGTTTATGGTTGGATCATAAACAGGTTGTTCATTAGAGAATCAGTGGTACTTAAGGTGTAAGATGTAATTACAGGGGTAAAACGGACTTTTGACCAAGCTGTAATTACGAACAACTCGTGAAGGATCGACTTGCATGTATTGGTTATATCCATGGACACAACTTGTCCTACCACTACAAGAAAAAATGGCATTACCGACGCTAAACTTACCGACGCGAATAAATACGTCGGTAATTGTACGCAATGCCGACGCTCGCGTAGTGACGTCGGCAATAATAAATATTGCCGACGTGGTGAATATGGCGTCGGTAAATGTCGATAATTACCGACGCAGTTATTTATGCGTCGGTAATGATCCATAATTGCCGACGCATTTCTTTAAGCGTCGGCATTTATCGATAATTACCGACGCCGTTATGTATGCGTCGGCATTTATAGATAATTACCGACGCAGTTATTTATGCGTCGGCAAGTATTGATAATTACCGACGTTTTATTGGACCACGTCGGTAAAAAAAACCATAAAAAACCATAAAAAAATAATTACTTATACTTACCGACGTTGTCACAAACGACGTCGGTGAAAATAAATAATTAAGAAATAAATAATTATTTACCGACGCCTTTTGAACAGGCGTCGGTATATTTCTCGATATTTACCGACGCAGATGGACTTTGCGTCGGTAAAGATATTCTGTACCGACGTTATTTAAATAAACGTCGGTAAATGTCAACATGTACCGACGTCGGTTGATCGAGCGTCGGTAAAGTAATTTATTTATTTAGTAAATGGTGATATTTACCGACGCCTAGTTAAATAAACGTCGGTAAAGCTCAACTTTTACCGACGCCGTTTTAAAGAGCGTCGGTAAAGATCTGGAAATAAACAAAATGCCCTAAGCCCCGATTTCTTCTTCTTCTTCTTCTTCACCTCTCGCTCTCTGCAGAACCCTAAGTCGTCGCCTCCCTCCACGTCGTCGGCTTCCTCCACCCTCCTCGCCTCTCTCCACCGCCGTCGACTCCTACGAGCGTCGCCGCCTCCGTCTCTCCTCCCGCCTTCGTCTCTCCTGCCTTCGTCGTCGCCTCCGTCTCGATCCCACCGCGTCGCCGCCAACGTCTCAGCCGCACTCCCCGCCTTCTTCCCCTCCCGCCACCGTCGCCGCCTCCTCAGGTTTATTTGCTGTGTGTTTTTTTTTTTTTTTAATGATATAAATTGTTGATTTGTTTCAATTGTGAGAACTTGATGTTTGCTGCACTTAGATTAGGAGCATGTTTTAGGGAAGAAGAAACAGATTGTAGAGATCAAAATGAGACCATAAATGTATGATTTTTGTCAGAATAAAAAAAACAAGAAATAAGAAATGGAAACAGAGTGTAATTTTGAAATGAAAAATGTTGTAGAAGAAAGGGTGTAGCAAGGAAGAAGAAGAAGATGATGAAGAAACAGTCGGAGTGGAGAGGGTGGGGGATTCATTGGAGCTTCGTTTGAAGTGTCTCTGTGGGAAAGCCTTTGAGATCCTTCTTTCTGGAACTAACTGTTTCTACAAACTCCTCTGAATTTTAACTATTTTCTTCTTTCCCTTTTTGTTACTACACAACTTACTTAATACAAATCAATGCCTTCAATTTTTACTGTATATCAGATTGTAACTTTAGATAATTTCCTAAAACATGATAAATTTTTTTTTTTTTTTTAATGATATAAATTGTTGATTATTCTTATGCTCAATAGATTATGAGCACATTTTCATTGGGGTGATACTCGCAATTCTTAATAATTTAGAGTATCGCCCAAATTCTTAAACTATCTCAATTTCAATCTATCTTTAAGGACATTAATCTCAATTCTTAATATAAACCATACTTTTGTAAATAACTTAAAATGAACGACTTGACTCTTGAGGGTTTTGTTCTACTACTCCCGACTCTAATGGACTAAAACTTTAACCCATAGATTCCTAATTCTATTGTCTAACTTCCCTTACAGGTTTTATCCCAAGTTGGTTTAAAAAGGATATATAATTAAGAATGAGTAAAGCATGGATTAAACTTAAAGATAGGTTCTCATTGGAGTATAGAGAAGGGGTAGCCCGATTTCTAGCAGCGGCGAAGTTTTACGTTAATAATTCGGGAAAGATAAGATGCCCATGCAAAAAGTGCATGAATGCAATGTGGGAGTCATTGGATGGGTTGAAACAACATCTATTCATAAATGGAATATCTCATTCATATAGTCATTGAGTATTTCACGGAGAACCAGTCGATTTACCTATAGAATTAGAAGGTCAAACATCTCATTCAATACACGGTGATGGATTTGATAGTGAAGAGTTCAATGTTGTTGAAGAAAATGAGATGTTGAATCTTCTAAATGATCTACAAGTCCCAATTGACAACGTAAGCGACGATGGAGAAGACGTTCAAAATGAGATACCAACTAACGTCCATGAAAGGGATACTTCGAACGTATTTGAGGATTTAATGAGTGAAGCACGTAATCAATTGTACCCTGGCTGTACAAAATTTTCTTCTTTGAATTTTTTGGTGAAGTTGATGCATATCAAGCATCTTAACCGTTGGAGTAACAAGTCGTTTGATATGTTACTAAAATTGGTGAACGAAGCATTTCCAATAGGTGCATCTATACCTAGTTCATATTATGAAGCTAAGAAGAACTTGCGTTGCTTAGGGTTAGGCTATGAGTCTATTCATGCTTGCAAGTACGATTGTATATTATATTGGAAAGAATTTGCTGATTGCCAACAATGCCCAGTATGTGGGGAGTCTCGGTATGAAGTTAAAGTTAACGATGGAAAAGGTAAGAACATTCCACATAAAGTTTTACGTCATTTTCCATTGATACCAAGGTTGAAGCGGTTGTTTGCATCAAAACAAGGTGCTTCGGAAATGAAGTGGCATAAAGATAAGCGTATTGACACAGATGATATGTTACGACATCCTGCCGATGGCGAAGGTTGGAAACATTTGGATCGTGAATTTCCTCAGTTTGCTTCAGATGCACGTAATGTTCGTTTAGGTTTAGCTTCAGATGGGTTCAATCCATTCGGCAATATGAGTACCATATACAGTATGTGGCCTGTAGTATTAGTTCCTTATAATTTGCCACCTTGGAAATGCATGAAGGAGACAAATTTCTTGATGTCCTTGCTCATACCTGGGCCGAAATCCCCTGGTAGAGAAATTGACGTGTATTTGCAACCATTGATAGAAGAGTTGAAAGAGTTATGGAATAATGGTGTGCAAACATATGATTGTGATAAACGCGAGTACTTTCAACTCCATGCCAGTTTGTTATGGACTATAAATGATTTTCCGGCGTACGGGGATTTATCTGGGTGGTGTAATAAGGGATACAATGCATGTCCCATTTGTAAACAAGATACGTCAACGCGTGGTTTAATTGGAAAAAGATGTTACATGGGTCATCGACGTTTTCTTCCATTGGATAATCGGTGGCGTGGGAGTAAGCTACATGACGGACATGTAGAACGTAGACCTCCTCCAATTGTAAGCAATGGAGAACAAATCTTACAAGAATTGAGCATGCGCAGATTTCCTGTGCTTAGTAAGCATCCAACAAAACAAGAAAAGAAAAGAAAACGAACTAGTCCTACTTGGAAGAAAAAGAGTATATTTTTCCAACTTCCATATTGCTCAAAACTTTTGTTACGGCATAAATTGGATGTTATGCATATTGAAAAGAACGTTTGTGACAACTTGATTGGCACAATTTTAAATATCGATGGAAAAACAAAGGACACGCCAAACGCTCGGAGGGACTTAAAGAAATTGTTTAGGCGAAACGAGTTACACTTGACAAAGTTGGGAGAAAACAAATTTTCTAAGCCTCATGCTTCGTATACATTGACTTCCAGTGAACAAGTTGCATTTTTAAAGTTTTTGAAATCTGTTAAATTTCCTGATGGGTTCGCAGCTAACATAGCCCGATGCGTAAAAGAAAAAGATGGAAAAATAGTTGGGTTAAAAACACATGATTCTCATGTATTGCTTCACAGACTTCTTCCAATTGGTGTACGGGCATTTTTGCGAAAAGACGTGTCTACTCCTATTGTTGAGCTATGCTCATTCTTTCGTGATATATGTGCGAAAACATTACGCATCAGTGATTTGGATCGATTACAAGCAGATATTATAATCATACTTTGTAAATTGGAAAGAATTTTTCCACCGGCATTTTTTGATGTAATGGTGCACCTTGCAGTTCATTTGCCGTATGAAGCCAAAGTTGTTGGTCCAGTTAGTTACAGTAGGATGTACCCTATCGAGAGAAGTTTGAAGACATTGAAACAATACGTACGGAACAAAGCACGTCATGAGGGTTCTATAGCGGAAGCCTTTGTAATTAATGAATCAGTTACATTTTGTTCCTTATACCTAAGTGGAATTGAAACGAGATTCACTAGAAATGATAGAAATGATGATACAATTCACGAGGATGAAATATGTGGTGATTTCGAAGTGTTTAGACAGAGTGCACGACCATTGGGTGCCTCAACTTTAAGGACATTAACAACAGAGGAGAAACGTATTGCACATTGGTTTGTTTTAAACAATTGTGCTGAAATTGAACAATATCGCAGACAACATTTGACATTACGTCGGCATGAAGCACGAACGAAGTCTGACTTATCTAAAATACATCAAGAACATTTTCCTAATTGGTTCAAATCTAAGGTTTTGTCTTTGCCTGAGTCAGAAAAGGGGTACGATGATATGTATTCACTAGCGATGGGACCTGGTTCTACGGCACGCTCTTATAGTGGATGCATTGTTAATGGAGTACGGTTCCACAGTATAGAGCTTGATAATCGTCGAAAAACACAAAACAGCGGTATCATGGTGCCTGGAGTAAATCAAAGTGAAGATGATGAGAGTAATTTCTATGGGGTCGTGAATGAATGTTTGGATTTCCGGTATGCCAATACAAGACGTGTTTTTATGTTTAAATGTACATGGTTCGACACAAATAGTACAAAGAAAAATACAACACACACAGATTTAGGGTACAAATCGATTAATACATCTCGATATTGGTGTGTTGACGACCCTTTCATTCTTGTCAATCAAGGGCAACAAGTTTTTTACATTGACGACCCAAAGTATGGCGCTAATTGGAAAGTTGTGCAAGTAGTCCAAAATAAACGTTTATAGGACGTGCCAGAAGTAGAAGATATAGAGAATGATCAAGTTGATTTATTAGAACCTGGGAGGGGAATCAGAGTGGAAGATAGTGATTTTGCAAGAGAGGTTGTCACATTATGTCGACATGACATTGAACCTACAATTTGTGAAGACGTAATTATTGAACACGATGATGATTTCATAAACGATAGTGAATGACGTTGACCTTACAAATCTGTATGTGTATTTCATTATTTTTTTCCTATGTATTGATCATTATTTCATATTAATGTTCTTCTTGTGTGTTTGTAGAGGGAACCGAGAGATTGATACTATTATGAATAACCAAGAGATAGATGAAGAATTTGATGAACCCACCGAGAACCCTCACATGTTAGGATCTACTTCAGGTTATATTATTATTCAGATACACATTTTGTAGGGTTATACATTTTGGTATTATATCAATTTAATTAGTATTTTCTATTTGTGCAGTGGAAAGTGTGAATACTAGGTCTCATCGCGGGTTCACGCGTAATATCGAGTAGGAGAAGTATGTGGCTGAGAAGGGAAAAATTCACATCACTATTGACCCTATGTCGAACAAGTTCGTAGCTGAGGAGGCCACAAAGTTGAGCAATTGTATTGGTAGCTATGTGAGAGAGTGTTTTCCACCAAGTTGCCACCAAATGAAAGATGTACCGAAAGAATTGGTGACCCTAATAAAAAGTCGACTAAAGGTAAGCTCATTCATTGTATTGTATTTTTTCTTTATAATATGTAATATATTACCTTACTAATCTCCTCTATGTAGGATCATTTCATATTCGACTCGACGAATCCAACCATCAATAAATTCTTAGTAAAACGAATGGGTAGTGTGTTTAAAGAGTACAGGGGAGAATTGTACAAACACTACTTACAACTTCCCAGTTTTGAAGTGGCACGTGCGAACCCACCTAAGAGACTTAAGGACAACATTGATGAGTGGCAAGTAGTATGCAATAAGTTGAGGATCCTGTTTGGCTGGTACGCTAATTCATATTCATTTTACATATATATTTCATATTCATTACCTAATCATTCGCTCTTTAGAAAATTTAGGTGTTTCAGGATCGATGAACGACCGCGAGAAGATTGTGATGACGAGATTTGAAAAGCTTTCATGTTTTGTAACCATACTAAAATATTTCGTGTTTCAGGATCGATAAATATGTATATAGTTTAAGTACTTTTAAATTTCTTGAATATGTATATAGTTTAACCATACTAAAATATTTCGTGTTTTATTCACTTGCGGAATGAATATGATTTTTTTGTTTTATAGATTATAATGAAATTGACAGGGAAATTGTTTTTACGAAAATTGGTAATAATAATACCCAAAAAAAGATTTTTTTGGAAATTCTGTTTTTAATCCGAAAGGAAAATGGCGACGCCATAAATAAGCACGTCGGCAATAGTATATTTATCGACGCAATAGTATGACGTCGGCATTAGTACATTTGCCGACGCCTAATAAGAACGTCGGTATTAGTATATTTTTACCGACGCCTAGTAAACACGTCGGTATTTTTTTTGCCGACGTTCTCTTGACACGTCGGCATTAGTATATTTGCCGACGTGAATGTTCCGCGTCGGCAAATATACTAATGCCGACGTCATACTATGGCGTCGGTAAAACGCATATTCGCCGACGGATGTAGTCCGCGTCGCTGAATCTAATCTTTACCGACGCGCAGACTTGTCGCGTCGGCAAACCCTTTCCCCACGCGCCTAACGCGACGACGTTCCCGACGCGCGTTTTGGCGTCGGTAATACATTTACCGACGCATTTATCCATTTTTACCGACGTTTAGTATCGTCGGGAAATGCATTAATTGTTGTAGTGTACAGTGCATAAGAGTGCAACTCTAGGCCTATAGTGGAGTGACCTAGAGTTAATGAATGAAAGTCAATTAATTAATGAGTTTAATTAATTAATTTTGTATCATTGGAGCTTATAAATCTGTAGGTCCATAAGGTTCCCTTGCTAGCTCATAGTAACACTAAAAGGATCAATTTAGTTGAAAGAAAAATTTGAAATATTCAAATTAATATTTAATATATTTGATATATTAAATGTAGAAGAGTAAAATATATTTATTGTATTTGATACATTAAATATTCAAGGAAATAGTTTATGTATATAATACATTAATAATAAAAACTATATACCTATGTTATTTGAATGAGATTCAAATTGGTTTAAAGTATATTAGAAAAGATTAATTTTATAATATTTGAATAAGATTCAAATAAATATAAAATACATATTTTAATATATTAGATATTAAAATGTATTTTATAAAATAAAATTAATTCCTAAAAGCCTTATTATAAATAAGACATTTAGGTTTAGCCAAAAGGTTGGCCAAACACACTACTCACCCATCTAGAGAGAATTGTTCTCTCATTCTTTCAAAGAGCTCCCACAACCCTTGATCCCGTGTTCGAGTCATAGCGAGGAAGACTTCGTGGAAAAAGGAACACAAGAAGGTTATTGTTCTTCAAAGGTAATATATGCTTAACTTGTATTTTTTTGTTTAATTCTAAATAAAACAAAGATCGGTTCCAAACGCTTCCGCTGCGGGAATGAAGAGTTCATTCCCTTCAGGGGTGGCGGTCAGAGTCGGGCGGCTGGCGTCGGGGTCGGATGGCCGGGTTGGGGGCCGGCGGTGGTCGGGGTCGGGGTCAAGGTTGGGCTCGTGGTTGGGGTCGAGGTCGGGGTCGGGGTCAGGGTCAGGGCTGGGGTCGGGGTCGGGGTCGGGCGACCTGGGTCGGTGTTGGGGTTGGGGTTGGGTGGTCGGGCCGGCGGTGGTCAGGGTCGGGTGATCGGGTCGGCGGTGGTCAGGGTCAGGGTCGGGTGGTCGGGCCGACGGTAGTCAGGGTCGGGTGGCCGAGTCTGGGCCTGCGGTGGTAGGGTTGGGGTCGGGGCGGCAGAGGTCGGGGTCGGGTGGTCGGGCCGGCGGTGGTCAGGGTCGGGGCCGGTGGTGGTAGGGTCGGGGTCGGGTGGCTGGGGCGGCGGGGGTCAGGGTCGGGTGATCGGGGTTGGGGTCAGGGTCGGTGTCGGCAGGGGCGGAGCCACATGGGGGCCAGGGGGGGCACGTGCCCCCCTCAAATTATTAATTTTATATATTTGTATGTAAAAAATAAAAAAATATCACCACAGTTTTATGTATTTGTATATTCAAATTCGAAATATGTGAGAAATTTTACTTATGGTTGGATGGTAAGGGGCACAACTTACGAGGTTATATATTTGTGAGAGTTGGGCTCAAAACTCACTAGACGTTAGTTTGGGATTTTTTTTTGCTTTTTTAGTTTAGTAAATTATTATATTTTCAGTTGAATAAATTATTTTAGATTTAAAAAAATAAAAAAAATAATTTTTAAAAAATGATAAATATATCCAATTATATATATTTAAATAGAGAATTCTAAAATTATTTATTATTATTTTGAATTAATATTACTTAATATAAATATTATATCTTTTTATTTGAAAATTATATACAAATGTTTAAAATTATATTTATATGAATGTAGAAGGATAAATTTAGTCCTTTAATTTTTAAATTTATGTTTAATAGATTCTTGAAGTTCCGTTTAAATTCATTAACTTTAAATATCTAATAGATACATTTTTTTTCTCTATAAAAATCAATTGTTGAGGACCCAATTATACTTAAATTTTTTAATTTTGTATCTAAGATATGTGATTTTTTTAAAAGTCAAATAAGTTGAGCACCCATTAATTTTATGTCTAACAAAACATTTAATATTTTAAAATTTCCTAATATGTCTTTAGATACAAAATTGAGAGTTTAATCTATTAGACATAAAATTAAAATTTGAATGATCCATTAGTCTCAAAATTGAAAGTTTAAGAGTCTCTTACATTTTAAAGCTCAAAAACTATATAGACATAAATCGAAAATTTCAAAGGCTAAATTTGCAATTGACTTTATCGGAGTTGTGCCCCTCCTGACAAAAATTCCTGGATCCGCCCCTGGGTGTCGGGGTTGGGGTCGGGGTCGGGGTCGGGGTCGGGGTCGGGGTAGGGGTAGGGGTCGGGGTCGGGGTCGGGGTAGGGGTAGGGGTCGGGGTCGGGCGGTCGGGGTCGGGGTCGGGGTCGGGTGGCCGGGGTGGTGGGGGTCGGGTGGCTGGGCTAAGGCGACGGTGGTCGGGGTCGGGTGGCCGAAGCGGGGCGGCGGTGGCGGTGGTGGTCCTGGTCGAGTGGTGGCGGTGGCCCAGATCGGGTGGCCGCGGCGGTCGGGGTCGGGCGGTGGTTGGGGTCGGGTGGCGGCGGCGGTGGCCGGGGTCGGTAGGTCGGAGCGGGGCGACGGATGGCCGGAGTGGGGAGGCGGTGGCCTGCGACGGGGTGGCCGGAGTTGGGCGGTGGTGGTCGGAGTTTGGCGGCGGTGGCCGGCGGCGATCTGAGATGGTCGGTGAGGGACGACGGTGGTCGAAGGAGGTTGGTTGGTGGAGAAAATTTAAAAGAGGAGTGTGAGGGTATTTTGGTAATTTTAATACAATATGAGAATTAAGTAGGTTTTTCAATTAAACACCCAAAAACATTTTTTTTCAAAAGTTAATATCAAGTCTTTCATCCAAAATACATTATTTCAAAAACTCATTTTCCAAAAATTCATTTTGGATGGTTGTCAAACACTTCAATTTATTCCAAAATGACTTTTTTGTAAAAAATTAAACAGTTAGGAATCTAAACCAAACACACCCTAAATTTACATGATATAATAATTAGTGAATTTACAAAAATTTAGTGGGTAAAAAAGTCATCCAATTCATCATCCAAATTTTTTAGAAATCTGTAGAATTTTCGAGTTTTTCCTTTCTCTCAATAAGTGATCATTTTTTATCTCCTAAATTTCACTAACTCACTAACTATTATATCGTATAACTTTATCATCGATAACTTTAATATTCATCAATAAAGCGAAGTTTTTTTTTTTTATATACATAAGTAACTAAATTGAAAAAATATCCAAAAACACACATAACTAATAAATATTAGGACAAAAATCAATTTATACCCTTAAACTTTGAGGGTCGTATCAATTAAAACTTTAAACTAACAATTATATTCATTTAAACACTAAACTTTCATAAATGTATCAATTTACATTTTCAGATAGATTTTATTTTAAAAAAATCAATTTAAACGGATGGAGGCTTATAATTTTAACAATTAAACCCATAAACTTTTATAAGAGAATCGATTGTATGAAAGTTTAGGAGTTTAACTGATAAAATTATAAGTCTCTACGTGTCTGTGAAAACTTGCATTTCTCTAGTAGATGATGTAAATTGATACACTTATAAAATTTAAAGTTTAAATTAATATAAGTGTTAGTTAAAAGTTTTAATTGATACAACCCAACCCAAAACCATTCCCAAACGCCCCTAAAATTTTAGGCGTATTAATTGATTTTTTTTTAACTAAATATTAAAATAGAAAGCACAATTCAGAGGTCTAAAAAATAATGAAGAAGAGGAAGTGGACAGTTAGGATATTTTATATGTGAAGTTGTAATTATTTGTTGCAGTCATTTTTTATAGTTGTGCGAAATTCAATAACCTTATTTATTTATTTATTTTTTTTATTTTTTTTTTTTTTTTTTTTTTTTTTTTATTTTGTTGGTTAGTTATTCACAAAGACATCAAAATTAAAAGATGAAGAAGAGAAGGAAAGATAATCGAAAAAATAAATAAAAAAATTAAGGTTAGAGCTAAATTTCTAATTCAAACAAAGAAAATAAATGAGAAACTAGGAAAATGATTCAATTAATAATAATTAAATGAGAAGAAAAAAAACACTTTCCACAAACAAAGAGTAGTGTTGGAAGCTGATGAAATTAATTATAAGAAGTAGAATATATTCCTAATCGGTAATTATAAAAAAAAAAAAAACAAAAAAAAAAAAGAAGAGAAAATGCAGTTGAAAAAAGAAAGTTGGTCGGCGTGTGAGAGCGTGTAAAATAGAGAGAGTGGGGGAGTTGGGCACACGTCATGTTGACTGTGGAAATAGAAGGGCCCACAGTTTGACCATGTTCAGTCGGTGCTTGGGGGACAAGTTTAAAAATTAAAATTACTCTCCCTCTAACTAATTTCCTTCTTCCTTCTTTACCTAAATATATATTATTTCATTGCTCACCAAATCAATATATTCCTTATCTGTTTTTTTTTTTATCAAAATCCCATGAATTTGCTTATAAATTCATGTTCGCCTTTTTGCTTATAAATTCAAATTTCCAAAATCAAAATCCAAATCATGAACTCGTCGTCGTTCTGGTGTCATATCCACGGCGGAGGCCGGGCGGCTTTTGGCGAAGAAGCGAATCAATGTGTTGAAGTCCGACTGCGGCATTTGAGGCATGAGATTTGTGGATCTCCGTCGGCGGAGGTTGTAAGGGAAATACTGGAAGCAACCATTACACCGAATCAGACACCAATGGCTAATGTGGTGATTCCTCTGCCTCTGAGTAAAGAAGTGGGAGAAATAGATGCAGTGTTGATCCAAAAGTACGTTGTGCAGAAACTGATGTCCACAGTCGACATCGGCGCCGGTTACTGCGAGATCATCGCCTCGTACATAGCCGAAACTGTGGCCGGAGACAGAGGGAGGAAGTGTCAGATTGTGGCCGACGTCGATATCATCGAGGCTCAGGTTGTTGAAGCGATGGAGAAGAACGAAGAAGAATTGGGAGAATGTTGTATCTGTTTGGAAGAACTGTTGAACTGCGAGGAGAAGGAGGTGATAGAAATCTCATGCGGGCATGTGTATCATGACTCATGCATCTACCGCTGGTTGATCAATGACACCTCATGCCCTTTGTGCAGATCCCATTGCCAATGGGAAGACTGACAACAATTTTCCTTCTTTATGGGGTCCGATTGCAATTCTTTTATCAATCATTCTTTTGCTTGGCTTTCCCCTTCGGGGGCTCTTTTGCAATTCAAGATCGTATTTCATGATCTCGACTACTTCAAAATATAATTAAATGGAGTTTATTAATTTCATTCTAATTCTTCTTTTGTTGTTTCTATAAAAACAAACTCATATAAGACAACACCTCCAACTTCAAACTTTTATTATCGAAAAAGGAAAAAGAAATCGATAATAATAATTTAAAACAATTAGAGCCATTAGAGTGAAAATTAAATTGTCAGATACTTTCCATAAACGAAGTAGGATTAATAAATGTAAAACATATTCCATAATTAATCATACTTTCCATAAACGAAGTAGGATTAATAAATGTAAATATATTTGATAATTAATCATACTTTCCATAAACAACAACCACTTTGAATCAGATCAAAATTTTCCAAAATTAAACTCTTACCTTCTCCGTCGATTATAAATCCAAAGCTTCCTTCCTTCCGCCGGCGACAAATTACAATTCGAATCTGAAATTTTCATAATGTCTTTGGCTACTTCTAGACCGATTCAAAGATTCAAACCTCAAATGTCCGCTTCACAATTTCTATTGAATTTAATAAATTAATTAATTTCATTAAAATTTATGAGTTGATAGAAAAATGATATACCAAGGATTTAAATGACCACGTTTACGAAAATATCCATCTCTCAATTTTATAAAAACGTCATGAAAATATAGAGATTTTAAAAAAGAAAATAATAATAAATAAACGTTTTGTATTTTTAAATGAGTTAAAATATTTATTATAATATTATATTCACGTTAGGTTAAATTTTATTGTTTTTTTTATATAATATTTCATCAATTGTATACGGTATGATGAAAATGTCGATTCACCCCTCATATCGATGTTGAACATATGAATATGTGGAAATGATGATGGAAATGTCGATATGTCGACGAAAATTTAATACCATGGCTATACCTTTAGAAAATCAGTAGGAACTTTTATTTATCGGATTGTCTTTATTTATCGGATTAACAAGTATTTTTTTTTTTATTGTGGCCAGCTTTTATTTATTTTCTTTTTAAGAGAAGTAGCAAATTATTAGAGGTTATCTTCTCTTATTATAAATGAAAAAAAAAATATGTAGGGTGGTGGATTCGAATCTTTATCGTGGTATTCAACTTTTAAAGTTGTGTCTAATAGATTTCAAAACTTTAAATAGTATCGAATAAGTCTTCAACATTTTTTTATTTGTATCTAATAGGACATTGAATTTTAAAGATGTTTAATGGGTTTTTAAATTTCAATTTTGTGTGTAATAGGTCTATTCATCAATTTTTTAAATTATCGAGCTTAATATTTAATAGGACCTCGATTTTTCAATTTAGTGTCTAATGGGTAGTAACGATTTTTTTTAAAAAAAATGTCTAATGAGTGAGGATTTACTAGCATTAATTTGTATTTTATTTATTTATTATTATTATTATTATTTTAAGTACAACAAATAGGGTATGAGGATTGAACCTTCAACCTTAAGGAAGGAATGTATATCAATTACCATTATTGTCACTTTGACAAAAAAAAAAAAATAAAAAAATAAAAAAAAAAAAAATAAATCTATAAAAAAAAATTAAAAGTTTACAAACTTATTATACATTTTTTAAAGTTCAAGTACTTATTAGACAACTTTGCATTTAGGTTTGCGTAAATTTAGGTTGGTTTAATAACATTATTGGGGCATGATAACCACACCTATGGAGAATCTATATAACCTAGAATCTAGATTCTAGATTCTTTTTATTCTTCTTCAGTATAAATTTTAAATTCTAACTGTTATGGGCAAAATATATACTAATTAAAATACGTAAAAAAAAAAAAAATATATATATATATATATATATATATATATATATAAAAGACTCAAGTGAAGGAAGTCGACTCTTCAAGGATCAACCAAACAAAGGATGGTCGACCCCATATTGGTTGGACCAAGCAAAGAAGGTCGACCCCATATTGGTTGGACCAAGCAAAGGAGGTCGACCCTTCTGAGGATTGGCCTAAATAAAGCTAGCCGACCCTCGAAGGCTCGAACCAAACCGAAAAGACCGACCTCTTAGGGATCGATCGGCCAAAGCAAGGATGGTCCAACCTCCCATAAGGGTTGGCCCAAGCAAATGAGACCGATCATAGTGTTTTAAATACAAATTTGAAATTATTAATTCATATTAGTTATTAATCGTCTTTTATAGTAATTTGACATTAGTAGAATATTTTTTTTTTTTTTGAAGAGCAAAGCTAAATACAGACTACATCACCAACAAATCATGCAAATAAGAAGACTCAACCCCGAGAGGAACATCCTCCACCCAAATCACTCATTGACGAAGGCCCAACGCCATTTGCGCCAACTGATGTGCTACCATGTTACCTTCTCTATGAATAAAGCAGCAACGCTCCCTGAAAGGACGGGGCACCCTCACACACACATCAGGTACCATCATACCAACCTCCGTCACATTCTCATCCAACCCCTCAAACAAATTACACAACCGAAGAGAATCTGTTTCTAATATCATCGGGCTCAAACCCGCCTCCCATGCTAATGAAAGTCCTTCGGACGCCGCCAAGCTTTCAACCATCAAAACACTTCGGACATTGGGAACCCACGCTACAACCGCTAACATAACACGACCCAAAAAATCGCGCACCACAACCCCCACTCCCGCCATCTGATCAGAAGCTACAAAACTCGCATCTACATTGACCTTATACCTTCCCCGCGGAGGAGCCGACCACTTTACATGTTCACGATCCACCCTTGTCGAAACCACCTCCGTCATGCCCCTCCGATTGGCCTCTCGGAAAGAAGACAAGTAACTAGCAACCCAACAACCAATATCAGACGAAGGTCGCAGCCCCGTAATACGAGCCCGATTACAGTCGTTCCACACCGCCCACCACAGAGTACACAACTCCTCAAAATCATATCATCTCACTTTCTCCTGCAGGAACCACAAAAGAGAAGTGATGTCCCCCTCAGGTCGGAACTGCAATAAAAACTCAAATTTGGAAGTTTTCAACACTTGACGAAAAAACCTACAGTGCCAAAACACATGGAGGCTCGACTCGCCCCCTTTCCCACACAAAAAACAAGTATTCAGAATATCGATACCTCGCCGGCCTATATTGTCTAGGGTGGGCAACCTATCTAAGCAGAGTCTCCACAAAAATACACGGAGCTTACTCGGGATACCCATCTTCCACACCCCCTTCCACCATCGCGTCAAACACTCAACAGACGATACGGAAGCCTCATAACGATGCTCCCTGCCCTGAGCAAAACGATAACCATTATTCACTGTGTACACTCCTATCCTCATAATGCCATATTGCCTGGTCCACTGTATGCCGACGAGTGAGCGGAATCGTCAAAATGGCCTGAACCTCCAGTGGGTGAAAGTGTTGCCGTAGTTTGGGCTCATCCCACCCTCCACCAGTGAGAAACAAATCACTAACACTCGTATGGATGGGTAAGGTGATCGGAGAGCTGATGCGTAAATTAGATGTCATTGGCACCCAATTATGTCTGTATACTCCCACATTTTCTCGATTGCCAATCCGCCAACGAATTCCAGATTCCAGGAGCTCTCGTCCCCATAATAAACTCCTCCATATAGCGGAAGGCGACGACCCCAACTGTGCCGTAAATAAGTCGGAATCAGCATAATATCTTCCTTTCAGAACTCTCGCAACAAAGGAAGTCGGATGGTGAATCAAACGCCAACACTGCTTTGCAAGGAGGGCCTGATTAAACATTTCCAGATCCCGAAAACCTAGCCCTCCCAGGCATTTAGGCCGGCACAAAGATTTCCAGCTCACTCAATGCACTCGTCTATCCTCTTCATGCCCATTCCACCAAAATCGGGCCATGATCCTATTAATGTCCTGCATAAGCCCCTTAGGTAGTCTGAAACAATTCATCGTGTAGCAGGGTATGGCTTGTATGACAGCCTTCAACATAATCTCCCGACCACCAACAGAAAACTGTATCCCCTTCCAGCTTTGGAGACGTCGCCACACACGCTCTCTAATATAGCTGAAAGTACTAGAACGATTATGAGGCATAAAGGAGGGAAGCCCCAAATACTGAGTATGGAAAGGAACAATCCCCACTTGGAGCGTCTGGCTCACCCGGTTACGCATCGCCACAGATGTACTACGGCTAAAGGAAATAACATATTTGTCAAAGTTTATTACCTGCCCAGACGCTCGCTCATAATTCTTCCCATTATTCATTTTTGTAATTACTCATTTCTATTGGGTTCATTTGCAATACTTTTGAACATCACTTACATTCTCTCAAATTCAATGGGAATTAGCCTCTGTCACTCCTTCCTAAACTCAATTAATCAACTTCACTTATTCTAATTTCCCTCTTAACTTTTAAACAAGTTACTTAGGGTAGATTGCTAACCCTAATCTCTTATGGTATTATAAATCAAATATAATGGACAAGAGATAAATACTTATTAACATCTTAATCACTTGAGTTATTATTGCGTCATTTATTACCTACCGCAAGTGTGTACATATCAAATTTTAATATAGTTTTTTAAGTAAAGAGTATCATTTGTGAATACTATAGACACTAACAACAAATTTTATTTAGGCTACAAATACTTTGAGATGGAGTGAAAATTAAAACACTTAATTAGAAACCTTTTGGAGAGACTAGAAAATTAATTTCATCGATTAGATTTATGTTTAATTAATCTAACAATCCAAGAATAATTATGCATACAGTTATAAAAACCATAATTGACTTGCTAGAATCCGATTAATTCTCTTCTTCTCTATAAAACGAACACGTTCGTCTAATTTTTAATAGAAAAGAAAGACATAATGCAACTTTCTATTAACGACCTCTAAGAGAATTTTTCATGTCCATGCAAGAATTTACAAGCAGTCATGTGTTTGAGATCTACTCTAAACTCTATTTTTTCAAGCTAAAATTTAAACAAACAACTATTTATACTTTGGTCAGAAGGATAAAAACATCAAACAAACAAACACATGAATAATCGTTGCAATAGAAGAACTCAGATTAATCAAACATGAAAGCTAAAACAATTACACGAATCCCCTAAGTATTTAATCTAATTACTCCTAATCACTAAAATAATACTTGGACAAAATTTAGAATCCATAAAACAATGGCAAAAACATGTATATCTTATATGACACAACTTTTATAAGTGAGAGTTTAGTCTAATTACTCCTAATCACTAAAATAATACTTACAAAATTTAGACTCAAAATAAATTGAGAGTTTGTACTAAAATAATAAGAGTAAATATATATATACTTTAGTCCCTAATTTTTTTAGTGTGGTCTCAATTTAGTATCTAGCATTTAAAAAATTCAATTTATTCCCTAATATTTTAACATATTTCATTTTTTTTTTTTTTTTAATGTTAAATCTGACTGATAATAAATTTACATAATAATTAGTGAATTTGCAAAAATTTAGTGGGAAAAAAGTCATCCAATTCATCATCCAATTAATTTAGAAATGGGTAGAATTTTCGAGTTTTTCCTTTCTCTCAATAAGACCATTTTTTATCTCCTAAATTTCACTAACTCACTAACTATTATATTGTATAACTTTATCATCGATAACTTTAATATTCATCAATAAAACGAAGTTTTTTTTTTATACATAAATAACTAAATTGAAAAAAATTTCAAAAATTAAAAACTAAAACATGTATTTTTTGGTTGAACCATTTTTTAATCTAAAGAAAAAGAAAAATTAATCTTTTTAAAACACACATGACTAATAAATATTAGGGCAAAAATTTGAGGGTCGTATCAATTAAAACTCTAAACTAATAATTGTATTCATTTAAACACTAAAACTCTAAACTAACAATTGTATTAATTTAAACACTAAACTTTCATAAGTGTATCAATTTACATTTTCAGTTAGAATTTATTTCAAAAAAATCAATTTAAACAGATGAAAACTTATAATTTAAACAATTAAATCCATAAACTTCCATAAGTGAATCAATTGTATGAAAGTTTAGGAGCTTACCTGATAAAATTATAAGTTTCTACGTGTGTAAAAACTTGCATTTCTCTAATAGATGGTGTAAATTGATACACTTATAAAAGTTTAAGGTTTAAATTAATATAATTGTTAGTTAAAGATTTTAATTGATACAACTCTAACCCAAAACCATCTCCAAACCAAAATCATTCTCAAACGCTCCTAAAAATTTAGGAGTATAAATTGATTTTTTTATCCTAAATATTAAAATAGAAAGCACAATTCAGAAGTCTAAAAATTAATCAAGAAGAGGAAGTGGACAATTAGGGTATTTTATATGTGAAGTTGTAATTATTTGTTGCTGTCATTTTGTAAAGTTGTACCAAATTCAATAATTTTTTTTTCTTTTTTTTTTTTTTTTAAGAGAAAATGCAGTTGAAAAAAGAAAGTTGGTCGAAGTGGCGTGTGAGAGCGTGTAAAATAGAGAGAGTGGGGGAGTCGGGCACACGTCATGTTGACTGTGGAAATAGAAGGGCCCACAGTTTGACAATGTTCAGTCAGTGCTTGGGCCACAAGTTTAAAAATTAAAATTACTCTCCCTCTAGGCTCTAACTAATTTCCTTCTTCCTTCTTTACCTAAATATATATTATTTCATTGCTCACCAAATCAATATATTCCTTATCTGTTTTTTTTTTTTATCAAAATCCCATGAATTTGCTTATAAATTCATGGTGGCCTTTTGCTTATAAATCTAAATTTCTAAAATCAAAATCCAAATCATGAACTCGTCGTCGTTCTGGTGTCATATCCACGGCGGAGGCAGGGCGGCTTCCGACGAGGAAGCGAATCAATGTGTTGAAGTCCGACTGCGGCATTTGAGGCATGAGATTTGTGGATCTCCGTCGGCGGAGGTTGTAAGGGAAATACTGGAAGCAACAATTACACCGAATGAGACACCAATGGTCAATGTGGTGATTCCTCTGCCTCTAAATAAAGAAGTGGGAGAAATAGATACAGTGTTGATCCAGAAGTACGTTGTGCAAAAACTGATTTCCAAAATCCAAATCGGTGTTATAAAGATATTTTTCATAATTGAAACGGAATTCGAAGCTTATGAGAAATTCCTACTCGCTGATTTTCAAAATCCAAATCGGCGTTATAAAGATATTTTCCATAATTGAAACGGAAAGCTGATGAGAAATTCTTAATCGTTGATTTCCAAAATCCAAATCGGTGTTATAAAGATATTTTCCATAATTGAAACGGAATTCGAAATTCTTAATCGTTGATTTCCAAAATCCAAATCGGTGTTATAAAGATATTTTCCATAATTGAGATATTTTCCATAATTGAAATGGAATTTGAAGCTGATGAGAAATTTCGTTGATTTCCAAAATCCAAATTGGTGTTATAAAAATATTTTCCATAATTGAAACGGAATTCGAAGCTGATGAGAAATTCCTAATCGCTGATTTCCAAAATCCAAATCGGTGTTATAAAGATATTTTCCATAATTGAAACGGAATTCGAAGCTGATGAGAAATTCTTAATATGGCTGATTTCCAAAATTGAAATTGGTGTTATAAAGATATTTTCCATAATTGAAACGGAATTCGAAGCTGATGAGAAATTCTTAATATCGCTGATTTCCAAAATTCAAATCGGTGTTATAAAGATATTTTCCATAATTGAAACGGAATTCAAAATTCCTAAACGCTGATTTCCAAAATCCAAATCGATGTTATAAAGATATTTTCCATAATTGAAACGGAATTTGAAGCTGATGAGAAATTTCGTTGATTTCCAAAATTTAAATTGGTGTTATAAAGATATTTTCCATAATTGAAACGGAATTTGAAGCTGATGAGAAATTTCGTTGATTTCCAAAATCCAAATTGGTGTTATAAAGATATTTTCCATAATTGAAACGGAATTCGAAGCTGATGAGAAATTCCTAATCGTTGATTTTCAAAATCCAAATCGGTGTTATAAAGATATTTTCCATAATTGAAACGAAATTCGAAGCTGATGAAAAACTCCGAATCGCTGATTTCCAAAATCCAAATCCGTGTTATAAAGATATTTTCCATAATTGAAACGGAATTCGAAGCTGATGAGAAACTCCTAATTGCTGATTTCCAAAATCCAAATCGGTGTTATAAAGATATTTTCCATAATTGAAACGGAATTCGAAGCTGATGAGAAATTTCTAATCGTTGATTTCCAAAATCCAAATAGGTGTTTTAATTAGAAGAACAAGAACAACAAGAAATTCCTAATCAATACCTGAATTCCAAAATCCAAATCGGAACTGTAATCCATCGATCAATCATAATCATAATGTATGTGGATACAATCTCGTTGGTGTCTTATTCATGGCGGAGGCAGGGCGGCTTCCGGCGAGGACTCGAATCAAGCTGTGGAAGTCCGATTGCGGAATTTGAGGCGTCAGATTTCTGGATCTCCGTCGACGGAGCTTGTACAAGAAATCCTAGAAGCATCTATTACACCGAATCAAACACCAATGGTTAAGGCAGTGTTCCCTCTACCTCTCCACGAACTGGAAAAATTAGATGTGATGTTCATTCAGAGCTGCGTTGTGCAACAATTGATCTCCAAACTCAACATCGACGCCGCTTACTGTGAGATCATCGCGTCGTACGTCGTCAAAACTGTGGGCGGAGACAGAGATACGAAATTCCACATTGTCGCCGACGTTGATATCATCGAAGTGAGAAGGATTGAGGAAGAAGAATGCAGTATCTCTTTGGAAGAACTAAATTACGAAGAGAAGGAGGTGATCATGACTCATGTATCTACAAGTGGTTGATCAATCACACTTCATGCCCTTTGCAATTGGAAGAATGACTATTTTCTGGGGTCAGTTTGCAATTTCCAATTCATCGTTTTAATTACTCATTCTTTTCCCTAAAGGGCTCATTTGCAATAATCTTCTAGTAGTAATAATAATACTATGCAATTCTTATTTTTTGGGATACCAATAGATTTCTTTTTTTACAACAAAGGGCTACAAGAGAAGTAATACACGTCAATTAGCGTTGAGCTAAGTTAATTTGGACACATGTGCTCGCTATTTAATGTATTATTAAAGAAAAAGATTGTTTTTAGTTCTATTATTACTTTTGTTCAAAAGGTTACATATAAGGGGGCGTTTGGGGCTCATAGTGGGTTATTATAGTTGGTGGGTTATAGTAGTATGTGGGTTATAATAATCTGTGTTTGGGGTGCAGAGTTATTTAGTCTGAGTTTAGTAAGTCTGTGTTTGGGGTGCAGAGTTGTATAGTCTGAGTTTAGTAAGTTTGTGTTTGGGGTGCATAGTTGTTTAGTCTGAATTTAAGAAGTCTGTGTTTGGGATGCAGTTTTCTTTAACATGGAGTTCTAAAGTATGTGTTTACGGTATTTTTTTTTTTTTTTTTTTTACAACTTTTTTTGTTATATTGTATAGTTAAATGTATATTACATTATAATTTCTTAAAACTAAAAAGAATAAATATTGTTTAAGATGCAGTAAATAAATTCTAATTCATAAAACATGCATCATCTAAATCTCCCTACTTGGAAATGTACATTAGATAACTAATTGAGAACTTCATTCTACCTAAAACAAAATATTTTTTAGTTTTAATTGTCAATTTTGGTTCAGTATCATAATTGCACCAAAAAATAATTAAGATTCATTACAAACTTCGTAAATGTATCATAGTGAAGCAATTAAGATTCATTACAAACTTCGTATCATAGTGAAGCGAATCACATTTAATACAATAATATATATAAAATATAGGTAATATTATTTATTGAATAACCTAAATACTTGAAAAAATTAAGATATAAGCATTTAAATATAATGGTAAAAAAAATAGTAGTTAAACAAAGGGTAAAATACAGTGCCTCAGGTTTGATGTTTGTGTCAATTAAGTCCCTAGGATTCAAAATGAGACAAATCAAATTTCAAGGTTTAGTCTCTTGATCACCATTAATTATTCAAAGAAGATAATTACAGAGGATAAAAAAAAATAGTTGTTAAATCACTTTGCTGTGGATGGAGAGTCTACTACCTGACATGCACGTGAGTGCTTCTAATTTCTTTACTATAGTACTTTAGTGCTGCATGAAAATGTTAAAAAGAGGAAGACAATCGATAGCTCGACAGTTCTTCAATTTCTTTTTCTTTCAACTTTGATTCTTCTTCATCTTTGATTTCTCTTCTTCGTCATTCTTATTCTAAAATAAAATAATAATAATAATAAGTTGAACATACTCACCTCAAGCATGGTGAAGACACAAAATAACGACGAAAGGCACCACTAGGAGCTTTCCTTGGTTGTCTTCAAGGCACACCAGCCCCAAGTCGCCTTGCCACTCACTGTAGGTGTGCCGCCTAGTGTCGCTTTGAAAACACTAGTAACAGATAGATAGCTAAACAAAAAACTCATAGATGGTAGTGTTTATAGACTTAATTTTTTTTTTTTAAAAAAAAAATCAAATAGTTATCAAATGATGTATACTAATTACATTCGGGACTCCGTTAAAAAAAAAAATTACATTCGGGACTAAATTATTGTTGTAAGGAAACCTTTTGAAGTAAAGAGAAACATGTACACTATATGCAGTGACGTAGAGCAAAAATGTAAATTTTTTAATTTAAATTACAAACCAAGTATACGTATCTTTCTTTTTTTCTTTAGAGTTTAAAGATACGCGAGAGTGTAGAGATTCGAATCGTTGTCCTCTTGATCCAGGACATATACTTTATGTTAGTTGAACTATACTCATCTTGACATATCCATATTTGCTCCATGTCTTAATAAAGTAGTCATTGAAGAGCAAAACCAACATACAAAATGAGAGATATACATTACACTCTTTGCTGATAAGAGAGAGAAAAAAAAGATAAATAACATTTAAAAGGAAGTTAAATGATGGGTTGATGAAAGTTGGGCTGCTTTAACGCTAACCTTACACAATTACATCAGTAATTCCTACTCCCAACTGACAAAAAAAAAACCCCACATTTCATATTTGCTAGAATCTAGCAAATAACAACATTTCTATTTTGCTAAACACAACGCAATCACACTAGCTAGTTTTGTTAAATATTAAGTTCTAAACCCTAAGAAGAAAGAAACCCATGAAGTTAATTGCTTCTCCACGTCTTCCCAATTATGAACCTTTGTGACCAAGGGGGCAGATCCTCAGAGACTCTGTTGTCTTGCACTACAAATTCTCAAAGTCAAAATGCAGAACTCGAACACCCGCTCCAACGCATTCAATCGCATAACTTGGGTTATCATTGATTAGCATAGTTGCTCCCAAAGACTTGCAAGGAGAGATCGTCCACGGTGCCACAAAATTTTAAAACCAACTTATAAAAATTATTGCACAATGGAGTCCGTCTGAACATAGCTCAAGTAGTTAAGACATATATTTTCGACCAAGATGTCAGAAGTTCAAATCTCCACATAAAAAATATTGCACAATTGTTACTTGAATGGACGATTCGATTAGAGACATGTCTTGTCTTGAAGAATTCGTGAACTCAAATATTAGCTGGAAAGCAGGAAAACAAGTTTGAGAAACAATTAACCAACTCAGAAAATTATTTTCATAGACAGAAATATCCTATCAACAACTTCAACCTTCAACAAATGCAAATGCAAATTCAGCATACATAATAATAGAATCTGTTATCTGAAAGATGGAACAAACAATAGTTGACAATGGAAGAAAGAGAGAAAATATGGCTATAATAATATTGGTTGTGGCTGAAAGGAAATGAAAGTGATGTGGGAGGAAGCTAAAGCACATGGCAAAGTGGTTTTAGTTTGTTGAATATGAAAGAATAATAATGCAGCAGCAGCCCAACAAAAGTGCTCCATCATATATGCTTCTTCCTTTTATTTGGGGTCCTCCCAATATCTCCCTTTATTGTTGGGTAGGGCAATCTAGGTGCAAAAGGAAATTAGAAAGTTGGTGTTGAATCTCTATATCCTTGATTACCTCTGTGGTTTATTATCTTATTTGCTTTAGCAAAAGAAAACTAATTGTTCATCCTCATATTACAGCCAACATAACAATGCATTAGAAAAAATATATTATGCATAAGCCTTGATAATTCTACAAATAAGGACCCCTAACTACACAAGTACAATCCAATGCATACATCACACTTCATATCAATCGTACATAATCTCATCGACCACATATTTCTCAACATCAATAACACATTTGAACACAAACAAATCAAACATTATATTGAAGAGTCGTAATATTCATAAAAAGAAAACAGTTTGAAGGATTTAAACAGCAAGGACGAGGTTGCAAGGTTAGAATTGAGTTGGATATCCTTAATCAAAATTGTAAAGGGGAGGAACTTAACCGGCTATATCAAAACTAATCATAACATTAGAGCCGTGGCTAAAAAAACTTTCCATAAATGAATAAAAATACTTTCCATAAACAAAGAGTAGAATTCGAAGCTGATGAAATAAATATATTCCTAATCCCTAATTGAAAGTTGAAACGGTAGATTTTGTTGAGAAATTTCCAAAATCAAACACACTTCAGAATCCCATGAATTTGCTTATAAATTCATGAGCCATTGGCCTTTTGCTTATAAATAAAAATTTCCAAAGTCAAAATCTCTCCTACAAAATCCAAATCATGATGTCGTCGTTCTGGTGTCATATCCACGGCGGAGGCAGGGCGGCTTCCGGCGAGAAACCGAATCAATGTGTTGAAGTTCGATTGCGGCATTTGAGGCATGAGATTTGTGGATCTCCGTCGGCGGAGGTTGTAAGGGAAATACTGGAAGCAACAATTACACCGAATCAGACACCAATGGCCAATGTGGTGATTCCTCTGCCTCTGAGTAAAGATGTGGGAGAAATAGATGCAGTGTTGATCCAAAAGTACGTTGTGCAGAAACTGATGTCCACAGTCGACATCGGCGCCGGTTACTGCGAGATCATCGCCTCATACATAGCCGAAACTGTGGCCGGAGACAGAGGGGGGAAGTGTCAGATTGTGGCCGACGTCGATATCATCGAGGCTCAAGTTGTTGAAGCGATGGAGAAGAACGAAGAAGAATTGGGGGAATGTTGTATCTGTTTGGAAGAACTGAACTGCGAGGAGAAGGAGGTGATAGAAATCTCATGCGGGCATGTGTATCACGACTCATGTATCTACCGCTGGTTGATCAATGACACCTCATGCCCTTTGTGTAGATCCCCTTGCCAATTGGAAGACTGACAACAATTTTCCTTCTTTATGGAGTCCGATTGCAATTCTTTTATCAATCATTCTTTTGCTTGGCTTTCCCCTTCGGGGGCTCTTTTGCAATTCAAGATCGTATTTCATGATATCGACTACTTCAAAATATAATTAAATGGAGTTTATTAATTACATTCTAATTCTTCTTTTGTTTCTATAAAAACAAACTCATATAAGACAACACCTCCAACCAAAAACTGGTTTAAAATCTTACTTCTCCCACCTATATATATTTCTTTTGAAACAGAAAAAAATAAATAAATAAAACCATCAGGTTTAAACTCTTTTTTGTTTCTTTCTAATTATTTATTTCAATTATGTCAATTTAATTTTGATGGTTAAGTAAATGATAAATATTAATTGATTTAGAAAAAGTAAAAAGTTAGTACAATTTTATTTTGTTTCTTTTCTACCATTTTGTTGAGTGTAATAAGTAGGATAATAGGATAACTAAAATTTTAATTCAAGAAAGAAAATAAAACGAAAAAGGAAAAAGAAATCGATAATAATAATGTAAAAAAATTAGAGCCGTTAGAGTGAAAATTAAATCGTTAAGTGAAAATTAAATTGTCAGATACTTTCCATAAACGAAGTAGGATTAATAAATGTAAAATATATTCCATAATTAATCATACTTTCCATAAACGAAGTAGGATTAATAAATGTAAAATATATTCCATAATTAATCATACTTTCCATAAACGAAGTAGGATTAATAAATGTAAAATATATTCCATAATTAATCATACTTTCCATAAACGAAGTAGGATTAATAAATGTAAAATATATTCCATAATTAATCATACTTTCCATAAACGAAGTAGGATTAATAAATATATTCCATATTTTATATGTTTGAAACCGTATTGAATCTGAATTTTTTAAATTGAGAGTTTGTACTAAAATAAGAAGGGTATATATATATATATATATTCTAGTCCCTAATTTTGAGTGTGGTCTCTCTCAATTTAGTATCTAGCATTTAAAAAATTTAATTTATTCCCTAATATTTTTCAATTAAAAATCTCACTTTTTTTTTTTTTTTTTTTTTTTTTTACTGATAATATGGGTGTGTTTGGATTAACTACTAAAAACAATGTTTTTCAAAGAATGTTTAAAAACATTTTTTCTAAAAATGTTTATAATTATAACACTCTTTGGTTACATTTTCTCAAAAGTGTTTTTATCTACAAATGTGTTTGGTTTTTTTTTTTTTTTTTTTTTGACTGATAATATGGGTGTGTTTGGATTAACTACTAAAAAAATGTTTTTCAAATAATGCATTTTTTTAAAAACATTTTTTCTAGAAATGTTTATAATTAAAACACTCGTGTGTTTGGTTACATTTTCTCAAAAGTGTTTTTATCTACAAGTTTTTTTTTTTTTTTTTGGTCTGATAATATGGGTGTGTTTGGATTAACTACTAAAAAAAATGTTTTTTCAAAGAATTTATTTTTTAAAAAATATTTTTTTCTAGAAATGTTTATAATTAAAACACTCATGTGTTTGGTTACATTTTCTCAAAAGTGTTTTTATCTACAAGTGTGTTTGGTTTGCTCTACACTAAAAGTGTTTCTAATGTCAAATTACTATAAGCGACATTTATTAATAAACAATATGAATTAATAAGTTTGAATTTATATTTGTCGTTAAGGGTTTAAGGTTTACTATTGTTGATGGTCGGGGTCAGGATTTGGCGATCGGGGTCGGGGATTGGTGGCCGGGATCGGGATCGGGATCGGGATCGGGATCGAGGTCTGGCGGCCGGGGTTAGGGTTGGGGTCAGGGTCGGGGTCAGGTTCGGGCAGCCGGGGCCAGAGTCGGGGTCGGGCAGCCAGGGTTAGGGTCTGGGTCGGTGTCGAGGCCAAGGTCCGGGGTAGGGGTCGGGGTGTCAGGCGGCTGGGGTCGGGGTTGTTGGGATTTATGCCCTAAAGCCTCGTAATTAATTAAAAAATATTTGATAATTATTTTATTATTATTATTTGCAATTTATAATATTCATTATATAAATAAAATCCAAGGTTATTAGTGTAATCTTGAACTGTATGTAGTTGACATACGGGAGGATCATGTTCAAGTAATAACCTAAAGGGTCTATAGTATATGGATAAGGTTGGGTGCCTTATCCTGGTAACACTATTGATATGGCCCACTTTGTAATTGTTACAAATGATTTGATCCAAATCATTCATGTAGAGACATGTGAGTGGGGTATCCTATACAATGAGTTTGTATAAGACTGGACCACGAAATATATAATCTCTCTTTATAAATCCGTTATTTGAGAAGATTAATATTTCACAGGATGATCATATGTGACTCGATCTTAATCCTGAGTGAGTTATGAACTCCTGCCTGTGAGGGCTCGTCCTTTGATTTGTATGGGTGAGAATGGCCTTTATAGCCGATTCAATAAGCCTACCATTTTGGGGACTTGACCAAATAGGGAGTTCGGAACATAAGTTTCACAAGATGGAATTCACTCCTTCCCATATAGGGAAAGTAGATGAGTAGTTCCCTTAAGTGCTGATTTCGGGACTTGAACAATGGGGCCCCACCCTCTCACTGGCCCGAGAGAGACTTCGTTTATGGTTGGATCATAAACAGGTTGTTCATTAGAGAATCAGTGGTACTTAAGGTGTAAGATGTAATTACAGGGGTAAAACGGACTTTTGACCAAGCTGTAATTACGAACAACTCGTGAAGGATCGACTTGCATGTAATGGTTATATCCATGGACACAACTTGTCCTACCACTACAAGAAAAAATGGCATTACCGACGCTAAACTTACCGACGCGAATAAATACGTCGGTAATTGTACGCAATGCCAACGCTCGCGTAGTGACGTCGGCAATAATAAATATTGCCGACGTGGTGAATATGGCGTAGGTAAATGTCGATAATTACCGACGCAGTTATTTATGCGTCGGTAATGATCCATAATTGCCGACGCATTTCTTTAAGCGTCGGCATTTATCGATAATTACCGACGCCGTTATGTATGCGTCGGCATTTATAGATAATTACCGACGCAGTTATTTATGCGTCGGCAAGTATCGATAATTACCGACGTTTTATTGGACCACGTCGGTAAAAAAAACCATAAAAAATCATAAAAAAATAATTACTTATACTTACCGACGTTGTCACAAACGACGTCGGTGAAAATAAATAATTAAGAAATAAATAATTATTTACCGACGCCTTTTGAACAGGCGTCGGTATATTTCTTGATATTTACCGACGCAGATGGACTTTGCGTCGGTAAAGATATTCTGTACCGACGTTATTTAAATAAACGTCGGTAAATGTCAACATGTACCGACGCCGGTTGATCGAGCGTCGGTAAAGTAATTTATTTATTTAGTAAATGGTGATATTTACCGACGCCTAGTTAAATAAACGTCGGTAAAGCTCAACTTTTACCGACGCCGTTTTAAAGAGCGTCGGTAAAGATCTGGAAATAAACAAAATGCCCTAAGCCCCGATTTCTTCTTCTTCTTCTTCACCTCTCGCTCTCTGCAGAACCCTAAGTCGTCGCCTCCCTCCACGCCGTCGGCTTCCTCCACCCTCCTCGCCTCTCTCCACCGCCGTCGACTCCTACGAGCGTCGCCGCCTCCGTCTCTCCTCCCGCCTCCGTCTTTCCTGCCTTCGTCGTCGCCAACGTCTCAGCCGCACTCCCCGCCTCCTTCCCCTCCCGCCACCGTCGCCGCCTCCTCAGGTTTAGTTGCTGTGTATTTTTTTTTTTTTTTAATGATATAAATTGTTGATTTGTTTCAATTGTGAGAACTTGATGTTTGGTGCACTTAGATTAGGAGCATGTTTTAGGGAAGAAGAAACAGGTTGTAGAGATCAAAATGAGACCATAAATGTATGATTTTTGTCAGAATAAAAAAAACAAGAAATAAGAAATGGAAACAGAGTGTAATTTTGAAATGAAAAATGTTGTAGAAGAAAGGGTGTAGCAAGGAAGAAGAAGAAGATGATGAAGAAACCGTGGGAGTGGAGACGGTGGGGGATTCATTGGAGCTTCGTTTGAAGTGTCTCTGTGGGAAAGCCTTTGAGATCCTTCTTTCTGGAACTAACTGTTTCTACAAACTCCTCTGAATTTTAACTATTTTCTTCTTTCCCTTTTTGTTACTACACAACACTTACTTAATACAAATCAATGCCTTCAATTTTTACTGTATATCAGATTGTAACTTTAGATAATTTCCTAAAACATGATAAATTTTTTTTTTTTTTTTAATGATATAAATTGTTGATTATTCTTATGCTCAATAGATTATGAGCACATTTTCATTGGGGTGATACTCGCAATTCTTAATAATTTAGAGTATCGCCCAAATTCTTAAACTATCTCAATTTCAATCTATCTTTAAAGACATTAATCTCAATTCTTAATATAAACCATACTTTTGTAAATAACTTAAAATGAACGACTTGACTCTTGAGGGTTTTGTTCTACTACTCCCGACTCTAATGGACTAAAACTTTAACCCATAGATTCCTAATTCTATTGTCTAACTTCCCTTACAGGTTTTATCCCTAGTTGGTTTAAAAAGGATATATAATTAAGAATGAGTAAAGCATGGATTAAACTTAAAGATTGGTTCTCATTTGAGTATAGAGAAGGGGTAGCCCGATTTCTAGCAGCGGCGAAGTTTCACGTTAATAATTCGGAAAAGATAAGATGCCCATGCAAAAAGTGCATGAATGCAATGTGGGAGTCATTGGATGGGTTGAAACAACATCTATTCATAAATGGAATATCTCATTCATATAGTCATTGAGTATTTCACGGAGAACCAGTCGATTTACCTATAGAATTAGAAGGTCAAACATCTCATTCAATACACGGTGATGGATTTGATAGTGAAGAGTTAAATGTTGTTGAAGAAAATGAGATGTTGAATCTTCTAAATGATCTACAAGTTCCAATTGACAACGTAATCGACGATGGAGAAGACGTTCAGAATGAGATACCAACTAACGTCCATGAAAGGGATACTTCGAACGTAATCAATTGTACCCTGGCTGTACAAAATTTTCTTCTTTGAATTTTTTGGTGAAGTTGATGCATATCAAGCATCTTAACCGTTGGAGTAACAAGTCGTTTGATATGTTACTAAAATTGTTGAACGAAGCATTTCCAATAGGTGCATCTATACCTAGTTCATATTATGAAGCTAAGAAGAACTTGCGTTGCTTAGGGTTAGGCTATGAGTCTATTCATGCTTGCAAGTACGATTGTATATTATATTGGAAAGAATTTGCTGATTGCCAACAATGCCCAGTATGTGGGGAGTCTCGGTATGAAGTTAAAGTTAACGATGGAAAAGGTAAGAACATTCCACATAAAGTTTTACGTCATTTTCCATTGATACCAAGGTTGAAGCGGTTGTTTGCATCAAAACAAGGTGCTTCGGAAATGAAGTGGCATAAAGATAAGCGTATTGACACAGATGATATGTTACGACATCCTGCCGATGGCGAAGGTTGGAAACATTTGGATCGTGAATTTCCTCAGTTTGCTTCAGATGCACGTAATGTTCGTTTAGGTTTAGCTTCAGATGGGTTCAATCCATTCGGCAATATGAGTACCATATACAGTATGTGGCCTGTAGTATTAGTTCCTTATAATTTGCCGCCTTGGAAATGCATGAAGGAGACAAATTTCTTGATGTCTTTGCTCATACCTGGGCCGAAATCCCTTGGTAGAGAAATTGACGTGTATTTGCAACCATTGATAGAAGAGTTGAAAGAGTTATGGAATAATGGTGTGCAAACATATGATTGTGATAAACGCGAGTACTTTCAACTCCATGCCAGTTTGTTATGGACTATAAATGATTTTCCGGCGTACGGGGATTTATCTGGGTGGTGTAATAAGGGATACAATGCATGTCCCATTTGTAAACAAGATACGCCAACGCGTGGTTTAATTGGAAAAAGATGTTACATGGGTCATCGACGTTTTCTTTCATTGGATAATCGGTGGCGTGGGAGTAAGCTACATGACGGACATGTAGAACGTAGACCTCCTCCAATTGTAAGAAATGGAGAACAAATCTTACAAGAATTGAGCATGCGCAGATTTCCTGTGCTTAGTAAGCATCCAACAAAACAAGAAAAGAAAAGAAAACGAACTAGTCCTACTTGGAAGAAAAAGAGTATATTTTTCCAACTTCCATATTGGTCAAAACTTTTGTTACGGCATAAATTGGATGTTATGCATATTGAAAAGAACGTTTGTGACAACTTGATTGGCACAATTTTAAATATCGATGGAAAAACAAAGGACACGCCAAACGCTCGGAGGGACTTAAAGAAATTGTTTATGCGAAACGAGTTACACTTGATAAAGTTGGGAGAAAACAAATTTTCTAAGCCTCATGCTTCGTATACATTGACTTCCAGTGAACGAGTTGCATTTTTAAAGTTTTTGAAATCTGTTAAATTTCATGATGGGTTCGCATCTAACATAGCCCGATGCGTAAAAGAAAAAGATGGAAAAATAGTTGGGTTAAAAACACATGATTCTCATGTATTGCTTCACAGACTTCTTCCAATTGGTGTACGGGCATTTTTGCGAAAAGACGTGTCTACTCCTATTGTTGAGCTATGTTCATTCTTTCGTGATATATGTGCGAAAACATTACGCATCAGTGATTTGGATCGATTACAAGCAGATATTATAATCATACTTTGTAAATTGGAAAGAATTTTTCCACCGGCATTTTTTGATGTAATGGTGCACCTTGCAGTTCATTTGCCGTATGAAGTCAAAGTTGTTGGTCCAGTTAGTTACAGTTGGATGTACCCTATCGAGAGAAGTTTGAAGACATTGAAACAATACGTACGGAACAAAGCACGTCCTGAGGGTTCTATAGCGGAAGCCTTTGTAATTAATGAATCAGTTACATTTTGTTCCTTATACCTAAGTGGAATTGAAACGAGATTCACTAGAAATGATAGAAATGATGATACAATTCACGAGGATGAAATATGTGGTGATTTCGAAGTGTTTAGACAGAGTGCACGACCATTGGGTGCCTCAACTTTAAGGACATTAACAACAGAGGAGAAACGTATTGCACATTGGTTTGTTTTAAACAATTGTGCTGAAATTGAACAATATCGCAGACAACATTTGAGATTACGTCGGCATGAAGCACGAACGAAGTCTGACTTATCAAAAATACATCAAGAACATTTTCCTAATTGGTTCAAATCTAAGGTTTTGTCTTTGCCTGAGTCAGCAAAGGGGTACGATGACATGTATTCACTAGCGATGGGACCTGGTTCTACGGCACGCTCTTATAGTGGATGCATTGTTAATGGAGTACGGTTCCACAGTATAGAGCTTGATAATCATCGAAAAACACAAAACAGCGGTATCATGGTGCCTGGAGTAAATCAAAGTGAAGATGATGAGAGTAATTTCTATGGGGTCGTGAATGAATGTTTGGATTTCCGGTATGCCAATACAAGACGTGTTTTTATGTTTAAATGTACATGGTTCGACACAAATAGTACAAAGAAAAATACAACACACACAGATTTAGGGTACAAATCGATTAATACATCTCGATATTGGTGTGTTGACGACCCTTTCATTCTTGTCAATCAAGGGCAACAAGTTTTTTACATTGACGACCCAAAGTATGGCGCTAATTGGAAAGTTGTGCAAGTAGTCCAAAATAAACGTTTATGGGACGTGCCAGAAGTAGAAGATATAGAGAATGATCAAGTTGATTTATTAGAACCTGGGAGGGGAATCAGAGTGGAAGATAGTGATTTTGCAAGAGAGGTTGTCACATTATGTCGACATGACATTGAACCTACAATTTGTGAAGACGTAATTATTGAACACGATGATGATTTCATAAACGATAGTGAATGACGTTGACCTTACAAATCTGTATGTGTATTTCATTATTTTTTTCCTATGTATTGATCATTATTTCATATTAATGTTCTTCTTGTGTGTTTGTAGAGGGAACCGAGAGATTGATACTATTATGAATAACCAAGAGATAGATGAAGAATTTGATGAACCCACCGAGAACCCTCACATGTTAGGATCTACTTCAGGTTATATTATTATTCAGATACACATTTTGTAGGGTTATACATTTTGGTATTATATCAATTTAATTAGTATTTTCTATTTGTGCAGTGGAAAGTGTGAATACTAGGTCTCATCGCGGGTTCACGCGTAATATCGAGTTGGAGAAGTATGTGGCTGAGAAGGGAAAAAATCACATCACTATTGACCCTATGTCGAACAAGTTCGTAGCTGAGGAGGCCACAAAGTTGAGCAATTGTATTGGTAGCTATGTGAGAGAGTGTTTTCCACCAAGTTGCCACCAAATGAAAGATGTACCGAAGGAATTGGTGACCCTAATAAAAAGTCGACTAAAGGTAAGCTCATTCATTGTATTGTATTTTTTCTTTATAATATGTAATATATTACCTTACTAATCTCCTCTATGTAGGATCATTTCATATTCGACTCGACGGATCCAGCCATCAATAAATTCTTAGTAAAACGAATGGGTAGTGTGTTTAAAGAGTACAGGGGAGAATTGTACAAACACTACTTACAACTTCCCAGTTCTGAAGTGGCACGTGCGAACCCACCTAAGAGACTTAAGGACAACATTGATGAGTGGCAAGTAGTATGCAATAAGTTTGAGGATCCAGTTTGGCTGGTACGCTAATTCATATTCATTTTACATATATATTTCATATTCATTACCTAATCATTCGCTCTTTAGAAAATTTAGGTGTTTCAGGATCGATGAACGACCGCGAGAAGATTGTGATGACGAGATTTGAAAAGCTTTCATGTTTTGTAACCATACTAAAATATTTCGTGTTTCAGGATCGATAAATATGTATATAGTTTAAGTACTTTTAAATTTCTTGAATATGTATATAGTTTAACCATACTAAAATATTTCGTGTTTTATTCACTTGCGGAATGAATATGATTTTTTTGTTTTATAGATTATAATGAAATTGACAGGGAAATTGTTTTTACGAAAATTGGTAATAATAATACCCAAAAAAAAGAATTTTTTGGAAATTCTGTTTTTAATCCGAAAGGAAAATGGCGACGCCATAAATAAGCACGTCGACAATAGTATATTTACCGACGCAATAGTATGACGTCGGCATTAGTACATTTGCCGACGCCTAATAAGAACGTCGGTATTAGTATATTTTTACCGATGCCTAGTAAACACGTCGGTATTTTTTTTGCCGACGTTCTCTTGACACGTCGGCATTAGTATATTTGCCGACGTGAATGTTCCGCGTCGGCAAATATACTAATGCCGACGTCATACTATATGGCGTCGGTAAAACGCATATTCGCCGACGGATGTAGTCCGCGTCGCCGAATCTAATCTTTACCGACGCGCAGACTTGTCGCGTCGGCAAACCCTTTCTCCACGCGCCTAACGCGACGACGTTCCCGACGCGCGTTTTGGCGTCGGTAATACATTTATCGACGCATTTATCCATTTTTACCGACGTTTATTATCGTCGGGAAAGGCATTAATTGTTGTAGTGTACAGTGCATAAGAGTGCAACTCTAGGCCTATAGTGGAGTGACCTAGAGTTAATGAATGAAAGTCAATTAATTAATGAGTTTAATTAATTAATTTTGTATCATTGGAGCTTATAAATCTGTAGGTCCATAAGGTTCCCTTGCTAGCTCATAGTAACACTAAAAGGATCAATTTAGTTGAAAGAAAAATTTGAAATATTCAAATTAATATTTAATATATTTGATATATTAAATGTATTTTTTTTTTGAGAACCATATATTAAATGTAGAAGAGTAAAATATATTTATTGTATTTGATACATTAAATATTCAAGGAAATAGTTTATGTATATGATACATTAATAATAAAAACTATATACCTATGTTATTTGAATGAGATTCAAATTGGTTTAAAGTATATTAGAAAAGATTAATTTTATAATATTTGAATAAGATTCAAATAAATATAAAATACATATTTTAATATATTAGATATTAAAATGTATTTTATAAAATAAAATTAATTCCTAAAAGCCTTATTATAAATAAGACATTTAGGTTTAGCCAAAAGGTTGGCCAAACACACTACTCACCCCTCTAGAGAGAATTGTTCTCTCATTCTTTCAAAGAGCTCCCACAAGCCTTGATCCCGTGTTCGAGTCATAGCGAGGAAGACTTCGTGGAAAAAGGAACACAAGAAGGTTATTGTTCTTCAAAGGTAATATATGCTTAACTTGTATTTTTTTGTTTAATTCTAAATAAAACAAAGATCGGTTCCAAACGCTTGCGCTGCGGGAATGAAGAGTTCATTCCCTTCAGGGGTGGCGGTCAGAGTCGGGCGGCTGGGGTCGGGGTCGGGTGGCCGGGTTGGGGGCCGGCGGTGGTCAGGGTCGGGGTCAAGGTTGGGCTCGTGGTTGGGGTCGAGGTCGGGGTCGGGGTCAGGGTCAGGGCTGGGGTCGGGGTCGGGGTCGGGCGGCCTGGGTCGGTGTTGGGGTTGGGGTCGGGTGGTCGGGCCGGCGGTGGTCAGGGTCGGGTGATCGGGTCGGCGGTGGTCGGGGTTGGGGTCGGGGTCAGGGTCGGTTTCAGGGTCGGGGTCGGGGTCGGGGTCGGGGTCGGGGTAGGGGTAGGGGTCGGGGTCAGGCGGTCGGGGTCGGGGTCGGGGTCGGGTGGCTGGGCTAAGGCGACGATGGTCGGGGTCGGGTGGCCGAAGCGGGGCGGCGGTGGCGGTGGTGGTCCAGGTCGAGTGGTGGCGGTGGCCCAGATCGGGTGGCCGCGGCGGTCAGGGTCGGGCGGTGGTTGGGGTCGGGCGATGGTTGGGGTCGGGTGGCGGCGGCGGTGGCCGGGGTCGGTAGGTCGGAGCGGGGCGACGGATGGCCGGAGTGGGGAGGCGGTGGCCTGCGACGGGGTGGCCGGAGTTGGGCGGTGGTGGTCGGAGTTTGGCGGCGGTGGCCGGCGGCGATCTGAGATGGTCGGTGAGGGACGACGGTGGTCGAAGGAGGTTGGTTGGTGGAGAAAATTTAAAAGAGGAGTGTGAGTGTATTTTGGTAATTTTAATACAATATGAGAATTAAGTAGGTTTTTCAATTAAACACCCAAAAACATTTTTTTCAAAAGTTAATATCAAGTCTTTCATCCAAAATACATTATTTCAAAAACTCATTCTCCAAAAATTCATTTTGGATGGTTGTCAAACACTTCAATTTATTCCAAAATGACTTTTTTTGTAAAAAACTAAACACTTAGGAATCTAAACCAAACACACCCTAAATTTACATGATATAATAATTAGTGAATTTACAAAAATTTAGTGGGTAAAAAAGTCATCCAATTCATCATCCAAATTTTTTAGAAATCTGTAGAATTTTCGAGTTTTTCCTTTCTCTCAATAAGTGATCATTTTTTATCTCCTAAATTTCACTAACTCACTAACTATTATATCGTATAACTTTATTACCGATAACTTTAATATTCATCAATAAAGCGAAGTTTTTTTTTTATATACATAAGTAACTAAATTGAAAAAATATCCAAAAACACACATAACTAATAAATATTATGACAAAAATCAATTTATACCCTTAAACTTTGAGGGTCGTATCAATTAAAACTTTAAACTAACAATTATATTCATTTAAACACTAAACTTTCATAAATGTATCAATTTACATTTTCAGATAGATTTTATTTTAAAAAAATCAATTTAAACGGATGGAGACTTATAATTTTAACAATTAAACTCATAAACTTTTATAAGAGAATCGATTGTATGAAAGTTTAGGAGTTTAACTGATAAAATTATAAGTCTCTACGTGTGTGTGAAAACTTGCATTTCTCTAGTAGATGATGTAAATTGATACACTTATAAAAGTTTAAAGTTTAAATTAATATAAGTGTTAGTTAAAGGTTTTAATTGATACAACCCAACCCAAAACCATTCCCAAACGCCCCTAAAATTTTAGGCGTATAAATTGTTTTTTTTTTAACTAAATATTAAAATAGAAAGCACAATTCAGAGGTCTAAAAAATAATGAAGAAGAGGAAGTGGACAGTTAGGGTATTTTATATGTGAAGTTGTAATTATTTGTTGCAGTCATTTTTTAAAGTTGTGCGAAATTCAATAACCTTATTTATTTATTTTTTTATTTTTTTATTTTTTTGTTTTGTTGGTTAGTTATTTACAAAGACATCAAAATTAAAAGATGAAAGGGAAGATAATCGAAAAAATAAAAAAAAAAATTAAGGTTAGAGCTAAATTTCTAATTCAAACAAAGAAAATAAATGAGAAGCTAGAAAAATGATTCAATTAATAATAATTAAAAGAGAAGAAAAAAAACACTTTCCATAAATGAAACATAATTGATGAATAAAAATACTTTCCATAAACAAAGAGTAGTGGTGGAAGCTGATGAAATTAATTATAAGAAGTATAATATATTCCTAATCAGTAATTAAAATAAATAAATAAAAATAATAAAAGAATAATAAAAAATCAGAGAAATTCATTAACCAATTAACGAATTAGAATAATTAATAAATCTGATATAAAGATAAATGAGAAGCTAGGTAAATGATTCAAAAAAAAATATATATTTTTTTTTTGATGTAAAGAACCACAACACAACGTAAATGAAAACAAAACGAAGCAAAAGGAAAACTAGCAGATGGAGTTCACAAGAGGTTGAAGGTGCACATCAACCTCTTCAATCCACACTTCCTTCAGTAATCTGTCGACCGCCATCGTCGCCAAAACTGCGGCCAGAGATAGAGATACGAAGTTTCACATTGTCGCCGACGTTGATATTATCGAAGTGAGAAGGATGGAGGAGGAAGAAGAAGTTAGAATGAAGAATGAAGTATCTATTTGGAAGAACTAAATTGGGAAGAGAAGAAGGTGATAGAAATCCCATGCGGGCATGTGTATCGTGACTCATGTATCTACAACTGGTTGACCAATCACACTTCATGCCCTTTACAATTGGAGGACTTGACTATTTTTCTATTTTTTTGGGGTCAGATTGCAATTTCCAATTCATCA
Source organism: Herpetospermum pedunculosum (assembly GCA_028017165.1). Taxonomy (NCBI): domain Eukaryota; kingdom Viridiplantae; phylum Streptophyta; class Magnoliopsida; order Cucurbitales; family Cucurbitaceae; genus Herpetospermum; species Herpetospermum pedunculosum. The sequence continues at coordinate 50,165,741 of CM051525.1, forward strand.
ATTTAATTACATTTGAAAAAATTAATAAATAAACTAATAGTAAGAATTAAATTTAAGATGCTAAAACAATACCATTGTTAAAGTAGAAATATTAAAAGGACATTTCTTATAAAATTAAATGTTAAAAATTAATTATTGTAAACAAGAAAATATAAAAACATTAATATGTATCGAATGAGAAGATACAAGTCTTGTACCACTAAGACAAAATGAAATTTTATTTATACATAATATTAAAACAAAATATTTTAAGATAATATTTTTACTTATATATATATATATAAAAAAAATTAAAAATATTGGGGGAGGAGGGCATGGCCTAGGCCTACCTAAACTCTTTCTACTACTTGATAGCTGATTTCAGAAATCCTATTAGTTTCTCAATAGTAACACTCTCACATGCAACTAATAGTTTCTCAATAGTAACACTCTCACATGCATGAGAAATAAAAGGAAAGTTCCTTTTTTTAATTTCGGAAAATTCTTTTTTAATCATACATCCAATCGATGTAAGTCATGAACACATGAGGATCAATATATTAGGTAAGAAATCGAACCCACAATGCCAAAACAGGCTTTCCTAACTCTGTTCTTTCACAATCTCAGAATCAAAGTTTCCCCACAAATTCGATTCGATGCGAAAAGTTTAAGAATTAAAATTACTCTCCCTCTAGGCTCTAACTAATTTCCTTCTTCCTTCTTTACCTAAATATATATTATTTCATTGCTCACCAAATCAATATATTCCTTATCTGTTTTTTTTATCAACCACACTTCCCAATCCCATGAATTTGCTTATAAATTCATGTTGGCCTTTTGCTTATAAATTCAAATTTCCAAAATCAAAATCCAAATCATGAACTCGTCGTCGTTCTGGTGTCATATCCACGACGGAGGCAGGGCGGCTTCCGGCGAGGAACCGAATCAATGTGTTGAAGTCCGACTGCGGCATTTGAGGCATGAGATTTGTGGATCTCCGTCGGCGGAGGTTGTAAAGGAAATCCTGGAAGCAACAATTACACCGAATCAGACACCAATGGCCAATGTGGTGATTCCTCTGCCTCTGAGTAAAGAAGTGGGAGAAATAGATGCAGTGTTGATCCAGAAGTACGTTGTGCAGAAACTGATGTCCACAGTCGACATCGGCGCCAGTTACTGCGAGATCATCGCCTCGTACATAGCCGAAACTGTGGCCGGAGACAGAGGGAGGAAGTGCCAGATTGTGGCCGACGTCGATATCATCGAGGCTGAGGTTGTTGAAGCGATGGAGAAGAACGAAGAAGAATTGGAGGAATGTTGTATTTGTTTGGAAGAACTGAACGGCGAGGAGAAGGAGGTGATAGAGATCCCATGCGGGCATGTGTACCATGACTCATGCATCTACCGTTGGTTGATCAATGACACCTCATGCCCTTTGTGCAGATCCCCTTGCCAATTGGAAGACTGACAACAATTTTCTATTTTTATGGGGTCCGATTGCAATTCTTTTATCAATCATTCTTTTGCTTGGATTTCCCCTTCGGAAGCTCTTTTGCAATTCAAGATCGTATTTCATGATCTCTACTACTCTTGCTTGTACTAATCATACAAAATTAATATAATTAAATGGAGTTTATTAATTACATTCTAATTCTTCTTTTGTTGTTTCTATAAAAACAAACTCATATAACACAATACCTCCAACTTCAAACTTTTATTATCGAAAAAGGAAAAAGAAATCGATAATAATAATTTAAAACAATTAGAGCTGTTAGAGTGAAAATTAAATTGTCAGATACTTTCCATAAACGAAGTAGGATTAATAAATGTAAAATATATTCCATAATTAATCATACTTTCCATAAACGAAGTAGGATTAATAAATATATTCCATATTCCATAATTAATCCTACTTTCCATAAACAACAACCACTTTGAATCAGATGAAAATTTTCCAAAATTAAACTCTTACCTTCTCCGTCGATTATAAATCCAAAGCTTCCTTCCTTCCGCCGGCGACAAATTACAATTCGAATCTGGAATTTTCATAATGTCTTTCGCTACTTCTAGACCGATTCAATTTCATCTTTCCGGCCACGGCACCGCTGCTTCCGGCGACCAACCCTATCAAGTTCTCGAACTCCATTTGCGATTCTTCCACCGTCTGATCTCCACCGGAGTTCCCCACCAAATCCACCATGAAACACAGCCTATTTCACTGGGAAATGTTCTATTCTCTCTCCCTCTGCACCAACTCGTTCATCCCTTGTTCTTCCAGATCTACGTCGAGCAGTTGCTCTCCTCGCTCAGCATCCGCCCCGCCGCTCGCGTAGTCATCGCTTCGCAGGTCACGTCGTTAGCCTTCCAAATGGCGGCCGGAGATAGAGAGACGAACTTCCACATCGTCGCCGACATCGATTACATCCTAGTCACCTGGATCGAACCGGTAATCCCCGGACTGAGCAATGACGGTGCAATACTGACGGAGGAGGAGACGGTGATTCTGGAAGAAGCTCCGCCGCCGCCGGAGTTGTTGAGAAGGGAGAAATTGGAAAAGGAAGAAGAAGAAGAAGAAATTGGGGATTGCAGTATCTGTTTGGATGAAATCGATTGCAAAAAGGGGAAGGTGATAAAGATCCCCTGCGGGCATGTGTATCATAAGCCATGCATCTTCAAGTGGCTTAACAACAACAATTCATGCCCCTTGTGCAGAAGGCCATTGCTATTAGATTAGAGGACTGAGACTGATATTCTTCATTTTTTGTGGGACTTTGAATTAATTACTCATTTTTTGGGGGGTTCATTTGCAATATTCTTTTGTCACGGTATAGTTTTACTACTGCTTGTAGTAATATTAATAATAATACTTTGCAATTGCAAATTTTGGAACATCCATCTTTTTACATCACTTTAATTTTGTTTTGATGCCCATTTCAGCTTTGTGAATTAGTATAAAACTGAAAAATATTTGACTAAATATTGATTATTTTGTCAATTATTATAATTATATATTCAAATTAATATCTAAATTAATCATTAATTCATGTCAATAATTAACTATATCATAAAATTATACTGATTTTCATTGTTTAAGTTAATCAATTATTTACGAGATAAACTTATGGCTGTAGGTTTATGTTACTTCATCAAAAGAAAAATTAAATTTGTGATTAAGATTTCATTAATTAGTAATATCTTTTTAAGTTGATGATATAGAGATTGGATCCATAGAGAGGCAGAAAGTGTGTAAGTTGGGAGTTGCTGTGATGAATGTCCAAATTTGAAAATAAAAAAAATAAAAAAATAAAAAAACACGCCGTTGCCGGGGATCAAACCCGGGTCACCCGCGTGACAGGCGAGAATACTTACCACTATACTACAACGACTCAATTAATAATAACAATTCGAGAGTATATTCTAATTTCCAATACTAACTGAAACAAGGGTTGTTTAACGACTCAAGCTCTCACTCATATATTTGCCTAATGTCGCCGAAGAGAAGACACTGAGTGGTAGGGTACTAATTTTCTTTTTAATCAAAATAGGCATGAATTCTCAATTTTTTAAGATGTTTTTTTTTTTTTTTTGCAAGTCAGTTAATTTTTTTAGAAATCATTTTTATTTCCATAACATTAAAATCGACCTCAAATAGAGATTTGAATCGTCCGACCAACATATTGTAAATAAAAAATTATTAAAATAGACATTTAGAAATTTAGGGGGCGTTTGGGGCGCAGGGTGGGTTATTATAGTCGGTGGGTTATTATAGTTGGTGGGTTATAATAGTCTGTGGGTTTAGTAAGTCTGTGTTTGGGGTGCAGAGTTGTATAGTGTGGGTTTAAAATAATTTTTTTTTTAACATGGAATAATTTGAAATATGTGTTTATGTTAGTTTATTTTTTTTTCTACAACTTTTTGTTGTATTTGTATAGTTAAATGTATATTACGATATTAATTTTTTAAAATTTAAAAAAATAAATACTATTTAGAAAATCACAAATAATCGATAACATGAGGTTCGGTGGAGAGAGAAATAATACAATTTTCTTTAACATGGAGTTTGAAATATGTGTTTATGTTAGTTTATTTTTTTCTACCACTCTTGTTGTATTTGTATAATTAAATGTATATTACATATTAATTTTTTAAAAGTTAAAATAATAAATAGAGGAAAAATTGCCAAATTAGGTGAAAAAAAAAACAAATAGAGAAAAAATGGACAAATTGAGTTAAAAAATTGAAAAAAAAAAACCGAAAAAAAAACAAAGAGTAAAATCGACAAAATGAAAAAAAAAAAAAAAAAAAAAAAAAAAAAGTACAGAGTGCTACAGTGTTACTGTAGCACTCGGGGGTTATAATAACCCCAAACGCCCTCTTCTTAAATGGGTGCCCCAAACATGGGGTGGGTTATAATAACCCACCCAACCCTACCCAACTCACTCCCCCAAACACCCCTTAAAGAATAAATACGACAAGGTTAATGTATTATATTTTTACCAAACATCCCCAAATGTATTCCACTGCTACGATGCTGTTATGCTTTTACTTTAACTTCTTTTCAAATTGTTATTAAATTGACGTAATTAATTTAATTATAATTTATGAGGTGGTTAATGAATAATGAGTTAAAATATTATTTTAAATACTACTCGTTAATCATCAAATTAAAGTAAAATCCTTTCATGTTGTGTGACCAAAAAATGAGAGGTCTATTTGGAAAAAATAAAATAAAATAAATAACATATATGTCCACAAGTGAGATGCACATAGTATTCAATAATATCATATTTCGATTGATAGCACACAAAATCGACTATCTCTAAAACTTATTTTATGGTAATTCTGAAACTTAAACCGATTGTTTCCACGTTTATGAGAGTATTTTATAGATATCGAATATTTGAGAATTTAAAAAATTTATGAAACAAGCCAAAATCTGGAGGGACAAGATATTCAAAATAATTAAAAAATTGTAAATCCAGTGCCCAGCCAAAATCTCGAGGGACAAGTTATTTTTAGTTGATTTTAGACTTTTGTAAGAACTAAAGATTAATTATGGGATTATGAGTGATTGAACTCCAATGGATTCAATTGTTTTTGTTTTTATATTTTATTAATTTAAAATCTACTTATATTCCAACAATTATTGATGTGTTTTTATTTTTAATGGTTTTAGTCTCTTAATCAAAGATTAATTATTTGTTTGATTTAGTTTTTAGTTTGGAAGAGTAAAATTTAGATTAGAACCCGAATGTATAATTATTTGTAAATTCTTGTACAAGAGTACAAAGTTCTCTTAAAAGTTATTAAAAGCAGATTTGTTAATGTCCTATTTGTTATTAAAAACTAACCTACATATTAGTTTTATAATTATGCAAGATTTGTTTATTCAGCTTGAGAGAGTACGTAATTTAATTTCATCTTCTTAACTTATGATTGATTGCATGACTAAATTGGACTGAAAAATTAATTAAGCATGTTTTTAATTGATGAATCAATTCCTTAAGTTTCCCTATCCTGAAGTTTATATTTATTTTATTTACTTTAGTTATAAACTTCACTTCAAATTATGTTTTTGTCTAAATCAAAATTGATAGTATCTTTGACATTCAACAGAATTAAAAATCCAATCTAGTGGATGGCATTCTTCACTTAAAATCACTATACCAAAACTTGAACTCTTACTTTTGCTTGTTATTGCAATAAATAGGTAAGTAATCTTTTTCAATTTCAAATTAGAATTTATTATTATTTTTTTAATCGTTGTTTTCTTTGTTTTGGCGTATTTAATAATGATGTAATTATTTTTTTTTAAAGATATTTTAATTAATGTGGGATTGAATCCATGACATTTTAGTCAATGACACAACTTTATGTCAATTAAACTATGTTCGGTTTGACATAATGATGTAATTATTGCAACGAAGATGTGAGATTTTTAATTATATGTGGGGTGAGGATTGAACTTAGGACCTCTTGGTCACTAGTGTCAGTAGTAGTCGTTGAGCTATGTTTTTATTGACTAAATTATTGTAGTAAGTGCAGAGAGAAACAAAATTTAAAAATGGTCATTTATCTTATTATTATTATTATTATTATTATTATTTTTGCCATATTTCTATTTAGGGTCGAAGTTGTCCATTCTTAACAATTTACCCACATTAATTTCTCATTATTAAATCATTATTTTTTAGGTTAAATTAAAAGTCACTAGTCATAGTCATACATCATCATGGCATATAACATATGGGAGTTTGTGTTTAGGACATTAAACCATCAATTATGTGTCAAATAAATTCCTGAATTTTAGAAATGTTAAATATGTGAAAGACCTATTTTAGACACAAAATTGAGAGTTCGTGAATTTATTACAAATAAAATAAAAAAATAAATTATATTGACTTATTAGACATTTTTATGGGCTGGTTGCACAAACAATAATCAAGTCCAAAATAATTGCAAATTTAACAAACTTTTAAACATTTTGCAAATATGACAAAAAATCAGTGGCTATCACTGATAGACTCTATCGTTAATAGACTTCTATCGGTGATAGATTTTTATCATTGACAAAATTCTATCAAAAAGACTACTATCAGCGATAAACTTCTATCATCGATAAACCATACTATCAGTGATAGAAATTGTCATATCCGCAAAAATTTAAAAAAAATGTTATATTTTTAATTATTTTATTCTAAATTGACATCTGTTACAATTTCTCTATTATTAAAATTAATGTATCTATTAGACACAAAATTGACTTATGGAATATATTAGACATTCCTCTTTTGTGATAACATACAAAATGTTCTTTTAGAACAACCAACTTGAAGATTTTGTGTTTAAATCTTATAGAAATGGTGTCAAATAGGTTGTTTTATGAGGGAAAAATGACTATTTTTTTTTTCAACCATATTTTAATAAATGCCAGGATTGAACTATGACCTCTTAGTCACGGGTACAACCTTATGTCAATTGAGTTATGCTCGGTTTTGCTTAAAAATTTACCTTCTTTAGGCTGTAAATAATGCACTTAAATTCATGCCCCGTGCGTGGTTGTTTGCACGGGTGTAAGTTTTAAATCATTCTTGCCCCGTGCGTGGTTGTCACTCTGGACTAGGGCTATCTTGGTGATGTGCCCACTCACTCGTTAATATGCCCTCTTTAGGGCAGAATCGAACCCTCACTCTCTGCTATTTTAGGCAGAACACTCACCCACTGCACTAAGGGGTTGTTCGAAAAAAAAAAAAAAACTATTATAAACTATTATCGATAAAATGTTCATAAAATTTTGTGTGTTTATTAAATATTTTTCTTATCAAAATATTTTGCATATAATAAAAAAAATATCATTTATAATTTATTTATTTGTTTTATTCTTTTAAAATGGTTTTTAAAGTATGAAATTTTAATATCCATAAATTGTTTTCTTATCTTCCTCTTATTGAAATTGTGACATTTTTGTATGTTGGTAAAAAATATGTCAGCAATATAAAAACAAAAACGAGGAAGGAAATAGCTAAACTGGTCCATCAATTGAAAGCAACAATTATCTTCCTCTTATAGAAATTGTGACTAAAATGCCCAAACATCCCAAAATCAATGATTAAAATTTCTAAACTTCAAATCTTAAACCCTAAACCCTAACAGAACACTGCATAAGTGAACGCCGAAAAACCTCAAACCCTACACCCTAAACTTCAAACTCTAAACCATAAACCCTAACAGGACACTTCAATGCATAACGGACATCGAAGTGAAGATAACACATTTTTGTAATTCTTCTTATTTATTTATTAAAGATAATACAGGAATAAAAAAAATTATTTTAAAAATTTGTCATATTTGTAACACTTTTAAAAAGTTGTTATATCTTTAATTATTTTAGTTTAAATTGACGTATGCTACAATTTATTATTTTTTTTTCAGGCTTTTTTTTATTATTTTTTAATATTTAGTTTATGTATTAATATTTTTTTAATTATATAGAAATAATTGAATTAGTAAATAAAAAAAAAAAAAAGAAATACATGGAGCATATTGTTTAATTAATGCATTTTAAATTGATTAGCATCAGCGATGAGTAATGAGTTAAAGGGTCATCGAAATGATTGAAAAAAAAAAGAAAAAAAAAAGGAAAAGTGAGTTTAGTATTGGAAACTGGGAAGCAGAAGCTGCAAAATCGAAACGACATGTCGTTTTCAATAATCATTTTCAAATATCAATCATTCTTCGGAGTGAACAGCGTCATTGTCGGTGCCCCCACCTGAAGCTCGTTCTCAAAACCGACGCATTGTTGGCGGTGATTCAACCGATTAATCTCGTTCAAATTCCTATTCTACCCTCTAATTATTTTTATGTGTCTCCTTGTTTTGTTTGTCCCTATCAAACTCAAGAATAAATGTCGTAACAAATATTTTATTGTTATTTTTTTAATATTTTGTCGATTTTGTAATGGTGGATATGTCGACGGAAATTTAATACCATGATCAAATCTTAAAAATCGTTTTTTTATTTTTTTACAACATAGAGGGGAGATCGAATCTAGGACCTCATAGTCACTAATTCATATATCATGTCATGCGTTATGTTGTTTTTTTAAATTAATTTTAAAAATTGATTAAATTATAAATTTAGATTCAATTTGAGTTTAATTTTAATTTGGTCAATTTTTATTTAATTTTAATAATTTTAAAATTTAAGTTTGGTCAATAAATTTTTTTTTTGTAATATTTTTACATTAACAATTTTTTTTACCTGATTGATTGTGTTAGTCACCTATATTAAGGTTTAAAATTGATAATTTTTTTTAGAGGTAAAATATAATTTTGAGAGGATGGTAAGATTTTATTTTTTCAAAGGGCGACCGTGAGATTTAACTAGACCATACAAATTATATTGAATTAAAGTCAAATTAAATTGAACAAATTATATTGAATTAAAGTCAAATTAAATTGAGATCATGTCCTTACTTTAAAAATATAGATTTTTATAACTTTTTTTTTAGTACATTGGGGTGGGGGATTCGAACCACAGACCTCTTGATCAAGACATGCATATGTTTGCTAAGCCAGGCTCGCTTTGAGAAAGATTTTTATAATTTAAGTTTAAAAATATAAAATTAGAATGAAATTAGAGGAGGATAGGTGTTGGAATTTGAATGCACACAAGTTGGATATGAATGAAGAGAGAGAAAGAGGGCGCTAGTGGAGCCGTAATGAGTACTTTTGTTGAAAGATTTGAATTTAAAGGCTTAAAAGCAAAGCGCTTCACAATTTCTATTGCATTTAATAGATAAATAAATTTCATTAAAAATTATGAACCGATAGAAACATGTTATATCCATGGTATTAATTTTTACATGTCAGATATTTACATCGATATTTACGCGGTTACAAAATCGATAAAATATTAAAAAAAAAAACAACAAAATGTAATCCAACGTGAATATATTATTATATTAAATATATTTTAACTCATTTAAGAGTGTAAAATATTTATTTATTAATTTAAATATATTTTTAAAAATCTTCCAAAAATATCTATTGACATCGACATTTTCATAAAATTGAGACTTTTATATTTTTGTCCACCACATTTAAATCATTGGCTATACCATTAGAAACTGTAGAATCTTTTATTTATCGGATAGACAAGTATTTTTTTAAAAGAAGTAACAAATTATTAGAGAATATTTATCCTAGAAAGTTAAGAAATTATCTATTTATGATTCTATATTATTAGAAAAATATTAATATTTATTTTATTTCATATTTTAGGTAGAAATTAGGTATAACAGTCTTGTATATATATTTTTCTATTCTAAATTATAATACAAAAAGAAAATAGTTATTTGTCACATGTACTATGAGTCCTCTATTTCACGCATCTAATATGTTCGTTCTACCAAAAACTCTCCCTAGTTGAAAGGAAAGTATAGTCGCTTTAAGTACCTAGTAAAAAATGTCTTTTCTTTTGGTTCAATTTTCAAATGATTTTCAAGTATAACAACTCGATTTTTCGCAAAATAACGGAATTAGGTTTATATGTACCTAATTTTGTAATTAGATATAATGAAATTTCCACACTAAACTCATATTTATTTATTATTATTATTATTTTATATTTTTGGGAAGGGTAAGAAAAGAGAAAGTAAATAATTGAAGTTTTGACTTTGTGAGGGCAGTCACAAGGCATTAGGCTCACTTTTGGATACAAGATTAGATGTACTCACGTGAATATTTCTCCATTTCACGTGCATTGCTCATTCATTTATATTTATATATATATATATATTTCTAAAAGCAAGAAATGCAATATTGTTCATTTTAATCCATTTCACTAGTTGTTTTTATTTATTTATTTATTTATTTTAAAATATGTGGAGTGGTGGATTTGAATTTCTATCGAGATATTGAACTTTTAAAATTGTGTCTAATAGATCTCAAAACTTTAAATAGTATCTAATATGTCTTTATCTTTTTTTATTTGTATAGTATCTAATATGTCTTTATCCTTTTTTATTTGTATCTAATAGGTCATTAAATTTTAAATATCTTTAATAGGTTCTTAAATTTTAATTTTGTGTGTAATAGGTCTATTCATTCTATTTTTAAATTATCGAACTTAATATTTAATAGAACCTCGACTTTTCAATTTTGTGTCTGATGGGTGGTAACGATTTTTTTTAAAAAAAATGTCTAATGAGTGAGGATTTACTAGCATTAATTTGTATTTTATTTATTTATTATTATTATTATTTTAAGTACAACAAATAGGGTATGAGGATTGAACCTCCAACCTCAAGGAAGGAGTGCATATTAATTACCAGTTATGCTCACTTTGGCAAAAAAAAAAAATCAAGGACCAATTAGATAAAAAATTGAAAGTTGATGAACTTATTATACATTTTTTAAACTTCAAGTACTTATTAGACAACTTTGAAAGTAAAATTCCTAAGTTTAGGTTGGTTTAATGACATTATTGGGACATGATAACCACCTACGGAGAATCTATATAACCTAGAATCTAGATTCTAGATTCTTCTTATTCTTCTTTAGTATAAATTTTAAACTCTAACTGTTATGGACAAAAATATATACTAAGACTCAAGTGAAGAAGTTGACTCTTTAAAGATCAACCAAAGAAAGGATGGTCGACACCCTATATTGGTTGGCCCAAACAAAGGAGGTCGACCCTTCTGGGAGGTGACCTAAATAAAGCTAGCCGACCCTCAAGGGCTTGACCCAAATCGAGAAGACCGACCCGTTAGGGATCGACCAAAGCAAGGATGGTCCAACCACCCATAGGAGTTGGCCCACGCAAATAAGGGTAGACCCCTATGGAGGCTGGCCTAGATAAAGTTAGTCGACCCTTGAGGGCTCGACCCAAACTTAGAAGACCGACCCCGTAGGGGTCAGCTGAATAAGAGACCAAGTCGAGCCCCATTGGGGTCGACCCAAGGCAACTAACCCTACCCCCATAAGGGTCGGTCGAATAGAAAAAGGTTTGACTATCGTAGAGGTCGGCTCAAAGGCAGAGAACGCCGCCCCCTAGGGATCAACCAAATCGTGTAGAAAATCGACCTTTATGCTCGATTACACAACAATAATACGGTCGGTTATTTCATGAAGAACAATCAAAGTACCACTTAAGTGTGTTTGAAACATACCATTAAGAACCTCAACAACCATATATGACAATGCATGTAGAAGAAGTTCATAGGAAGGAAATGGGTAAGAAACATTTCATACTAAAACTTTTCGTACCCGAGCTCCTTCTTTTCTAATTTGATCGTCGGAGACCTTGTGACTAACATTATACTGTATTAGACCTCACATTTCCCCTCACATTTCCTTTTATTTGCAGGCACACCTCAAATCCCTCCTAAATCACTAATACACAATTGACCATATTTCGTTATAACACTAACCCTTTAAAGAAAATTACTAATGCTGTCAATAATATATATATACTTTTTTTTTGTTATCATTGTTTTCTTGAATGATTGAGTTGTTTTATGAACATTGAATAACAATATTTTAAACAACATTTTGACTCACTTAGGCTATATTTGATATCGATTTAGTTTTTAATTTTCTATTTTTTAAAATTGTATTGGTCCTTGTCTTTACCATAGTTTTCACTTCTCTTAAAGAAACATTTGAATTTTTAACCAAATTCTAAAAAGAAAAATAAATTTTTAAAAACCACAACTCCGTTTTGATAACCTTTTAGTCTTTATTTTTTGAAAATTAATCCTATAAATACTATTTCTACGTATGAATTTCGTTGTTTTATTATCTATTTATTACAAATATTTTTAAAATTTAAGTTAAGTTTTGGAAATTAAAAAAATTAATTTTTAATATATATATATATATATATATATATTTTTTTTAGAATTTAGCCTTAAAAATTAATGTTACATAAAAAAAGATGAAAGTGTCATTGTAAATAAATAGGGATAAAACAAACCAAATTTTCAAAAAAATAAACTAAAAAAATGAATGATTGTCCGGGCCCTTAATCATCACATATCACAATCAAATTAATCAAGTCATTTTAGTAACATTTTTTAAGAGAGGAAAAAAAAAAAACATTCAAAGCAACATGTCACAATAAAAAATTTTACACATCAAATAACTTATTATAAAACCACTATTTGAAATAAGTCATTTGAGGTGAAATAGTTGATACCCACTTTTAGAAAAAGAGAATTTTAGGGGGCGTTTGCCCCCTGTTTTGGAATCAGAACCCTGGGAATCAGAATCCTGGGGTTTGTCAGGGCGGGTTCTGAACCCTGGGAATCAAAAGACTGTGTTTGGGGTGCAGGGTTGGGAAGCCTCGGAATCAGAAACCAGTGTTTGGGGTGCAGTGTTCTGAACCCCGGGTTGAACAGTTTCCTTTTCTTTGTTTTTTTTTTTTTTTTTTTTTTTTACCCTTATTTTCTAGTGGTTGTCTTGTGAATTATAAAATCCGGTCTCATGTAACATGAGCAAACTTCTTTGGAGACTTAAAAAATGAAGCATTTAATTTATGTTATAGTCTAAGAATAAGAAAATAAATTGAACAATTTTCATACTTTGTACTCATTAAAAATATATATATATATATATAAAATAGAATGAAAAAATATACCTTTTAAAAATTAAGAAAAATAAAAAAATAAAATAAAGGAAGAATTTTTTTTTCTTTTTACAACATAAAAATAAAAGTTATTGATGAAAAAAGTTTTTATAGAATAAGATGGAAAAAGATATATTTTAACAAAAACATAAAAAAAAACCTTTAACAAAACCAACAAAAACAAAAAACAAGAAATAAAAGAACGAAAAAAAAAATACATCATTGATGGAATTTTTGTACATTTCAATTAAAAAAAAATAATTATTATAATAGAAAAAAAAATTACAAACACAACATTAGTTTATAGAATACGGTTGAAAAAATATATAAAATAAACAAATAGTAGAGAGAAAAAACAATTACAAAAAACCTTAGTTCGGATATAACTTACCTTCCAATAGTTCACTATTATTATTAATGAAAATTTTGTAATAATATTAAAATATATTCATATTTGAAAGTAGTAAAAAAAACTTAACAAAGAATACTATTTTTCATAATAGAAAAAGATATATTTTAACTTAAAAAAAAAAAAATAGACATATAGCTAAAATTGATGACAAAATTGATGAAGAGATAAAATAAAAAATTGTTGGTGTCAAATTGATGGGAAGAGAGAGATAGAATTGTTGATGTCAAATTGAAAATTGATGAAGAGAGAGAAACAAAATTGGAGAAATAAGAAGGGATGAAAACCCAAAACCATGGGTTTGGGTTCTAAACCCATGGTTTTCAAAAACATATATTTTTTAGGGTTTGGCTTTTGAAGCCAAACCCACCCAAACCCAAGACAGGGGGCCAAACGCCCCCTTAATGTTTAACATCTTTTTGATTTTTTTTTATATAAAAAATGATGAATATATTCTTACACTATACTCAAATCTCTTCACCTTCATTTCCAACCATAGTTGTTGCGGGGCCACCACTACTGTCCACTACCAGTAACGACTACCGACAACTGTACGTCGCTGTCTACCTTCGACGACCATCGCGACCTCTCGCCAATCGATCACCTCCGACAAACCTCCGGCGACTATCAACACAACCACCATTGACTTCACCCCGTCACCGATCATCAGTAATAACGTCGATTATAGTGTTTTAAATTCAAATTTAAAATTATTAATCGTTATCTTTTATAGTAATTTGATATTGTATTAATAGAAACATTTTGAATGTAGAGGAAATAAAAAACCTTTTGTATAAAAGTATTTCTGTATAAATATATTTTTGAAAAACACCATTTTTTTTTTTTTTTTTTTTATAATACGATTATTTTTAGTTTAAGAACTAACGGAAAAAAGAGAATAGTTTAAACTTTTTAAAGGTAGAAAATATATATCTTTTTTAGTGTGTAACCACAAACCTCTTGTTAACGTATTAACCAATAAAAAAAAATTAAAATACAGAACAGACCAAATTTAAACAACACCGACAAGTTTGAAAATTTTAAATCATGATTAATAAGTATCCTCATACTGTTTTAAAAAATAAATAAATAAAAATAAGGATTCTCATAATGATTCTCCACGACTCCACTAGACCACCATACTTTTTTAAATATAAATCTATATTTTAAATAAACCAATTTTTAGTAAGGGGACAAATCCAACTTTCAAATATATTAAAAAGAAGAAAGGAAAGAAATAGAGATACATAATATTAATAATAATAAAAAAAAAATTAAATTATAAATTTAGTCCTTTAAAAAATGTTTTTTTTTTTTTTTTTTTTTTTTTTTTTTTTTTTTTTTTTTGAGTACATTGGAGGTGGGGGGATTCGAACCACAGACCTCTTGGTCATCAAGTCATACATATGCCATCTGAGCTATGCTCGCTTTGGCTAAAAAAAAAAAAAAAAAAAAAAAAAAAAAAAAAAAAAAAAAAAAAAAAAATTAATGTTTCTTACAACTTTTAGTTTCATGTTTATTTAATTCTTAAAATTTAATCTAATTCAATTAACATAAAATTGTGTATTTAATTAAGAGGTTAGATGTTGAATCATCAACATACATTAATTAAATATATTTACAAAAAAAAAAAAAAAAAATTACTGTAAATATTAAACATAAATTTAAAAGTTCATGTTTCTATAAAAATAAAATTTAATTTTACATTTAATAAGTTTAAAAAACAATCGCTATAACACGAATCTATTAAACACAAAATTGAAACTATAAACCTACCCGACACAAAATTTAAAATTTAATAATCTATTAAATATTTTTTAAATTTTAAAGTATATTATTAATACAATCTGACTTAATACTTTTTGTTTGAGTTTAATTATAGAAAGATTTAAATCTCAGATTTTTTTATTTTTTAAATAATCATGATGGATATTACATCTTTAATTTGAGTGAATTTGACCAGATTTCAACTTAATAAAGAAAGATGATTATTGTCGTTTATATAAAAATTATTTAGTTAATTAAGGTATTAAAGAAAGTTGAAAAAAAGAAAAGAAAAAAAAAAGAAGGTGTTAGGGAACATTGGTGGAAGCGCGTGAGGTGGTGCGTCGGGATCAAAGCCTACAATTTGCATAGGATTCTGTTCCTTTCAGCCACACCACCATATTTGCATGTCTGTCAACCTCATCATTGAGCTGGACCCATTTCACGCGAAAATTTCTAGTATTTTTAGTCGGCATATATTTAACATTTAAACTAAAAATAAATGTTGAATTAAGTCATAAAATTTTAATTTTCTAAACTTTAAAAAGTGTTTGTAATTGTCAAACCGAACATAGCTTAATTGGCATAAGGTTGTGCCCGTGACTAAGAGGTCATGAGTTCAATCATTGTCTTAATTAAAATACAAGAAGATGGTGCTTTGATTTTGATTTTGTTGTTTTAAATGAGAGGGAGAAGAACGAAAAAAGATGTAGGAAAAGTAAATTTGTTAATTAGATGATAGTGATTTGATTTTGTTATTTTAAAACAACCGGAGAAGATGGAGGAAAGTGAAAGCGAGAGAGAGGAAAGAACGAAAAAGATTGAAGAGAAAGAAAATTATTAATTAAAAAATTGAATCAATTAAATAGAACCTCTAAATTGACACGTACTACACTTCCTGTATTCTCACTTTTGCATATACTTTAGAAAAAAAGGAATGGTTATTATTCATTCTTAAATCACAAATTTAGGAATAATATTTAAATGACACAATAACATTAACTTTTATTCTCTATCCTCAACATGAAGACTCAGTCAAATAAAATAAAATATAAATTATCTCTGCATTAATTAGATACGTTTAAAAAAAAAAAGAAAATCTTTTACGAATTATTCTTTCATTGTAATTTCTAGACACAATTTTACAAACAATAATAAGAACCTCTTAAATGATAATTCAATTCTTCATATCATTTATTTAGTTTAAAGTTCTTGACGTCAACCAGAACATAGATCAACTATCTGTACTAATTTATGTTCTAATTAAAATATAAAGAAGGAATTAAAATTTTCAAAAGTTTTAAATTGCAACAAATATACAAAAGTTACATATTAACCTAACTTTTTTGTAAAGCATAATTAGATGTTGTTTGATGTATTTTATTTATTTATTCTTGTTGGACCAATTCTCCTTTTCTTTATTTCGATTTTATTTCATTTGAAGCAATTTTTTTTTATAAAAAAAAAATAGTTCTATAGTACAATAAAAATAGAAATTTCTTGGGTAAAATAGAAACCATTGGTCCATTAGCTTCGAATTCAATTTTCTGCTTGTATGCAAATATTATTCTGAGATTATAAATTTTCTTTTCAAAGAGTGAGTATTGTGCTATTTTGCTTTAAATTTAAAAAAGTTTCAATAATCACTCAACTATTAGTTTTTGACTTTGTAAGTTCAAGAAGGGTAGGACTTTTGATCGTTAGAGAGAGATAAGTAATGTCTTAATTTGATAAATTGAACTATATTCTAAGGGGCCGTTCGGCCCACGGAGTTGGGAGGAGTGGAGTTGTGGGGAGTAAACTTACTTCCCGTTTGGCCTAAAGAGTTGTTTAGCTCGAACAAAAAATATCAACTCTTCAGACTTCTACAGTAATTACTATTCAACTCTACTTCATTTTCCTCTCTTTCTCTCTCTTCTTTTTACAATATTTTTAATTATTAAAAAAAAACATAATTTAAACAAAAAGGTGTAAAATGACTAAAAATGCAATTCAACCTATTTTTTATTTTAAATATAAATTAAGTTGTTGAATTAAAATTGATACTTAAACAAAAATTAAAATATAGTATTCAAGAAGAAATAAAAATATAGCTTATTTGAATTCACTTAGATTAATAGATTAAAATATTTCAAATTCACACGTAATAGTTAATCGACTATTGTACGACTATTTGTTTTATTTCAAAACGATCCAAATAAAATGAATAATTAATGTGAGTGATATTGAAAAAAGAAGGTGAAATATGATAGTCAAAGTTATTTTGGTTATATTCGAATAAATTTGTAAAGGATACCTAAAATAAAAAACACAAAAATCGTATTCTTAAAATTTATTGGAAGAAGTTTTTGATAATAAAAATATGAAAAATTATAGAAAATAGGTTCTACGTGTAGTGCATATGAACTTATGAGTTTAAGTGGGTGGAAGCGAGGAAGAACGTGTCTGACACATAAATATGTTTATGTGTTGTTTTTTTTTTTCTTTAGAGAAATTTGTAAAATACACTTACACTAGAAAAACAAAAAAAAAATCTCACTTCTAAAATTCATAAAATTAAAAAAATTAAAGATTGAGTCTTTAAAAAATAATAATAAATATATATTATTGATAATCAAGGTGAGAGAGATTAAAAAATTAATGTGAGGTATTGGAAAGTAGATAAAATAAAATAAAAAATTGCATGGTTAGAATTTATTAGGAAAAGTCCTTAATAAGAAAAATTAGAAAGTTTGTAGAAAAAAAAAACTTTGTCGAGAAAACTAGTAAAATAAACTCAGATTTCAGAACTTGAGGTTCAACAACTCTCTGTCAATGGGAGGCGGAAAAAGATGTGTTTGACACATGAATAGACTATACTTATGGGTAGACAATCTTATAATTCATAAAATTATAGATGAGTCCTAACAAAATATATATATAAATATATATATATATATATATATATATATATATATATATATATATATATATATTTTATAATCAATGTGAAAAAATAATGTCAAATATTGTGATTAAAGTTATTTTTTTTGTCTTCAAAGAAATTTGTCAAGGATAGATAAAATAAAATAAAATATTTCAATTTTAGAATTTATTGGAACTCGAAGAAGTCTTTAATAAGAAAATTTTGAAAGTTTGTAGAAAAAAAATTGTGCGGAAGAAAAGAGCTAAAATAAACTCAGACTTCACAACTCCCTCTCCAAACACACCACAGACTTCAGAACTCCAGACTAAACAACTCCCTACTCCAAACAAACATAACTCAGAACTCTCCAGACTAAACAACTCCAGACAAAATAACTTCAACTCCCCCAACTCCTTGGGCCAAACGACGTTGTTAATATATTGAACAAAACACTCACGTGATACTATTTAATAAATAAACATAATACTCAATGTTTCAAGATTAAATATATAATTTAATCTTAATGAAATTTATTTATCACAATGTGGTTATATATATATATATATATATTTATTTTAGTACATATGTTTTTTTAATTCAATAGTATGTGATAAAGATTCTGTTACGGGCAATTTCAGCCTCACGTCACGCCCTCTCCCCAAAGAGTGGGGGCCACTATGCCCGAGCCCCGGATGAATTACCCACCGAAGATCGACCCCAGGAACTTCGGTGGACGATACTCTCTACAACTGACGAAGGCACACTGACGTCACTCCTCGGTTGGCGCGAGATGAGACCGACGTGACAGCCTGCCACGTCTGACGAAGCGGTGACGCAGCAGGCGCCCCCAATCCCCTCAGGAATCGGGAGGCGACGGTTGCCGCACTCATCACATAGTGCGTGGGCCCAACCCCGGTTGGCCCGCGCCCCCAGCCCCGACCCAGGCATTCATCCGGAGGCCAAGGAATCGGGAAACTCGAGGAGTTCTCCTCCACCGCCAACTATAAATACCCCTCTTGTTCAACAGGAGAGGGAGATGAAGAAAACAGGTAACTCTACCCTAAACTCTCTGCTCGGATCTCTCTAACTTAAGCATCGGAGGCCCGTGGGCTAAGCCCACCGGTGCAAGTTTACTTTCCTCTCCGTGTACAGGTTCCCAGCGAACCCGACAGACACCATCGCGCGGCGGACCACGGCGGAAAGAGGGAAGTCCAAAATTCTGCATCAACATTTGGCGTCGTCTGTGGGGACGCGCGTCACAGCCGTGACGCTCTCCCAGCAAGCTAAGATACAACTTTACCTTCAAATGATGGGGGGAAATACTTCACCAAACGAAGAATAAAATGTCATCTCACTAGACCGACGTTGGGGTCGCGAGCAAACCACTCGCGGTAAGACGATTGAACTCTCGTTCAAGCTCGAGAGATTGCACCCCAGACCCTCGGTTTCCCTCTCCTTCTATGATTTTTGCCCGACGGGTCGTTTCCAAGGGACGATATACCTTTCTCGCCAGAAAATTCGGAACGAAGACGCAAAGATGGAAGAACGGAGACAAGAGTTGCGAAAAGTGTTCAAAAAACCATTTTATTAAAGAATGCAACGACTCTACCCCCGACAGGCCGGGGGAGACAATAAAAAAGATAAACAAACAAAGCTAAATGGTACACATGAGGACGCCAACGACAACGAAGTTCCTCGCCAACAACGTTTCTTGTCTCGTACGTCTCGAGTGTGATGGAACGCATGTAGCGCAGCGGAAGCGAGTCAGATCAATTGACACTCTAATTTCATCAATTTAGCTAAATAAGAAACATGCTCAAAGCTTTGAAATAAAAGAAAAAGAAAACAAACCTCTTGTAGTTCGAAATTCTTCTAATCCAATGCTTGAATCTCCCCACGATCCCTTCGAAGCTTCCCTCGATCTCTTCGAGAACAACCTCCGGTAGTCCCGCTATCCTCAGGCCGAGCAACGGAGTGGTGGGACTCCTTTACAAGAGAATAACTTTGGAAGATGAAGATGGGAAGGTGAAAGAGATGAGATTTTGTGAGAAAAATCTAACACTTAGCTTTCTAATTTCTCAAGTAACATGAACTCTTCATGTTCATCCAAATATTCAAACTCTTTAAAAATTCATCAACCTCAAACCATTTGAACTTCATCCAATTTACAGGAAATTTACATGCAACAAACTCTTTGCTTAGCATGACACCTCAAATTGGATGGATTAGTCTTCAAGCAAGTGTTCCAAAATTGATGAGTTTATGCATGTTGTTGGTGATTCACAATCCACTTCACAACTTGGATAAATTCACTCAACTTTGATAAATCCACTCAACTTGGATAAACCCACTTGTAATATTTTGTCATTTTAAAATTAATTTATAATTAATTTTAATTAATTAATATTATTATTTAATTCAATATCAAATATTAATTAAATAATAAGACTAATCTCGATTTCTTAAACCGAATCATCACACATGAATCCCTATTCATGTTTTAGACCGATCTCATATTTAAATCATATTTAAATATGTTCATCATTCTTCCAAAAACGAATTTGAATAAATTCAAATTCTTTTTCTCTCATATTGTTACACGGCTTAATTCGAGCTAGCCAGGAGAACCTAAATGACCTACAGATCATGAGCTCCAACGATACGAGATTAACCGACCAAACTCTTTAGCCAAGTTAACCAACATTCGTTAACCCCCAGAGACTCCACTAAAGTCCAAGGGTTGCACTCTCCTCACCGTAGATATATTTTTGTCCTCTTGATATAACCATCATCAGTAAGTCGATCCTTCACATGCTGTTCGTAATTACAGCTGGGTCAAAATAACCGTTTTACCCCTGTAATTACATCTTGTTCCTTAAGTCTCATTGATCCTCTAATGAACTATTGGTTTGTGGTCCAACCACCAAACCGATTGGTATGTGATCTCATCACTATACCAAGTCCCTCTCTGGCCAATGAGAGAGTGGGATCCCTAGTTCAAGACCCAAAGTCAGCACTTAAGGGAACAACCTCTCTACTAATCCCTCAAGGCGGGTAGAAGTGAATTCCATCTCGTAGGACTATGTTCCCAACTACCTACCCGGTCTTATCCCCAAGATGGTAGGCTTATTGAGTCGGTGATCTCGGGTCACTCTCACCCATACAAGTCAAAAGATAAGCCCGAATAAACAGGAGTTCATAGCGTGCTCAAGATTCAGATCGAGTTACCTAGGTCATCATATGAAAAAGTCGGTCTTTACAGTAAACGGAGTTGTAAAGAAAGAGTGACTTTATTTCGCGGTTCAGTCTTATGCAAACTCATTGCATAGGACGCTCCCACTCACATGTCACCACATGAACGATTTCAAATCACATCGTTTGTACTATACAAAGTGGGTCGCGTCCAATATGATTTAAATATGAGATCGGTCTAAAACATGAATAGGGATTCGTGTGTGATGATTCGGTTTAAGAAACTGAGATTAGTCTTATTATTTAATTAATATTTGATATTGAATTAAATAATAATATTAATTAATTAAAAAGTTTAATTAATTAAAATTTATTTTGTTTATTAAAATTAATTATGAATTAATTTTAAAATGACAAAATATTACAAGTGGGATTATCCAAGTTGACTGGATTTATCCAAGTTGAGTGGGTTTATCCAAGTTGTGAAGTGGATTGTGAATCACCAACCACATGCATAAACTCATCAATTTTGGAACACTTGGTTGAAGACTAATCCATCCAATTTGAGGTGTCATGCTAAGCAAAGAGTTTGTTGCATGTTAATGACCTATAAATTGGATGAAGTTCAAATGGTTTAAGGTTGATGAATTTTCAAAAGAGTTTGAACATTTGGATGAGGGTTGATGAAGAGTTCATGTTACTTGGAGAAATTAGAAATCTAAGTGTTAGATATTTCTCACAAAATCCTCATCACTTTCACCTTCCCATCTTCTTCTTCCAAAAATTTTCTCTTGTAAAGGAGTCCCACCACTCCGTTGCTCGGCCCGATGATATCGGGACTACCGGAGGTGGTTCTCAAAGAGTTCGAGAGAAGCTTCGAAGGGTTCGTAAGGAGATTCGAGCATTGGATTAGAATATTTTTGAACTACAAGAGGTTTGTGTTCTAATTTCTTTAGTTTCCAAGTTTTGAGCATGTTTCTAGTTTAGCTAAATTGATGAAATTAAAGTGCCAATGATCCGACTCGCTTCTGCTGCGCTACATGCGTTCCATCAGTCGGAACCTCCTCGTAGGCGTAAAACCACTTGTCTTTCCACCCCTTCACCGACGAAGGGTTCTCCGCAACTTTTCGACACAGCTTCGGAGACAGAAAATAGCGGGACAGATTCTGTGCGACGGAATATAGGGAAAATACGTGAAGGAGTTGCGCCACTATAGCCTCCAACCCGTCCTCGTATCTCTTCCACAGGACACAAAAGGCAAATAGCCCGGACCAAGCATTCGGCGCAAGCTGCGCCGCCGCTAAACCCATCGCCTTCAAGAGTAGTTGGGTGATTGGGGCCAAAGGGAGGCGAAACCCTCTAGAGAACATGTTCCGGTACAGGCCAACGCATCCCGCCGGAGGCGATTCAATCGTATCCCCCGGTTCCAGCAACCGCAACTTGACACACAACGGAATCTCATAGGCTTCCCTCAGTGTCTCCAAGTCATCCTTAGTTAGACGTTTGGAAATCGCCGATGAAGGAGTCCTAGCAACACTACCAGAAGCAGCGGAGCCTCGAGCCATTGGAAGACAAAAGCGAAGACGAAAGCCGGAAGCGAAGACAACAATCAGAAGCGAAAGAAGACAAAGGGCGGCGAAGAGAAGTGGAAACCCTGATTCCCCCAGCCTTAAGATTTAAACCATCTCGAAGGACGGATCCGGGCCATACATTTTCATCAACGACCCGGATCTCACCTGGGGAAACTAACCGTCGCGCCTCGGGTAGAGCGACACGTCGACAAAATGCTGACTCACCTTTCTAGCAACGGGAGTACCCGTTGCCCTCTCCAACGAGTGACACACCGAGGTGCCTCTTGAGGCACTTCAGTATCTTGCGCCGAGTCAAACCAACGAGAAGGCCCGCAAACGACGAATCTACCCACTGGTGGGGCCAATGTTACGGGCAACTTCAGCCTCACGTCACCCGCTGACGTCAAGCCCTCTTCCCAAGGAGTGGGGGCCACCATGCCCGAGCCCCGGATGAATTACCCACCGAAGACCGACCCCAGGAACTTCGGTGGACGATGCTCTCTACAACTGACGAAGGCAGATTGACATCACTCCTCAGTTGGCGCGAGATGTTACCAACGTGACAGCTTGCCACGTCTGACGAAGCGGCGACACAACAGGCGCTCCCAATCCCCTCGGGAATCAGGGGACGACGGTTTCCGCACTCATCACAAAGCGTGTGGGCCCAACCCCGGTTGGCCCGCGTCCCCAGCCCCGACCCAGACATTCATCCGAAGGCCAAGGAGCCGGGAAACTCAAGGAGTTCTCCTCTACCACCAACTATAAATACCCCTCCGGTTCAACATGAGAGGGGATGAAGAAAATAGGTAACTCTACCCTAAACTCTCTCTCTACTCCTACTTATGCTCAGATCTCTCTGACTTAAGCATCAGAGGCCCGTGGGCCAAGCCCACCGGTGCAAGTTTACTTTCCTCTCCGTGTACAGGTTTGCGGCGTACCCGACGGACACCATCGCGCGGCAGAACACGACGAAAAGGGGGAAGTCCAAAATTCTGCATCAACATAAATTAATGTTGTCATTTATATGATGGGTCGTGACAACATAAATGAGAAAGTATGTATGGATTGAATTACACTAATCTTAAATTGTTCTTTCATAAGATGCTATATAATTTTGTTACTATATTGTAATTAGTATGTTCATATGAGAATTTAAGATGCAATGACCCTATAAAATTTAACAGAAAACGATAAAACTCTTGCCACTAACGCACATCATTTAAATAGTCCAGAGTTTTAAAACAATTTATCAAACAATCACTTGGTGCAACGGGTGAACACATCACCTAGATAGTCTAGAGTGAGGTTGATCCTGCAGCTGTGCAAAAATTGAAATGCATTATTACCGCTCAAATTTTAAATCAAACAACCACTTGGTGTAGTGGATGAGTGCTTCGCCTAAGATAGTTCAGAGTCGGAGTTCAATCTGACCTTAGTGTAGAAATTTTAAAAATTATCAACCAAATCATTTGGTGCAACGGGTGAACACATCAAAAAGAAAAAATAATTGGTCCGAGATCGAGTTGGAAATTTAGTGCTTAAAAGTCATCCCAAAATGCTTAGAAATCTAGCTAGTTCATGCAAGCTTAGACAACCATAGACCGAATGTGGGTAGATCAATACCGTAACAAAATCAAACAAAGGTACCTATAGACTTTAGACTTTAAGGCCGGCATAGAGAACTTTGCTAAACCACGACACCAACAAGGAGAAATTGAGAGACTCTTATTTTGTAACGTTTTTTTTTATTAGTATAATTTGTGGTTGGGATTCGAACCTCAGACCTCATAGTTAAGGGTTCAAAATACCTCTAAACTATGAGTTTCGTTTAAAAATTAATCATGATTTTTCAAAAGTTTCAAAAATATAATATCATTGAAAAAAATGTTTACAAAATACCTCTGAACTTTCAAAAAGTTTTAAAATAACCTTAAACTATGTAAAACGTTTCAGAAATATTCTTGAACTTTCAAAAGTTTTAAAAATGCCCTCAACGTTAACGACACATAATTCTAATCTGGACGGTTAAATTCTAATTTGTACTTGATGTGACATGAAAAAACTGAAAAATGTGGACTTCAAGAAAATCATGAAACATAGACATTTTATCTCTTATTTCCGATTTTTTCCTAATTTTGTTCTATTTTTTGATATTTTGAATCGATTAAATAAGATTTTCCATGAGTTTTTGACACCTCAGCAGTTTATGTTTTCATTGTTTTCATGTCATACAAATATAAGTTAGAATTTAATCGTTCACATTAAAATTTTGTGTGTCAACTATGAAGACATTTTTAATCGTTTTTATAGTCGAAGAAACCATAATTCAGAAATATTATGGATAATTGAACCTAAATTAAATGTCCCATGAAGACATAAAAACATCACTAAGAAATTAAGAATAGAACTGAAGGAATCATTCAATGAATATGAATAAATGAAAAATCCAACTATCACGTAAGCTTTTAGGTATAGATGTTTCTTTAAGTTACAATAAATACTCCAATGTTAAATAAAGGTTTCTTAAATTGAGTTTCCTTAAGGCCCTTTTTTTTTTTTTTTTTTTTTTCTTTCCAAAATCATTGCAAAAATATTATGCTTAAGCAAGCAATAATGTTAAATAGATAAATCTCAATTTTAAATTTTTTAAATGTAATTCACAAAATTCTTTTTAACTAAAAAAATTGTAATATGCCTGTAAATTTTAAATTAAGCATAAAAGTTTTCAGCCATTTAAGAATTTAAATAAAGAACCTAATTGAAATATTAGAAGTTTTGAAAACTAAATAGACCCTAATGCTTTAAGTTTCTGACTAAATATATAATTTAATCTTATTCATTTTTTAACAGTTTATTTTTTATTTTGTTTACAACATGTTAGAGTGTGGTGGGATGAGGAATTGAACCTAGAACCTCATGATCTCGAGACGATACATCAATTGAACTATGTACTTTAACCGTATATGCTTATCACCAGTTGAAGATTGTATATAATGTTATTTCAACCACCACAAATCAATACCATTTATATGATGTGCCATGACAAAATAAATGAGAAGGTATGATGAATTAAATTATACATATTTGATAATGATTTCAGACCCCTTTCAATTTTCTTTGCAAAAAAAAAATAGCAATGTAGGGTGATCAATTCCATTTCAAAAGTAGTATTACTATCTTTTTTAAAAATAATAATACTTTCAACTTTAAAGTTCATCCCATTGAACCCAAAACTTGCTATAATGTAGATTTTAAACTTTCAATTTATCAAATTGTGAACTTCAAACTTGTACAAATGTTGCATGTAGACTCTAAAGTTAATTACGTCTATCTGAATCGTGCACCTCCATTTATCCAACAAAAATCATCATAGAAAATTTATGCAAGTTTGGGGTACGAAAATCATCATACAAAGTCGAGTGTCGTAGGATTGATCTACATCGCAACACTCATGCAAGTTGGGGTTCAATTTGATGAAATTGAAAGTTCGGGGTTTACATTGCAATACTTATACAAATTTAGGGTTTAATTTGATGAAATTGAAAGTTGAGGGTTAAAATTGCTACAATCGGCTAAATTTAGAGTCTAAATTATTTTTTCCCTAATATGTATTAAGTTGGTGATACATAAATGATATAAATTTAGCCATATATACAAATATGATGCAAATAAATGTGAAAATAATCTAAATAGAAAATATAATGAAAGTAAATATAGTGAGTATAAGTATATACAACACTACATCTATCAACATAAGCATAGTTCAACTGATATAAGTGTGAACTAATGACCAATAGGTCAGAGGTTTGATCCCCACCCCATATTAATTAAAAAAACATCTTAAAACCCTATGCATCGTTTGATAACCATTTCAGTTTTTTGTTTTTGGTTTTCTGTTTTTTATAAACAAAAAACTGTCATCAAACTAGAATAGGAACAAGAAGAACAACACTAAAAGAAAGAGAAGAAAGACTTTCTTCTCTTCTTTCTCTTTTTCGAGGGTCTTATGGAGGGAAAGAATGAGAGAGCAAAGTAGAGAACAATCAAATTGTATTCAATTTATTTAAGGTGTGTTTGAAAAGCTTCACACAACCTCTATTTATACAAGTAATTGATGGGTAAACTTAAATCATTGATGACCAACTTTGAGAGTCTCAATGTTATTCATAAGAATAGCGAGTCATGGGTAAAACTAGCTAAACTGAGAGAGTAAAATGGTTTATATATATATATAACACTCCCTCTTAGATATCCAATTGTATGTAATATATATGTCTGGTTAAAACATTACTAGAAAACACCCAATGAAAAAAATCTTAGTGAAAGAAAAAGAGTACATTATATTCATATACTTTAACAGCTGCCTCCTTAAAAATCTTGCTAGGAAAACCCAGTGTAAAAAACCATAGTCAAGGGAAAAAGAGTGCAATGCTTTACTTCTCTTCATTCTCTTCATGGAAACATCATTTGAGATCTCTGAGTCGTCGCATTTTAATGTGGTGCACCAACTTCTCGAATGTTGCGGTTGGTAATGACTTCGTAAATAAGTCTGTCAAGTTCTTCTTTGAAGAAATTTGTAGAACGATGATATCGCCATTTTCTTCAAGATCATGAGTGTAAAAGAGCTTCAGTGATATATGTTTTGTTCCATCTTCTTTAATGAATCATCTCTTGATTTGTGCGTTGTATTGTCTTCATATAATATTGTTGAGAGATTTTTGTCAGAAGACAAGCCACATGTTCCACGAATGTGTTGAGATATTTCTCTCAATCATACACATTCTCGACTAGCCTCATGAATTGCAAGAACTTCAACATGATTTGAAGAGATGGTTGTAATGGTCTTCTATATGGATCGACATGATATAGAAGTTTCTCCACATGTGTAAACATATAACTTGTTTGAGATCTAGTTTTGTGTGGATCAGATAAATATCCAACATCTACATAGCCTACTAAATCAAAATTCGATTTGTTTGAATAAAATAAACTTACATCACTCATTCTTCAAAGATAACGGAGTACATGCTTAACTCTGTTCCAATGTCTTTTTGTTGGAGAAGATCTGTATCTAGATAATAAATTGACTGAAAATGTTATATCAGGTCGTGTATTATTAGCAAGATGCATAAGTGCACCTATTGCACTAAGATATGGTACTTCAGGACCAAGTAGTTCTTCATTATTTTCTCGAGGTCAAAATATGTCATTTTTCACATCCCGTGATTGAACTAACATTGGAATGTTCAATGAGTGTGTTTTATCCGTGTAAAACCTTTTTAAAACCTTTTCTATATAAGTTGACCAATGAATGAATATCTCATCTGCTAAAGGCTCAATTTGCAGGCCAAGGCAAAACTTTGTTTTTCCAAGATCTTTCATCTCAAAACTTTATGTATTTATCTCTTTTTTTTTTTTTTTTTGAAAAGAGGGTGATGATTCGAACTTTAATTCCTTAGTCGAAAATATATATCTTAACTAATTCAGTTATGACCAACATAAGCATAACTCAACCCACGTAATATACAACCTAGTGATTAAGAGGTTGAATCACTAGTGATTAAGAGGTTGTGAGCATGACTCAATGATAATAGACGTATACTATTGGTTGAAGTAGAAATTTGCAACAATATTTTGAATTTTTTCTTGGGCTGGTTGCACAAATAGCAATCAGGCCCAAACTAATTGGAAATAACTTTAAAATGTTTTGCAAATATGGCAAAAAAAATCGTTTCTATCACGGATAGACTTTATCATTCTATCAGTGATAGACTATTATCACTGATAGACTATTATCACTGACAAAAATCTATAAAAAACTGAGGTGATCAGCGATAGACTTCTATCAGTCATAAGATATCAGCGATAGAAATGGCTATATCCCCAAAATTTTTAAAAACATGCTATATTTTTAATTATCCTATTCTAAATTGACATCGGTTACAATTTCCCTTTTTTCTTTATATAAAAAAAATTTGGTATTGAATAGTGATAAATGAAAATGGCAATTTGGTAAATAAGATGAGAAGCCATGGCTATTGTTTGTGGTATACCCGTAATACTTGCAAACAACTTGTAGAGCAACCGGCAAATTCCGGTGACTTCCCGATCACCGACAAACTCCCAAAAAAGAAAGAAAAAAAAAAACTTACTCATTAGAACAACTTCAACAATGGCAGCCATTTTTTAAATTCTTCCATTGCTTCTCTCATCATCATCATCATTACTCACTTCCCCATGCTTCCAAGAAACGCCTGAACCTTCCGATTTCGCCTCCCGAGATGAATGTTTCTTTCATTGCTTCTTCTTCCCGTCGGTGATTCACTGGTGAGTTCAGTCTGTTTTCTGTTGATTTCTCCTTTTTCTCTGTTTTTCGTTTCCTAATGCCATTTCTCTGCTCCTGCTTGTTTCTTTCTTCACTTTTCTCTGTTTTCCTTTTTGACTCAGGAGATTGCAAGGATTCTGAGATGCCCGTGAACTGTACCGGTTTGGCTTTTGAATTTTCGAGGTTAATGTCTTATTCGTACTAGATCTCATATGCTTCTTTTGCTTTTCTTTTTCTTTCGCAGCTTTATTCTTGTTTTTCTTTTTCTGTGTATTATCTTCTACAGTTCTAGATGTGGGTTTTCAATTAGTTTTTGTTTTTAGTAAGTTTCGAGTTCGCTTTTGGAGTGTGGATGCTTTTTGTTTAACTTTTTTTAGTTCCGTTTCATGAATCGAGCGTTTCTCTTATGCAATGTGTGATGCTTTTTTTTTTGGTTAAAATATTTGGGTAATGCTGTTTTGTTGTTTAGTTCTTGTCGGTGTGGCCAGAGACCTTGATTGGGAGTTAGATCGTTGTAATTAAGTTTGCCAAAGAGCTTGGAACTACAGAGCATGAGATTTCTTCTGTAATTGCTGTAACTCTGAATCTCTCTTTCATTTTTTATTTAAATTGAAGTCGATTGCTGGGAAGACGATGGGGATTGAATATTTGATTGCTATAATCCTGAATTGAAGTGGGCTGCTACCATTTCTGACTTTGAGATTACTATGAGAGACTGCTCATCTATTTATTTTGATTTTGATTTTGATTTTGTACTTAACCCTGTCTAGTCAGAGATTTGCATTGTGATTCACTTCGATCTTTCCCAGTTCTATTTTTCCTTTACACATTTTGCAGATTCATAAATCTAGAGATTCTTTCTTTCTTTTTTATTATTTTTTTTATAGGTGTTTACCAAACTGACTTGTATTGGGAACAATAGTTCAATCTAGATGATTTTATGTGTTGCTACTTTGGCTTCATTTTGAATTTGGCTATCACTGTGGCTGCTTCGTTATTGTTGCTCATTAATTTCTTTTTTTATTAATTCCAGGTTTTTGAGATAGTATAATACTGAGAATCGCAGTGGTTCTATAAGTTACCAAACCTGTTAATTGTGAGGATTTATCTCCTGAAGGGTTGTTGGAACCACATACTCTAGCATCTACAATACTTTTGATCTTTGATAACTTTACAGTGATCCCAGTTGTTAATCTTCCTCTTTGTCGCTGCTCCAATTTTTCATTGTTGGAAGTTTGAATCTGTTAAAAATGAAAGAGATCGACAAGAGAAAAACTCCTGTTAAGAACCAGAGTAAACGAACTGCTAGATCAGAGAAGAAAGAACGCAGACCACATCAAGAGAATATTAGCAAAACTGTGGATGCTAAAGAAACCACACCTAAGGCATTGGATACGAAGCCAAAGAATTTAGTAAGCGAGTCAAACAAAGACACAAAACCCTTAGAGGTTCATCAAAACTTGGATATAGATCAAGTTGCTGATGCTAACAAGTTTGAGGAGACACATCAAGATTCTAAAGCCAATGCGATTGCTGATGATAGAGAGAATGTGAATGGTGTTGTAGAAGATAAATGTACTGTGTTGGAGAAAGATGCAAGTGACAGGAAGGAAGAAACTTCAGATTCAGAGACCATGGCAGATTCGATTTCGTCAAAAAGTGATTCGCTGGCAACGAAGGAAGAGAAAGTAGAAAGAGCGTCTAATTTTCCTGAAGATGTTTTAGAAGATAACAGTTCAGACTGCTCTCTTCACAATTCTAGTGAACAATGTGTTCATGGTATAAATCAATCACAGTCCAAGGAATTATCTTTTACTCCAAAGAAAACAACAAATTCTGATAGAGACACTCCCATAGTTAAAAACAAAAAGTCTTCCAAAGGCAATTCTAGGAGTGCAAAAATTGTGCCTAAACCTTCATCAGAATCTTCTGAAGGAACTGATTACCAGATCGTTGATGAGGTAAAGGATATTGAAGTCTTGGACGAGGCATTAAATGGTGTTCCGAGCATTAGAAATGGTCCTGATACCAATGGTGACCATGATGATCAAGCTGCTTGTGAACAAAAAATTGAAGAAATGGAAAAAAGAATTGATAAACTTGAAGAGGAGTTGAGAGTTGTTGCGGCTCTTGAAATGTCTCTTTATTCAGTGGCACCAGAGCATGGGAGTTCCGCACATAAAGTGCATACACCTGCTCGACGCCTGTCTAGAATTTATATTTATGCTTGCAAACATTGGACTCAAGATAAGCGAGCCACAGTTGCAAAGAACATCGTATCAGGGCTAATTTTAATTGCTAAATCATGTGGGAGTGATATTCCGAGGTATAATTGCTATTATATTATCACAGTTAATTGTTATTAAGTGATGTTGATTGGTGGAAATTAACAAGTAATCTTTTCCTTGGCTCTTTAAGGTTAACCTTCTGGCTATCAAATACTATTGTGATGAGGGAGATAACAGCTCAAACATTTAGCAGCATTCGTAGCTCAAGTCCAATGAGAAGTTTTGTTGATTCCAACAACAGTAGGCAGAGAAATGGTGGGAAGCCAACAGCTGTTCAATGGAGGAATAGTTATGGCAGTAAACAAGTAAAAGTAAATAAATATATGCATTGTGTAGAGGATTGGCAAGAGACAGGAACTTTTATGGCCGCATTAGAAAAAGTTGAATCCTGGATCTTTTCTCGGATAGTTGAGTCTGTTTGGTGGCAGGTATAGTAGACTACTCTTTTAGTTTATTTAGTATAATCTTGGTAATATTAGACTTGATAGTTAATATCTTAATTTCTTTTCCCTGTTATAGTGTGATTGAATGTCTTTTCACCAATGTCTTTATGCTTATCTCTTTGTTCAACATGCTATATTTTCAGTCTTTAACACCAAATATGCAACCCCGAGACGCATCCAAAAACAAAAGCAGGGAACGGTTAATGGGACCTGCCCTGGGTGATCAGCAGCAAGGGAACTTTTCAATTAACCTGTGGAGGAGTACTTTCCAGGATGCTTTTCAACGACTCTGTCCGGTCCGAGCAAGCGGTCATGAGTGTGGTTGTCTTCCTGTTCTTGCAAGAATGGTAAGGTTTATTCAATAAAGAAAAGTAGAATAATATTACTTAGCTGCTGTCCTTTTCATGGGGGACGTTAGAATATGATTCCACTTTAAAATGTATTCCAATTCCAACAGCTAAAGTTTGTAGATTAATTCATATCCAATCTTGGATCAGGTTATGGAACAGTGTGTTTCCAGGCTAGATGTGGCAATGTTTAATGCTATTCTCCGCGAGTCTGCCCATGAGATTCCAACTGATCCCGTCTCAGATCCTATTGTTGATGCCAAGGTTCTTCCTATACCTGCTGGAGATTTGAGCTTCGGATCCGGTGCACAACTAAAAAATTCTGTATGTACCATTCTCACCACATCTTATAACTTAGATTTAGGATTGTATCATGTAATGGATCTGTATAGTTGTAAACAACCATGTTCGGTCTTCAAGTTTCGAGTTTCCAAATGTTTAATGCTTGCAACTTGCAACCATTAAAATCGGTAGAAGCATAGCTTTTAGAAATGTAAAATTGGCCTTTCGATATCTATTTTAAGATGGAGATGTTTAATTACTCACCTCCAACAAAACTAATGAGATAATTCGTCAGTTTGGACTTCTGTTCAAGAAGCCAAATGGATTAATTTTTTGAGAATGACAAAACAATAATCTTGAAGTTAAAGATTTGGCAGTAAAGAATTGGAGGGGCAATAAGTTGCGCTTAAAAACGTTGGTGACTAGCTGAAGCTAAATTGAGGTGTGCTGCTCTTGATGCAGGTTGGAAATTGGTCTAGATGGTTAACTGACATGGTCGGCATCGATGCCGATGACTCTTCGGTAGATCAACATGGCAGCGACGACGACATTAAACCGGATGGAGATGGAAGACCCCAATCGTTTCCTCTACTTAATACATTGAGTGATCTCTTGATGCTCCCGAAAGACATGCTTACAGATCGTTCAATCAGAGAAGAGGTCTTTTTCAACCCCAAGCGTCTACCATTTCTTAAGTTTGTATGACATTAATAATTACTTATTTAACAATTTCTTTTGTGTTCTCTAGGTGTGCCCGTCGATTAGTCTTCCGCTGATTACAAGGATACTTTGTAATTTCACTCCAGACGAGTTCTGCCCTGATCCCATTCCGGGAACTGTCTTGGAGTCACTTAATGCTGAGGTAAAGATGAACTTTTCTTGTTCCAAAACTTAATGATAGGATATATCAACCAGAGAATTCTCCTAGATAGCTTTGATTTGTTTGGCTTTGATGCCTTCTTATCATTATTATGAACTCGTCTTTGTACCTTTGCCGAACAGAGTATTGTCGAACAGAGATTGTCGGGTTACCTGGGGAAGAACTTCCCCTACATAGCTGCTCCAGTTGTCTATATTTCTCCTTCAACATCTGATGTGGCAGAAAAAGTTGCAGAGGCTGGAGGAAAATCCCACTTGGAAAGGAACATCTCTGCTATTCAGAGGAAGGGGTATACAAGCGATGAAGAACTAGAGGAACTGGATTCTCCTCTTTTTTCGATCGTCGATAAATCGACCTCATCTCCGACGTACAATGCACATGGAAATGGCCGACATGAAGAGGATCCGACATTTATAACCACCAACATGAGGTACAAACTCCTTCGAGAAGTATGGTCTCTATGATGAATGCTCAAAGGAGTCGTGTATGTATTTTATTTACAACATATATAGATTGTTTCTTTATGAAAGACAGTTGAATTTGAACGTGAAAAATAAAAAAAAATCAAATAGGGAATAGTATATAAGTCATTTTAGATGATATATCAGGTTATATGAGCCAAATTTTCTTGTATATTGGATTGAGTATTTATTCTTATATATTTATATAATTTTACGTCAAAATCAAATTGAGAGCATTGACATGTACTCCATCTCTTGTAGTCGAAGATTCAAATTTTCAAATTCCACGCTGCTTGTCCTAAACACAAAATTATGTAACCATTTCAGCTCATATATTTCTTAAATATTTTTTTAAATTAGTGTTATTTAAACCAGTTCCATTAATATTTAACTTGCTCGTCTATGTTTAAAATTACCAAATGCTAGTTTACTTCATGATACATTTGACTTTTCTAAAAGTATAGTTGGTAAAAATTATTTGCACAAACAACAATCTCAAACTAGGCTTTTGACTGAGGTTGAGCGAGTTAGGGTAACCAAACCTTAGTTTATTAAATGTCGAATGTCTTTTTTCCAAATTTAGACTCGACTCGGATCAATCTATTTAATTAAGAATTGATTGTCCAATGTGGGGGTGGGGTAGTGGCCGGGGGCGGACCCAGAATTAACAACCGGTTCAATACGGGAGTCTTGCTACCCAATCAGCGAGTCAGGGTCTAGAGGCGAAGTGTCCTGGTGGAGGTATGGGGGGCAATGCGCCTAAAGAAAAAATTTGATTTGGATTTTACTATTTGTTTTGGGTTTTTAACTCATTTTGTATTAGGTCATTAGAAGGGTGTCATATATAACCCTTCTAATGACTTCAGCCGCCCCTCAGCCTATCATTTTGTAATTCTCTCCTAATCGTAATAATATTGTTCTCTCATCTACTCTAGACGGAACTAATACGACGTTAGTGAACCACGTAAATTTGTGTCGATCTTCTTTTGCGCTTTTGTTCTTTGTTATTTGATTCTATGGTAACAAAAATAATGCACAATAAATATAATTTATTAAAATTCTCTTTAGTAGAAATAAAATAAATGGTAGAATAATTTTAAAATAATCATACGTTTTAATTGCTATGACTATATAAATATTTATAATATTAAAAAAAATACAAGTTTGGTCACAACTTTGGTGGTGTCAAATAAGTCCATGTAATTTTTAAAAAATGTTTCTTTACGAGTTGATTTAGGGAAAATTTAAACATCAATCATGTAAACGTTAAGCTTATAGAGTTATAACCATAAACCTATTAGTCCTTAAATTCAATGAACTATTGATTTTTTTTTTTAAAAAATACAAAGATTAAAATGTAATTATAAAAGTAAACTTATATAGTTATACTAACACAAAAAATAAAATTAGAAAAATATAAGAAATAAGATTAATAAAAAAATCAACAATACTACTGATAATTCATATAAATATAAATATTAATAAGTATGGTAAAAAAAAATATTGATAACTATGGTAGAAAACAATATTAATAAGCATGGTATAAAACACTACTATGCATTTTATATTTTTTTTCAATAAAAATATACCTATATAATTAAGATTAATTAAAAATAGATTAATTTTTTTTTTTTTGAGAGAAGAGTTTGGGGGAGTCATGGCCCTTGTCTCCATTATGGTCTACTTTTAATAGGGACATTTTTTTTAGTTCAATAGTGGAAGAGAATAATCGACTTCTGAAATGATAATTGATGACTTTATTTATTGCTTAAATTGATCTTAGGCTATGTTTACTTCTCTCCAAACATAATGAATCAATGTTAATTCTGAGGGTGGGACCCATATCACATAAGGGTGGGACCCATATCGATTACGTTTGATGGTGTTTACCAAAATCAGTAATTAAATTATGGGTCTCACCTCAAAATTTGTAATCCCATTACCTCATCTCTCTACACCTTGAGGGTGAGATGACCATCCAGATTACATGAGTCCCACCATTTTTTTTTTCGTTAATTTTTTTCATGTCTGTCCATTTCTCTCTCTTCTTTGAAATTCACACTATCATCTCCTTCACTTTCTTCTTCATTTCACCGCCTTCTTTCTTTCACATTCTTCTTCCTCTCCTCTTCTCCCCTACTCCGGTCAACCTCGTCGTCGTCGCCCACCTCACTCCGGCCAATATCGTCGCCACCGCCGCCCATCTGTTAGAGTTTTTTTTTGTTTTTGTTTTTTAAGAGTTTTCTTATTCTTTCTCTTTCGAGCAATAACTTTTCTTTTTCTTTCAACAAATCCCCTCCTCGCCAATCTCATTTCTCTTTTTTCTCCACAAGTTATTTAATTCAAAACTTGTGGAGAAAAAAGAAAAACCCATTTTGATAAAAAAAAAAAAAAACAATAAAATAAAATAAAATGGAGGGTTGCTTTTCTTTTGTGAGAAAGAAACATAAATGGGTTAATGGGGAATGAAAGAGATTGAAGCTCCAATGACGAAAAACGGAAAATTAAGAGAAAATAAACGGAGGGAAGTGAAGATTCATGTTGAAAAATGGGTTCACCAGCCTCCACACGAGTTTGCACACGAGTAACGCTCGGAAAACGAGTCAACACACGATTCTGAACACGATTAAAGCGAAAGGGTATATGGTAAATTCACGAATGATTACGTGCAAGTAAACACCATCAATGAAATTCAGGTTATGTTTGAATTAACCTTAAGTAAACACTATCAAAGGTAAACCAACGATTGAAGCCTTAATCCATTACAATTGTTTTATTACGATTGTTGGGGAAAATCATTATGGAGTGGTAAACATGGCCTTAATAGTTTGGTGATGTATTAATATGTACGAAAAACAGAGAGACTTTACAAGAATTCAAGGCTCATACTCATAGGGCCAACACCTACCTATATGATAATCATAAGAGTTTCTTGACAAATAAATATTGTATGATTAAAGGATTGTTATTAGTAGAGTTGTGGGATTGAATTCTCTTGGTTTTTTTTAAAAAAAAAAATTATTAATTATAAAATATGAAGTAGTTGAAAGATAATGGAGTATAATTTACATAGCTAAATGTGCACACTCATACCTAAAATCACTCTAGACATAGAGTGCAAATAGTTTAAACTTTTAGACGTGTTGCATTTTGGATTATTTAATTAGACATTCTTCTCAATTTCTCATATAGTAATCTTTATATTGTGAGTGAGGCCTATAAATAGTGACGTTTTATGAGTCTTTTTACTATTATTGTCTTTAGTTTCAACTTTTAGACGTGTTTCATTTTGGGTTATTTCATTAGACATTCCTCTCAATTTCTCATATAATAATCTTTATAGTGTGAGTGAGGCCTATAAATAGTGACGTTTTAGGAGTCTTTCTACTATTATTGTCTTTAATATAATATAAACAGGTCTTCTCAGTCTGTGTTTCAATCTAATGAAACAATAATGGTCTTGGTATTTGTGTAAGGGTAAACTAGTCTTTTTACTATTATTGTCTTTAATATAAATATCAATTCGAGTATCCGTTTGATTTTCGTGGGCTCTAATACTATATTAGATATCATAGGGTTCTATCTCAAAACTCATTGACAATGAGAGCAGTAACTCATGTATCTTTATATTGTGAGTGAGGTCCCTTCATATTTTCGATGTGAGATTCTCAACATGCCCCCTTAAGATGGTGTCTCTCTGGGTTCACCCTTCTTGAGTTGAAACACAGACCCATAAGACCTAATTGTATTAAAGACAATAATAATAAAAAGACTAGTCTACCCTTACATAAGTTGAACATTCTGGGGTCACCATTCATGGTATTAGAGCTCTTGTTGGGCTAAATAAAAACTTTCCTCAACAAATCCTAAATTCTTCTTTTGGCAACCATTAGAAAAGTACTTACAATTCAATCTTTTCACCAGCTTGATTTCAATTAAGCTCAACAGTGAAAATTATTTGTTATGGAAATCTAAAGTATTTCCGTTAATCACGAGTATGGGGATTGAGCATCCTCTCATAGAGGAAAAGGGACCCGCAAGGGAGGTGAAGGACAAAGATGGAAACACAATCATCAATCCAGAACACATGGTCTGGACAACAAACAATGGGCTCCTCACTTCTTGGCTGCTGGGCGTTATCTCTGAAGATGTCTTGAACATGATTGAAGCAACTGAGACATCTTACCAGGTTTGGAAATCCTTAGAAGAACACTTGCTTACAATAACAAAAGAAAGTGAGATCCAGGTAAGTGAAACTCTTTTCACATTGAAAAAAGGATCCTTAACTCTTGATGAACACTTGAAAATGTTTAAACAATTATGTGATAAATTAGCTGCAATTAAGAAGCCCTTAGATGAAATCACAAAAGTTTTTCATCTTGCAAGAGATCTAGGTAGCAAATATCAGGGGTTTCGAACAAAAATGTTGTTAAAGCCCCCATATCCTACATTTAATCATTTTGTTTTGGCTCTAAAAGCTCATGACCAGATACTGTCCATTGAAATTGAAAAAGAAAAGATGGCTCAAATCAATCACAACCAGACATACTATAGTTAGAGAGGAAGAAGCAGAGGTCGTGGTAGATATTTTTCATCTCGAGGAAGAAGGTTTCCTCAAAATAGGTTCTCGGGAAACACTAGTTTCAATCGAACCTCTCCCAGAGGACAACAACCTCCCAAACCGCAAACTACTTTCTCCACCAAATTTGAAGGTCAGATAGCTTGTCAAATTTGTAGAAAAACAAATCATGTGGCTATTGATTGTTGGGACAAGTTTGATCATTCGTATCAATCTGAGGACATACCAAAAGCGTTAGCCGCCATGACACTAATGGAAGAAACAAATCCCGCAGTCTATGCAGACTCTTGCGCCACAAGTCACATCACCAACAATCCTGATAAGATGATTCATTTAAAAATTTATCATGGACAAGATAAAGTGTGTATGTAGAAAATGGAGAAGGTCTACACATCACCCACATAGGAAAAAACTCTATAAATTATGAAAATAACAAACTACTATTAAATGATGTGCTAGTTGTTCCAAAAATAACAAAGAACCTAATGTCTATCAGTAAGCTTACATTTGATAATAATTGTTCCATTGAGTTTTTTGCTAATGATTTTTTTTGTAAAGAATCCACAGGGACATATCATGGCCAAAGGTGTTAGAAGACATGACTTCTATGCTTTTAAAAGAACAAGAAGATGTTGCAAACAAGACTTTAATGCTTTATTTGCTTCAAATACTGCTTTTAATTCTAATGTTGCTTTAGTTGCTTCCAATAAACACTCTTCATCTATTTGGCACAAATGTTTGGGTCATCTAAATGAAAGAGATTTGAAATTTTTATTTGATGAAAACCTTATTGATGTTTCTAACTGGAAAAATGTTGAATCAATCTGCACAAGTTGTCAAATGGAAAAAAGTTGTAAGTTGCCCTTTATTTCAAACTTCAATCTGAGTATGTTTCCTTTAGAAAAGATTCATTGTGACCTATGGAGTCCAACTCCGATTAGCTCTTGTCAACTTTTTAAATACTATGTTTGCTTTGTGGATGACTTTTTCTAGATACACTTGGTTTTATCATTTAAAAAGAAAATCAAATTTATTTCCATGTTTTGTTAAATTTCAAAAAGAAGTTGAACATTGAGAATTATTTTTCTTTTGATTAAAGCTAGTTTGTTCATGGTATCAGAGCTCTTGCTGTGCTACATCAACGGGATCTCACCCAAGAATGGTGACTCCAAAAAGACACCATCTTGAATACATGAGTTACTTCTCTCATTGCCAATTAGTTTTGAGATGGAACCCCATGATATCAAATA
The DNA here is from genome assembly GCA_028017165.1 of Herpetospermum pedunculosum. Classification (NCBI taxonomy): domain Eukaryota; kingdom Viridiplantae; phylum Streptophyta; class Magnoliopsida; order Cucurbitales; family Cucurbitaceae; genus Herpetospermum; species Herpetospermum pedunculosum. Next base: position 50,205,547 of record CM051525.1, read on the forward strand.
TGGTATAGAGCCCACAAAGCCCAAACGAGTATTCAGTAAAAAAAATGGGATCTAACCCAAGAATGCTAAACCCAAAGAGACACCATCTTAAGGAGCATGTTGAGGATCTCTCATCGGAAAGATGAAGGGATCTGAATCACAATATAAAGATACATGGGTTACTCTTCTCATTGCCAATTCGTTTTTAGATGGAAACCTATGATATCTAATAGGGTTGACCTAAGAATTTTTTTTTTTTTTTTTTCCTTTCGGATTAGACCAAATCAAGCTTAAACAAGTCAAACCAAGTCTACCAATACCTCCTCAGGTTGGGGGTGTGCGCACGACCGATCCAAGAATTGTTCACTGGCCCTGACCGAGGTGAGCTTTTAGCCCAAATACTCTATTTTCCTCGGCCCAATTAGGCTCTGAATTAGGTTTAACCTCGATTTTACTAAGTCTCTTCCATCTTTTGGAGTTTGTTCCTTAGGTCCAAATTTACCCATAAATACATTAAGGGGGCGTTTGGCCCCCGTATTGGGTTGAGGTCGTTTTGGATTCTAAATCCAAAATCATGTTTGGGGTAAGGGGTTAGGAACCCCGGGTTTGGGAAGCCAAACCCATGAGTTACTCCCCCAAACCCTCCCAAATCCATGATTTTTTTTAAAATTACAATTTATTGGTGGGATTCACCATTTCTCTCTTCACATTTATCATAATTATGGTGGGTCCAACATTTTTCTATCAATTTTTTTCGTTATTGTGGTAGGTCCCACTATTTTTCTTCCAATTTTACTCTCTTTAATTATAATTATATAGTTTTCTAATTATATTTATTTAAATAAAATTATTCAATTCATATATATTTAATCTAATTAACCATAGCTCAAAATATGTTTAATTTTTTAGTTATAAGATAAAAAAAAATGTTTGAGGCGATAATGTTAATATTTAAAAAAATAATATTTAACTTTTAAGTTAACAAATTAAAATTAAAAATAATAATGATTAACAATATTCACTTTATTTTATAATAGAATGTGATTTTTCTCTAATTACAAAATTATAACCTTTTTTTTCACTCCTAATTTTTTAATTTTTTTTTCGTTTTATAATTCATGTGACTTTATGAAATGTTTGAAATTTTAAATTTCAGTTTGTATTTAGGGAACACATATTTGGGAATATTATCCCAATATAATAGTAGGTTGTTGTTTCATTCTTATTTTCTTCCCTTTGAGTTTTTCATTTCAGTTTTTTTTTAATTCTTTATCTAAATATGTATTTTTTTGAAAAAATAAAAAATCAAACCGATTGACATGACATGTTATGTTTTTGGAGACGTTTGAATGAAACATTTAATTTTTTAATTACTTATCCAAATATATATTTGATTCTTGTAAGCAATGTTTTTATTGTTAAAAGTAATTTTCTTATTTTTAGACTATAACATAAATTAAATGTTTCATTCGAACGTCTAGAAAAAAAGTCAGCGTAAAAAATTCCACAATTCACAAAACATCCACTAAAAATAAAAATAAGGAGAAGAAAAGAAAAAAAAAAGTAGCAAAAGTAAAAAAAGAAAAAAAAAATGTGCAAGATTTTAAAACACTGCACCCCAAACAATGACTTCCGATTCCCAAGCTTCCCAACACTACACCCAAACACTGTTTTCTGATTCTCATGCTTCTCAACACTGCACCCCAAACACCTGATTCTCAGGGTTCAGAACCCTCCCAAGCAAACCCCGAGTTTTGATTCCCAGGATTCTGAATCCAAGACGGGGCCAAACGCCCCTTAAATACTTTGGCTTTCAAGTTTTCCTATTTGCTTGGCTACTCTATTGACAAGAGTCAATAATTTTTGTAAGAAGATTAATATCTTAATTTGGAAAGTTTTCATCAAATCCAAAATTTACTTCTCTAAATCCTAAACTCGAACAAGATGTAAACTTTAGCATAACTCAACTATATATTCACCCAGATTAAAAAAAATAAAAAACACCCCCACAAGGATTATATTAGACCTAGAATAAAAAGTATGGAAAATGATTAAAAACATCTCTAAAATTTAGAGGCAATCGAGGTTTTTTTGTTTTTGTTTTGACAAGGAGACTTTCTCGAGGTTGTGATCAAATGTCGCAAATTTAACCATTCTTAGAAAAGAAAAATCAGCTTTAAGATTGGGAAATGTGTAAATAAAGTCAGACTTCTCAACACACTACTACTCATCTAAGAAAGCACTTTGTGATTGAACAATTAGCTTAGAAATGTGGTTGAAAATTGAAGCAACATGGAACTACTGAAACTTCAATGTAGTATGTAGCTTCTTCTTCAGCCTCTAGAGTTCAAATTCCCAAAAACATTGAACTTGCGAGATCCCCATAGTAGCATCAACAATCAAACTTCCAATTCTGGAATTTCTGAGCTGAATCTGACCGGTTGCAGAAATGGCCTGGAATCTGATCTTTTGGTTCATTTCATTCTGTATCAACGTCGCCCTCCTCGTCCTCAACTTTTACCAGGTACAACCTTTCTCATCTCTCATGAACCTTAGTTTCGAACATCATCAACTATTTCTATAATCGGTTAAGTTACTGATTGTTTTCCGAGAAAGTTTCTAATCTCTCAATAAGGAGTGGAGGTTTGATGCGTATCTGAGATTCGTTTTGGTGGGTGAGAGCATTTGGACCTTAATTTGATTTACGTTTAGATGTGACCTAGAATTTGATTAATGGAACCTTTACACTGTTGCTGCACCTATTTCTGAAATTGATTAAATACCCACTTACAATTTCACTTTTTTCTCTTGTTTTCTTAACCAATCAGTAGAGTGATCGACTTTACAGTGATGAATTTGATATTTTGATCAATCGTGCACTGTTAGCCGAAAGAAATGTATTCACAAAATGACATGTCTACCTATGAAATAACCAGGCACTTTCAGGGAATGGAATGATCGTTTCTTTGCAAATATGTCTATAGAACTTGTGGAGATAAACGACACCAAATGTAATTTTACTATAAAACTGACTTCTGTAATTTAGTTGATATCTTGTTTCTTGTACTTTAATTACTTGTTCTTGATGCGGATAGAAATTAAAGTGATCCCAATGTTCCCACTGGTTATTTTTGGGACATCAATTGATTGTTGGATGTGCCCCCATTTGGTTTTATATATTCATGTACAGTGGCAGGAGGAGTGAAGTAACAGCTCTTATTTTCTAATGAACCACGATGATTTCTTCTCTCCATTGCTTTTTATATTTTTATGGACTTGTTGAATATTTAGAGTTTCCATTTATAGGTCAATATCACTGGACATTGGAAAGAGTAATATTAATTGTCTATGTACATTTGTGCTTTCAAGTTGGAAGCATCTAATCGTTGTGCTTGATCTTTTTGTAGCTTTTGGTATTAACGGATTTGGAGGCAGATTATTTGAACATCTATGATTCATCATCCCGCATTAATAAACTTGTCATTCCAGAGTTTATAGTGCAAGGAGTACTTTGCTCTCTTTTCCTCTTCACAGGCCATTGGTTCATGTTTCTTATAACTGTCCCTGTTAGCTGCTATCACATAAATTTGTAAGTATTTCTTGACATTGACGAAGCATGATTTATTTTTGCTTTTACTGTGTTATGGATGAGGTCCATTGGTGGTATTTTTTTGTTATGGATGAGACCCTTTTACTGTCTGAAGTGTTATCGATGAGGCTTATGATGTTCTTTACTTAGAAAATGAATCAAGCTTGGACTCATATTTATGTACTTTTTTCATTGTTATGGAAAAAAGATTATATATACTTCTTACGGTTTTAGTATGCTTTGTTTTGTTATTAAGCACGGTATTCTTTAAGATGCAAGTATATCATGAAAACTACTTGAAAAGGTTAGAAACATTGAATATTTTCACTCTGAAGTTGAGATGGTCATTTCTAAAATGAGTGAACTGTAGATACCTGTAATTGTCAAATTACTGGGTGCCATTTAAGTTTATGGTAACAGTTTTCCCTCAATATTAGATATGTTTTTCGTTATTGGGTGCATTTAGGAGCTTTCTGGTGCTTTTGGGGAGTATGATAAACAGGGCCAGGAGGCGCTTATAAGTTATAATTTAGATACTCACTGATTAGTGTTTCTTACAACACAATGAGTTCATAAGCTGAGATTTACGGTTTATAATTTCTATTTCAACTAGTCAGTTTGACTCCTGCTGGCATGTTTTTATATTGATTTTCTTCGTCCCCCTTTATTGGGTTGACTCCATGTTTTTTAATATGAAAAATGAGGAAAATCAGTTGGTTAGATCGCAAGCAAATATAAATGACTTTTGTGGAATACTCTTTATTGTAGGTGCTCTCTCCGTATTTGTCTACTTCGTTTTGAAGTTATTCATTTAGTTTTAATCTTGTATTTTGTTTTGAACTAACTTATAAAGTTGAGTATCTTGTCATTTTGACTTTTTTAGTTTGTTAATGTAGGAATCTGAATATTCTTAGATTAACATCCATATGCGCCCTAAACTATGATATTAGGAAGTCAGAAATATTTCTCAATTAAGAAAACCTTCAGCATGTTTACCTCTTTCTTTTATGACAAGAAATGGTATTCCATTAAAAATAAGAAATATATAAAAGCCAAACTAAAAGAAAACTAGCTATTACAAAAACACTTTGATGGGAATTAATCGAAGAAAATGAAGAATTATAAAGAGCTTTGTAAGAGCACTATCATTTAGAAGTGCTGCTCCTCAACTCTCTAATTTCCTATTTCTTGCTTGGAAGACTCTATTTCTTTCTAACTAATTTCCGGAAGGGCAGCCTTAATTGCATCAAGCCACTAAGTTTTCTTTCCTTTCACGTGAAAGGATGACCACAAAACAATGTTAACATTCTTTAATCCTTCTAGGAAAAGGCAATTTCAGCCGAAAGCATGGATAAATTTCCACCAATAAGAAAAGCCATAGGAGACCATCAGAAGACGTGACCTACATCTTCATATTAGCACAACCAGGGGAGACGGCACTTTTCTTTTGGATCTGATCACGTGTATAGATGCCCCAAAGAAATAGAGTCAAATAAAAGATGCTAACCCATGGGGTTCCATCCTAAAACCAATTGGTGATAGGAGGAGTAGCCCATGTGTGTTATATTATGAGTGAGGTCCCTTCATCTTTCCGATGTGGGATCCTCAACATTATCAAGCTGAACTTTCAGATGATGTTGCACAACTTGTGTGGCACCGCCACCTCTTTAGCAGTAAGTGTGAAGAACATATTTGTGAGAGAAATGTCCTGAAATATCGAGAAACTAGAATCTCCGAATCCCAAGAGTGATTAGGCTAAAAGTTATCCAACTTGGTTGAAAGGGATAACCATTCGTCCACATCTCTGTCATGGTAATTCCTTCTGAAATTGAGCATTCACTCACCTTAATCTTCAAACCAGTAGTCGTAGATGGTTTTGACTTTTAAGCCAAGGCAAAAATTCCTTGAATCAAAAGGCATAGCGGACCTGAAGAAACATCAACCAAAAATCCCCCCAAAATCTGATGTGGAGTCATCAGTGATCTCGGGTAAATCCCGACCCTTTACTATTTTAAATAAACTAATTTAGTTTATGACAACTGTTCTTTTGATACTAGGGTAGTGACACATTACTTAATGTGTGTAGTGGCTCATTATTTAATGGAAATCCCAAGATAGAGAATTAGCCTCTCATCAATGTCGTTCTTTTGCAGTATGTTTTTGGTATCGTAGTTTATATAATTATATAGCCAAGACCGCTCATGGCAGAGTATAGTATCAAATTAGAGTGTCACAAGCCATACCCTCTTCATTCAGCATCCAATGATCTGTTTGCTTTAGTCTGTTCTTTTTCTTATCATTCAAATTCGTACACTTGGCATTAGAAGGTCATGAACTTCTGAGCTGTTATGATAACAATAGGTTGTTCACCACAGTGAAGGCCCCTGTCATATATACTAGAAATGACCTTGTTCCTTCCACCTGTATCCAGAGGAAGGGGCCCAGTATATCAATTTACATGATTGGCCACCCCTCTCTAAATTCATCCCCTGTCATGGGCTTATTAATCATCTTCAAATATTTTCAGTTAATAAAAAAATCGATATTCTTGATAACATATTTCCTGGTGCCTATTATTGTTCTATTCATTCTTCCTGAACATTCTTATTCCGTGCAGCTATTTCAGTACTATACTGAAATTTAATTCCATTATATAGGTTCTCCATCAACCAAAGTATGCCAACTTATTGTTTGAATCTTAGATCCTACAAATGTGTAATAGATTTTCAGTGATGGATTACCTATGGGCTACGGCGGATCATGAAGAATAAAACTTAAATTTTCAAATGTAAGATAACTTATTGTTTCAAACCTTAGATCCTACAAATATGTCTTTAATAGATTCTCAGTGATGGATAGACGTGTACTGCTGGTCTTTTTAAAGAATAAAACTAAAACTTTCTAATGTAAGATTCTATTCCACTAGTTGGCTGAGAACTTCTTTCAAGTATTTCTCCATTTTTGTGTGTTTATGGCGTGTATTATCCTGTTACAATGTCCCAGATTCTTGAAGCGGGAGCATCTTATTGATGTCACTGAGGTGTTTAGAGCTCTTAAACGTGAGAAGTATTTTCGGGTGGGCAAGCTTATCTCCTACTTGCTTCTGTTCCTCGTAGTAATCTTCAGGTCAGTCTGCATTTTTCATCGTCACATTCTCCTTTTCCTCTTAACTATTTAGAAGGTGGGATCTTCCTGATTGAAGTTTTGCTTGTTTCTGTATAGAATAATAATGGTTGCAGGAATGAAATCTGTTTTTGACTCTGCACCCGAGGATATAGACATTCGCTCCACTGTCCTCGAATTCTAGAGTATTTATTTAACCGTCTAGCTTGAAGTTGAATCCATCCTCTGTTTTGAAAATACATATATGATTACATGAGAAATTGTCAACTTTTTTATTCATTGCAAAGTTCTTAAAGATCTGTTGCACTAATTTTGAGATTATTTTGTTGGTTTTGGAAGCTATATACCATAAGTCTCTGTTCTTGACGCCAGTATTTTGTTAATAACGCATTACTCCAGGATCTTGAACTTTGTTCTGTTTGCAAATTTGACTTCTTTCTAGCTTTTGCTGGTCCAATATGTGCTATAAATTTAGAATGTTCAATAACTTTTCCGATATTAAAGACGTTGCTTTGTTTAGTTTTATGAATGACTCCGATGCTTCTCGACATCCTGGTACATGTGCACTCGCATACACATAATTCTCCTTTATTTATTGAGGATTTATTTCATCTTAACAGTAAAGATAAAGCACAAACATGGATATTAAACTTTGCCCCTCTTACTGGCATTCTTACATGTATTGAATTAACATGCAATGCAGGCTTACTTTGTCTGCTTTCAACTCTTTATCTGATGAAGACGACGTCCTACATTTATTTTGATTGCCATTCTCTTATCCGAAGTTTGTAGTACGGGTTCTGTAGCGTGTCTGGTTGAAATTTGTATGGGAATTACACGAAGGAAATGAATTTGAACTTCAGCAACTTCACAGGTTCTTCCTCCCATTCCCATTCTTTGGTTTGGTAGGCTCTAGTAGCAATCTGATTGACTTTGACCCAAGGAATACTTGTATGTAGAGGATAGAAGTTCATATGTTTTCCAATTAAAAATGATGTGATTGTAGAATGAGTTTTAGCATTGTAGGCATATTATTCAATTAGTTGACATATGTGATTTATATTTGCTAATTTTTGGAATATCAACTTGTGTCAATTTCTAGTATCCCTGTAAGGATTAATTATTTTTCGATAATTCGATGTCAAAAGATATATAAAGTGTTGATGCCAACGAATGGTAAGTTTTAAATCATTATTGTCAAATATTATATTTATCTCACTGATATTGTATTATTGTCATGCCATGTTAGAAAAAAGAATATTGTCTCATGTTGTATTTGAACCTTAAATCTTTTGATTTGTGTAAATGTGGACAAAAATGTCTATATGTTGATGGATGATCTGTGGCTTTGTTGGTATAAAAACAGAGATTTATTTGTTGGTCTTAAGGATGTCTAAATTTAGAAATATTTGATTATAAGTTGATTATAGTTCTTCTAGTTTAGTTGTCTGTTACTTCTATCAAACTTTAATGCAAAAAAGCTATGTTTCCTACTTGCATAATTTATGAGCCATCAAAATTACCAATGTCTGTCTTTTTAAGGAATATGGGTTTACAATTGGAAACTGCAGATTAAAAACTTAAACTTGTACGACCATCGACGGTTGGGTTGGCCTAGTGATCATAAAGGGTCTTGAGACTTCAATGACCTGCTAGAGGGAATGTGTTCAATCCTTTGTAGTCACCTTCTTAGGAATTAATTTCCTACGAGTTTCTTTGGCAGCCAAATATTGTAGGGTCAGACAGTCTGTCCCGTGAGATTAGTCGTGGTGCGCGTTAGCTGACCCGGACACTTACGGATATTAAAAAAAAAACTTAAACTTGTACGAAAAAGGTTCGTAATTTTTATGCTTAGATTGTCTAATTTTTTCTTATGGTATGATACTATGATGGAGACAATTTGTATAATTCAGTTAGTTTCAATGTATAGCATTTAAAAGTTTCAATTATACCTTCAATCTAGTGATTTTGGGAGATGTTTTACGGAAATTAAAAAGGTTTAGAAGTGAAATTGAAACTTCTATAAAATTGAAATCTGCGGTCATCTTCACATTTTTAATACATTGCAGAAGATTTTTTTTTAAGGGTTGATCTAATGATGAGGTAGGATTTGAGACTATTAAAATGAATTATTATCAAGAATAAATAACTTTTTTACCAAACAATTTATCAAGACTACTTCGTTTTTTGCCACTATCAATTTTAGCATTTCTCGGTGCAATCCTGGTCAGGATCGGTAATCGAGATTTTTTTTTTTATTTTTTTTTTGTCGATTTGAAAATTTTCTTAAAAAAAAAAAGGTGAGGATTGCAATTTTTATTTATTTATTGTTTTTTTTAAACTTCAAATTTGGGTATCTTTATAGAGGAATATTTCTTAAAACAAGTAATATTTCATATGTTTTTTTCGTTATAAAATATTCCTCAAAAACAACAATGAGAATTTTTAAGGAATATGAATTTACCAAGATCTGGCCAAGATTTGCACCGAGATTTCTATTAAAAAAAAACAAAGATCGATTAAAAGAAATCTCAGATCTTAGCATCCTGACCAAGATGGATTATAACTCAGATTTATTTTTTATGGTGCTTCGATACCTCAAATATTTTTTACATTATTTTAAGACAATAATATTTTATAATGAAAAACAGATGAAACATTACTTATTGAGGGTGCTTCGAAAGATACCCGAAATATTTTTGACATTATTTTAAGACAAGAATATTTTATAATGAAAAACATATGAAGCATTACTTATTGAGGGTGCTTCCAAACATACCAAAATATTTTTTACATTATTTTAAGACAAAAATATTTTATAATGAAAAACACTACTTATTGATGGTTATTCGAAAGATACCCCAAATATTTTTGACATTATTTTAAGAAATATTTCTCAATAAATTTGTCGACAAGTTAATTTTTTATTTATTTATTTATTTATTTTTTAATTCAGGTCAATCCTGAGATAGTTATTGCTGGTCAATTATTATTATTATTTTTTTTTTTAAAAAAAAATTCAAATCGAAAAAAAAAATTAAAAAATATTTAATCTCGGTGTCCGATTCGGGCCAGGATGCATCGAGAAACGTTAAAAGTGATAGTGGCAAAAAACAACGTTAATGTTGATAGTTTTTTTTGCCATAGATATCATTCTTGATAATAACTCTATTAAAATCCTCTTAAAGGGAATGAGTTCAATCTTTAGTGGTCACTTAAGAATTAATTTCTTACGGGTTTTCTTAGTAGCCAAATGTTATAGGGTCAGGTGGTTTCGTGATTGCATAAGCGGTTTCGTGAGATTAATCGAATTGCACGTAAGTGGTTTCGTGAGATTAATCGAATTGCACGTAAGTGGTTTCTTGAGATTAGTCGAATTGCACGTAAGCTGGTCCGAATGGATAAACAATTTTTTTTTTTAAAAAAAAACAGATTACTTTTTTTCTTTCTTTCAAGGCTGGTAAGAACCTAATTAAAATCTGTATTTCAATTGATCATCTTTCCATAAAACAAAAACCTATCATCTTTACTATTTCTTCTGAAACTCTAATGTGTTAGTACCATTGATGGATTCTCTCCATAATAATATTCATTCTCTCTCGTTATTTTGCATCTTAAATTATCATGGTATAAGTATAATAAATACAATTGTATAATAAATATTAATTTAATTTCTACCATTTTAGAGATTTCTTTGCACGTTACTTCCATAATTTTAGTCTTCCAAATTAAGTTAATTTGATTTATTTTACAAATTTTTCATCCTCTCCATTTTTTTCATTCCACAACAAAAATCTTTCACAATGCGTCATTTTCATAATTATTGCACACTATTTATCCCAAAATTTGAGCATTTTGTTTCAAACATTAATTTTAACATTCTAATTTATTCCCACAAAATTATATGTATTTTTTTTATATACTCACCATACATACTTATATATACTTTATATATGAATATATACTCATGTATACTATATATATACTTATAGATAATATGTAAATTTTTTTAGAAAATATATGTATTTTTTATATATACCTACAATATATACTAAATATAGGAGCATAAATGATTATATACATGCTTATAGATATTATGTATTTCTTTTAAAAGAAAATATATATTTTCCATATATGGCTCTCTTTACATATTTCATATATTATATATTGCAGAGAGAGAATTTTTAGGACTATTATATATTGCAGAGAGAGAATTTTTAGGACTTATGATGGGAGATAACAATTTTAATGAGGAGAGAAGTTAATATAATCTCATTTACTCCCACTTTTTAAATATTATATTTTTAATAAAAATAAAAACTTTGAACATTAATATAAAAATTATGATATAAAATGATTATTTGTCTACTTATTCATTTTCTAAAACAAGGCAAAGTCCAAGTTTACTTCCATTTTTTTTTTTAAGTTTTGTGTAAGTTAACTTGAAAACTTATCTAATAATTCTTAAACATTAATGTTTTTTTTAATAAGTCATTTGACATAATTGAAAATTTTTAAAATTCATGAATTTAATAGATAAAATTGAGTTTTATATCTAATAGAAATTTTATCTTTCAATTTTGTGTCAATAAATATGTCTATGAATTTTAAAAAAAATGTACAACATGTATTTATTTTAAAGTTTAAAGACATTATTATTATTATTTTTATTTTTAGCACAAGAGGATTGAACTTCTTACTTCGATAAATGTATTACATGTCAATAATTGTTGAGCTATGCTCACTTTGACAAGTTTAGAGGCTAACCGATCTTAAAATTCAGAGACTTTTTCAGACAATTATAAAAGTTTAGAGACTAAATTTATAATTTAACCAACCTATTTAAAAGGTTGGGCTTAACATTATAACTCTCAACATGCTGAATGCAAAATTAGAAATAACTTCAGCTTTCAAGACATTTTTGAATAATTTAGCCTATATTTTTCTTAAAAAACAAATAAATTAGAAGTTTACTTCATGGGTAGAATATTCATGATTTTTCTATACTGCTTATAATTTCTTGATAGCTAAATGAATGCCGTCGCAACTTTTGGAGGGCTAAAACTTGTTGCAAAATGCAAATCGCAACGAAAGATGAAAATATTCATCGATATGTTATGTTGATATATTTGTTGATATATTTGTAAATCAAAGGGTTCGACATGAATATTAAAAATTAATCGATATTTCCGATACCTTTTATAAATACCCATAGAATATTAAAAAAAAAATAACATCTATTAATCCCAATATGAATATAAATACTAATAACAAGAATTATAATTTAGTTTAGAAATTAAAAGAATTTAATTATTAATTTAAACAATATTTAATTTATTTATTTTTTTACACAAATTCATCGATATCGATAATATCTGTAAAATTAAAATCTCGATATTGATATTGATATTCATGGGTGACAATGCACACTCAAATAACATAAAGCAATAATAGTTCACAATTGTCATCGTTTATATTAATCAATTAGTTATTGTACATGAAATCTCAGTCAATTTGAAAAATAAAATACAGGTTTTAAAAACTATATATTTTTTCCATTTTAAAATTTAATTCAAGATTTGAAGAACCTGTTTATTTTAATTTTAAAGCATAAATAGTATTTTCATTTTACTAAAAAAAATGTAATAAATAACCGTTACTCTAAGTTTGGCCCACAAAGTTGTTAAACTCGGGAGAATTTCTAGTACATCCGTGGTATGGAAAAATTCCATACCACTGCCTTTCAAAAATTGACACGTGGCGAAATGGTTTAAAAAAATAATATATTTAATAGTGTGGGTCCCAGTTAAACCATCATTTCGCCACGTGTCAATTTTTGAAAGGCAGTGATATGAAGTTTTTCCATACCACGGATGTACTAGAAATTTTTCCGTTAAACTCGGAGTAAAAAATATGAGAGAATTTCTAGTACACCCGTTGTTATGGAGGTTTTTCATACCACTGCCTTTAAATGGCTGCCAACTGGTGAAAGGTAGTTTAAACTTAACCAACCATTGTTTAGCTAGGACCCACCATTTTAAATAAATTATTTTCTCCGGCTAAAAAAAATAACGAAAAACATTATTTATTCAAATTCTCTCCTCTCATTCTTTTTTATTATTTTTTTAACTCTTTGCATTCTCAATTTTTTTTCTTCCTTCTAAATATTTTGTCTCTCTAAAAATAAAAAAGAAGAAAAAAATAATTTATTTAAAAATATTTAAAAGGAAGAAAAAAAATTGAGAATGTAAAGAGTAAAAAAAAAAAAAAAAAAAATGAGAGGAGAGAATTTGAATAAATAATGTTTTTTGTTATTTTTTTTAGGCAGGATAAAATAATTTATTTAAAATGGTGGGTCTAGCTAAACAATGGTTGGTTAAGTTTAAATTACCTTTCACCCGGTGGCAGCCATTTAAAGGCAGTGGTATGGAAAAACTTCATACCAATGATGTACTAGAAATTCTCCCAAAAAAGTATTAACTAGCCTGACTTCAACATTAGTTATTATTGAAGACTCCCGACTTAAACAATAAATACCATGGAACTGTGTCTCATTTTTCAGGCAATATATTTCTCTCTCTTCCTATAGCGTAATTTAAACAAAATGTGTAAAATTACTAAAAATACAATTCAACCTATTTTTTATTATTTTAAATTTAAATTATATTGTTCAATCAAAATGGATACTTAAACAAAATTCAAAATGTAATATTTCTACCATTAACAGAAATAAAAACATCAGCTTATTTGGACGCATTTAAATTAATAGATTAAAATCTTTTAAATTCACATGTAATATTTAATACACTATTGTACGACTCTCTTTTATTTTAAAACCATCCAAATAAAATGAATAATCAATGTTAATGATATTGAAAAAATAATGTGAAGTATTGTACTCAATTTTTTTTTTGTTATCTTCAAAGAAATTTGTGAATGATGCATAAAATAAAAAGAAAAAAATCACATTCTTAAAATTTATTGGAATAAGTCTTTAATAATGAAAATATGAAAAGTTATAGAACTATTTGTAAAATTCTTAAAATTTATTGGAATAAGTCTTTAATAATGAAAATATGAAAAGTTATAGAAATATTTGTAAAAAAAACAGCTAAAATAAATCGTTATCGCTGAGACACTTGGTTTCGGGTCCAATGGTTTTAGATGAAATGACAAGTTTAAGTGGGTGGATGCGGAAAATGATGTGTTTGACACATGAGTCATGGTAAAACTATATATATTTTTTTTTTTTTTTTTCTTTAAAGAAGTTTGTAAAATATACCTACATTATAAAAACAAAAAAAATCAATCTTAAAATTCATGATTAAAATAAAATAGCAAAGATAGTCCTAACAAAAATGGATATAAATATATATATATATATATATATATATTTTTTATTATTATTATTATTATTTTTTTTTGATAATGTGAGAGATATTGAAAAAATAATGTGAGGTATTGTGCTCAAAATTATTTTGTTGGCTTTAAAGAAATTTGTGAAAGATAGATAAAATAAAAAATTTCACTTAGAATTTATTCCAGGCTTAATAATGAAATTTTGAAAGTTTGTAGAAAAATAATATATATATAAAAAAAATAGTTAAAATAAACTTAGAATTCAGAACTCCGGATTTAACCACTCTCTCCTCCAAACACAACACATACTTCAAACATTCAGACTAAACAACTTTGCACCCCAAACACTAGGGATGACAAAATTTTCTGCGGGTCGGAGAATCCCGATTTGACTGGGTACGGGGTCAAACTGGGAATTTTATTCGGGTCCCCGGCCCCAAACCCGTCTCAAATAGTTTTATTAATTTGTTTTTCAAAAAATATATATTATATATTATATTTATATAAAATAGTAATATTTTATATATTATTTTAAAAAAAATTAAAGTTACTGTCAGTTTATATATGTATTTTTTATTTTTTTTTTAATTAATTTCATAATATAATAATTTTCTTACTAAATTTATAATAAAAATGTTAAATCTTTTTTTTATAATTAGTTTTAAATAAATAAAACAATAATAATACTAATTTGAACTAGAAATATACACAATTTTAATAGGGCTGGTTGCACAAATAACATGCTCAAACTAATTGCAAATTTAGCAAACTTTAAAATGTTTTACAAATATGGCAAAAAAATTCGTTTCTATTACTGATAGACTTCTATCAGTGATAGACTATTATCATTGACAAAAATCTATAAAAAACTGAGATGATCAGCGATACACTTCTATCAGCCATAAGATATCAGCGATAAAAATTGCCATATCCGCAAATTTTTTAAAAACATGTTATATTTTTCATTATCTTATTCTAAATTGACATCTATTACAATTTCCCATTTTAATATATTTGTTTGATATTTATTTTACTTTTTCTCAATAAAAAAAAAACGGAGATTTTTTCTCCGCGGGGACCCGGTCCCCGAACGGGGATTCCCCGATCCCGACCCCGACTTCTCGAAACGGGGAACGAGACTGGGGTGAGGATGGAAAATCCCCACGGGGACGGGGATGGGGAGTGCATCCCCAACCCCGCCCTACCCTGTTTTCATCCCTACCAAACACAGACTTCAGAACTCTCCAAACTAATTAACTCCCAGACTGAACAACTCCAGACTTATTAGCTCAAATTCCCTCTAACTCCTTGCTCCAAACAGCCCCTAAGGGGCCGTTTGACCCCCGAAGTTGGGGGAGTAAGTTTACTCCCCGTTTGGCCCACAGAGTTGTTGAACTCGGGTAAAAAATATTAACTTCCGAGACTTCAACAGTAATTACTATTGAAGTTTGTGTCCCATTTTTCAAGGTAACACATTTCTCTCTCCCTCCCTCGATACTTTTAATTATTAAAAAAAAACCTAATTTAAACAAAATGTGTAAAATGACTAAAAATGACTAAAAATGCAATTCAACCTTATTTTTATTATTTTAAATATAAATTAGGTTGTTCAATCAAATTTGGTACTTAAACAACATTCAAAATGTAGTATTCCTACAAGAAATAACATCAACTTATTTGGATCCGTTTAAATTAATGGATTAAAATCTTTCAAACTCACATGTATTATTTAACACTATTGTACGACTCACCTTTATATCAAAACTATCCAAATAAAATGAATAATCAATGCAAGTGATATTGAAAAAAGAATGTGAGGTGGTGAAAATTAGCTCAAAATTTATTGGAAGAAGTCCTTAATAATGAAAATATGAAAAATAATAGAAACAATTGTAAAAAAAAAACGCTAAAATAAGCCTTCATTGTGGTTGACACATGGGTCACTGTAAAATTATACTTATGTGTTCTTTTTTTTCTTTACATAAGTTTGTAAAATATATAATAGATTAATAAAAAAAAATATATTAATCTTAAAATTCATAAAATTAAAATAAAATAAAAAAAAGACGAGTCTTAATAAAAATGGACCAACCAGGTACTAACCTCATTACCACGTCACAAAGAGTGAAGAAAAAAAATTAACTAGGACAAAACGTTGACAAAAAAAAAAAAAATTCACTCTTCCTCGTCCAAAATATTTCACTCCCACGTCCCACCCTCTCCCCTTCAGTCTCCTTCTTCGTCGTGTCTCCATCTCCCCCAATTACCGGCCGTCTGTTGTTCCTTCACCGCTGGCGAGCAAATGTCTCCCTCCCTCGCCCTCAGTCCCGTTAAATTGTTTACCTATCGTAGTTCCAAGAGTTTGAATCTGTGCGAAGAGCTCGAGGCGTTTATGAAGATCAAGCAACACAAAAACATGAATCGATTGGGAGGAAAAGGCCTTTCGCTTGCGGCGTTTGCGATATGCGAAATTATCTAACGACTCCTATAATCCAGTTTTGATAAGTAGGATACTGCTACACTTTTGTTTACTTTTACTTCTTTTTGTCTTAATCATCATCGATTAGTAGCCATTTAGTTTTTTTTTACTTATAGACGAGTTTAAGAAATATTAAGAAGAATAAAAAAGAAAAAGAGAGAATGACTGAAAATGAAGAAAGCCAAAAAAAAAAGAAAAAGAGACGTAGTAAAAAAGAAGAAAGCCTCTCTATTATTCCTTTGTATGGTCAAATCAGAATTCAATAGGAGGCTACACCCCCAACCACTCATTATATACAATTACCAAAAGAATACAAAAGAATGAAAAGTTTCCCTAGACACGTGTTTCATTATAAGAGGAGAAATATAACTAATTTATATTCTAGATCTTTCCTCCACCTTGGCATCATCAGCAATCAACTTGCCAACGAATTGCCCTAAAATGGACAAATGAATTGCCCTAAAATAGACAAATGATTTTCATTGGATGACAGAAAAGTACACCTTTCGCCAGAATTTTGCTCTTAAAAAATGTACTCTCCAATTCCAAGGATCTTAGCTTTACATTCTTTTTGCTGACACACGATTTAACCCCGAACCTACCGAATAGCCATAAAACCATTATTTATTCACAATTCAGACTTTAATATATACATAGTAAGCAAAAGAGCTTTAAAGATGCTTCTCAATGTATTTTAGCACAAATAGGTCATAATGACACATACTCTAATAAGGACTCCAATTATTTTCTAAATCCGTGTCATTATCCTAAATGAATGACATCATCTTAATTTGAAATAATTAAAATAAAACTAAGTGAAATAAACTTGCATAATAAATTTTCACTAATTTTTAACAGTTTCCTCTAGGGGTGAGTATCGGTCGGTCGGAGTCGGTTTTTGGCTCAAACCGTCGTCGACCACCGACAAGTCGGTTTACATCGGTCGGTGATGGTCGGTTTTAAAAAGCTTAGTGACGCCGGCCGACCAATGATCGGTCGGTCGGTCAGTTTTGATCGGTTTTTACCTAACTCCGACGAACTTTTGAAAAAAAAACGTGAAAAAACAAAAAAAGAAGAGAAGGGAGAATAAGATGCATCTCGACTCTTTTTATTGTTGTTTGCCACTTAAAACTGAAAAAGAATGAAGGAAGAGATGGAAAATAAATAAAGAAGAGAAGGAAAAAAAATGGTGAAAGAGAAAAAAAAATGGAGAATGAAAAAGAAGAGGAGTAAAAAACGTATGGAATGAAAAATTAAAAAAAATAATATTTTAATATATTATTTTAATTATTTAATGTTATTATATATGTTGGGAAGACCAATTGGTCTTCTAACTGTATGTTGTTGTGGGAGAAAGTGCCTCAGCAAACAGACTTGAGCTGTCAGCCATCAACCGTCAGCCATCAGGCACGTAAGACGATTTTTTTTTTTTTACTATATAGGTCGGTTCGGTCGGAAAAGGGGATTTAATTCCGCCGACCGACCAAAACTTCGGTTTTGCACGTTGCAAAACCGACACCGACCGAACCATTGGACAAACCGACCGACCGACGTCGGTTCGGTCGGGTCGGTTTTTCGGTGTTGTTTACTCACCCCTAGTTTCCTCACCATTTTCTTTACTATGATTTTGACCTTTCTTAAACCAAACTTTGAATTTGTAGTCAAATTTCAAAAATTAATACAAATTCTTAAAAAACTACGATCCTATATGATAATGCATTCAAGTTTTGTTTTTTGTTTTTTGATTTTTCTGGTTTCTGTTTTTAGTTTTTTTTTTTAAACAAAAATCATATATGTTTGATAATTGTTTTTTGTTTCGTGTTTTAAAAAAAACTGAAAACCAAACTTATTTGATAACTGTTTTTGGTTTTTGATTTTTATAAACAACAAAAAGTTCAAAGTGGTTGAATAATTACTATTTTTTGTATTTTGTCATAATATATATATATATATATATATATATATATATATTTTTTTTTTAAATAATGTTAATTTATTAGAATGTAAAAATTGCAACATTTATCAAAATTTAATTAAGGTCCAATTATTTGATGAAATTAGAAATTGAGGTAAAAATGGCTTTCTCTAAAATAAAAAGAATTTATTGTGTCGATAGTTTAATATATTAGACAATCTTTAGTTGACGTTTATCACCCTAAAGTCAGGAAAATAAAATATGTTGATGGTGTAAAGTGGATATATATACGGGTGTAACCTCACAATAATATTAAAATATGATATACTAGAAAAAATTATTTGAATAAAATTATAATATTGTTATGAATATTTATATAGATGTCCATATAGATAAATATCCTTATCTTATCTCTTCCATTCACTACAAGAAAATTTATTTTCAGCGACAAGTTTGTACCGACGCAAACAAAATAAGTCGGCAAAAGTTAGCTGGTAGAGACATAGTAAAATACACGTCGCATATTTTTTTTATTAGCGACGCAACCAAAACAAATGTCGCTAATATTTCCAGCGACGTACAAACCTTACGTTGCTAAAACTATGACTTTTAACAAAATCTTTAGGGAGTTGCTAAAAGATTTACCACGTCACAAAAAGTGAAGAAAAAAAAATTAACTAGGGCAAAACTTTCACAAAAAAAATTCACTCTCCCTCCAAAATATTTCACTCACGAGTCCCACCCTCTCCCCTCAAGTCTCCTTCTCCGTCACATCTCCATCTACCTCAGTTACCGACCGTCGGTTGTTCTTCACCGCCGGCGAGTAGATGTCTCCCTCACTCACCCTCATTCTCGTCAAATTCTTTTCCTATCGCAGTTCCAAGAGTAGTTTGAATCCGTGCGAAGAGCTTGAGGCGTTTATGAAGATCAAACAACACAAGAATATGAAATGATTGGGAGGAAATGGCCTTTCGCTCGAGGTGTTTGCAAATGCGAAATCATCTAGCGATTACTATAATTCACTTTAATAAGTAGGATACTGCTACACTTTTGTTTACTTTTACTTCTTTTTGTCTTAATCATCATCGAGTAGTAGCCCTTTAGTTTTTTTTACTGGTAGACCAGTTTAAGAAATATTAAGAAGAACAAAAAAGCAAAAGAGAGGCAGAGTAAAAATGAAGAAAGCCTCTATATTAGTCCTCTCTATTGTCAAATCAGAATGGAATAGGAGGCTACACCCCAACCACTCAAAAGAATGAAAAGTTGCCTTAGACACGTGTTTCATTATAAAAGGAGTAAAACTTGGTTGCTGCCTAAGCTACAAGTATCTTTTGCAGCCCAGCCAACTCTCATGATTTGATTGGCTAATATTTAAATTATTTTTAAATAATAAAAAAATCTTTCACGCCTTTTATTGTCAGTAACTTTCATTTTCTTATTCCAGCAAATTAACAACTTTTTCTATTTTCTCTTTCTTCGTTTCTCTACACTCCAATTTCAAGGCCATGAAATTTCAATTGGAATTATTTGAAATTTGCAGGATTGATTGTGTGTTATAGACATAAATTTTCATGTGGGTTTTAGAGGAAGTGAAGGAAAGAGTGGGAAATTTATGGATTCATCTAAGGTTGGTAAAGGGAAGGTAGATTGGATGTTTTTTTTTTAAAGAAAAATTCCCCCAAAAAAAAAAATGATAACAATTTTTTTTTTATTTGTCTAGAGATATCTTTTAGAGTATTGCAAATCTTACTGCGTTAAAAAATAGTTAACAAAAAAAAAGAAAAAAAATACTTATGGTAGAGTAAAGAAGAGAGAGTGAGAGATGAAATTGAAAACAAAGGTCATGGTAGATAGAAATGGAGGAAAGAGAGGGAAAATAGGAGAAGATGTTTATCGGGAAGAAAGAGAAAGTTACGGAAGAAAAAAATCTAAGTAAACGTGAAGAGTTTTTTTTATTTAAAAAAAATATAAATATTCATCAAATCAAATCGTGACCGCTGCAAAAGATACTTGTAGCCCGGGCGGTAAGCAAGTTTTACTCTTATAAAAGCTGAAATATAACCAATTTATATTCTAGATCTTTCCTCCACCTTGGCACCAAGTCATCAATCAACATTATATACCATTAAGGTTTCCCAACAAATTGCCCTAAAATGGACAAATGATTTTCATTGGATGATAGAAAAATAATGCTTTTTCTGTGTGTACCCGAGAAGACAAAAATGTCTGCTCACGTGGTACAACTTTGGCTATGATTTTGTTCTTAGAAAATGTGCTCCGCAATTTCAAAGATCTTAGCTTTGCATTCCTTTTGCTAACACGATTTAACCGCGAACCTCTTGAATGACCATAAAAGCATTATTTATCACAATTAAGGCTTTAATAGGGAGAATTTCTAGTACATCGGTCATATGTAGTTTTTCCATACCACTGCCTTTAAAAAAAATGACACGTGACAAAATGGTTTAAAAAAATAATATATTTAATAGTGTGGGTCCTAGTTAAAGAACCATTTTGCCACGTATAATTTTTTTTAAAGGCAGTGGTATGGAAAAACTCCATACTACCGATGTACTAGAAATTCTCCCGCCTTTAATATATACATAATAAGCAAAAGAGCTTCAAAGATGCTTCTCAATGTATTTTAGCACAAATAGGTCATAACCGCACATCTCTACAAGCAAATACTCTTATAAGGACTCCAATTATCTTCTAAATCACTCCTAAATAACTACCATTTGGAGAGTTATCATTTAAAACCGCCAGTCCACAAACTTTAGTATGTAACATTAGTTTATCTAGTTTAAGTTTGGTAAAAATTTAGTCATTATTCTAGAAAATGTAATAACAATTTCGTGGGGGTTCTTACATTCGTACATCTATAAACTAATCATGGATCAAATGTAAATATAAACTACAAGGACTTAATTGTATCGTAATAACAATTGACACACAATTTTGATGAGATTTTTCACAATAAAGATTAATTTGTAACAAAATTTAAAGTACTAAAACTAAATTGTTATATACTAACATTTGGTGACTAAAGTGTTACAAATTTTAAAATTTTACCCAAACCATTCAAAATTTAAAAACTACACGTGTTGTAGAAAACTAGTATTTTTAGATTGGACATTGGTTTTGTATTTTGTTCTAATTCTTAACTAATTTTTAAAAGTTTAATTTAAATTTAAGATTTCAAAAGATGATTAAAATTATTTAAAAACTTATATAGTATTTTAATTTTAATAAATAAAACAATCAACTAACATTATTATGAAGTTGGATTAGAATTTTAAAATTATTTTATAGGAAATACATAGTAAAAATATATAAGAAAAATATAAACAAATTAAGTTCAACGTAAATCTAAATTTAATCCACAAAGGTTACATGAATTGAACAAAATAATCTTTAGTATTTTTTAGATAAATGAAAACAGATTCATGTATGGAGTTAGTCTAATTTTTAGAAATGTTTACTACTTCTCTATAAATGAAATGGATTCATGTATGGAGTTTAATGTAATTTGTACTATTTAAACCTCCTACATATTCTATTTTATGGCACACAACTTAACAAAATCATACATACATTTGCTTTTTCTAACTATGGCAAAGCTAGTTTCCTCTTCCCCCATCATCTTCATTGCTCTTATTTTTGCAGGTTCATCATTTAATATTCATTTATTATTCATTTGGCATGATGATATCTTGATTTATCTTAATTATTAAGGGAATGCCATTGATAAATGAGGATAATCAATATTGATCTAAATTAACTTTTTTTTTTTTTGAGTACATTGGGGGTGGGGGGATTCGAACCACAGACCTCTTGGTCATTAAGTGATACATGTGCCAGCTGAGCTATGCTTGCTTTGGCAAATTAACTTACCATTTTAATCCATATGATTTTGTGTTTGATTTTTATTTTGTTCTTAGTATTTTAAAAAGTTTTGATTTGATTCTTTTGGTATGGCTAAATCTCTCACGTCTTTAGTCTTTAGATTAACTAAATTAATGTTGGTAGTGTAAGAAAAATTTTCTTTGAAGGCTAGCTAACTCATGTCTTTTTACCACATGATGAAATTATGTCACGTAGAAAACTATCAATTTTATATGGTAATGTCAATCAAAATGTAAACATAAACATTAATAATAAATAATTTTTCATATATTTACAAAGCAAGGGGTACTTTTTATTAACTTAAATTTATCGATTTTATGATTCTTCATACGTTTTTTAAAGTAACTCTCAACATTATCATAAACTTGACATCTCGATATTCTTGTCGACATAGATATAAAATCTTTAGTTATGACGAGATATTGTTAATTATTTTGATGATTATTTTGTTGTTTTTCTACAGTTGCATTGATTTTAGTGCCTCAAGAAGCCTCAGCTGCCCAAAGATGTCAGGATATATTGTATAACAGTGGGTGTACACTCAATGACTGTGGAAAGAAATGTTGGGAGAAACATCACACTGCCTCACATCAATGCGTTCCCACTAATCCTGCGCAGACTGTCTATGCATGTTATTGTTTCTTTGATTGCGCTCAAAATTAATTTTGAGACGTCCACCTAATCTTTATGCAATGTATCTCACACATTTCTTTATGGAATTAGACATCTTCGTAATATCATAATATGTATGCAATGTATCTCACAAAGATCTAAATAATATGGTTACAAACAAACCTTTCATTTTCAAAGTTATATTAGTTCTTATGAATTAAATTATATCTTTGTTAGTTAATATTACTCATCCATACCTTCATGAACATTAAGGTTTCGTCCGATAACGATTTCTCGTTTGATTTTTTCTTTTTTCTTTTAGAAAAGTGGGTTTGTTTTCTCCTAATATCTTTACAACCGTTTTCATCTTTAGTAGAGAAACAATGAATTCTTTAACCAAATTCCAAAAATAAAAACAAGATTTAAAAAGCTAGGGCCCCATTTGATATTGATTTTGTAGTCATATATCAACGATTACAATCTATCCGTGATAACCACTAGTATTTTTGCCATATTTGCAAAATATTTTAAATTTGTTTATATTTACCATTATTTTGGGCTGATGCTTGTTTATGCAACCGACCCAACATTTAATTAAAGTCATGAAATTGAAAATTGAAGTAAAAATTATTTTCTCTAAAATGAAAATATTTATTGTTTTGATAATTTAATATATTAGAGAATCTTTAGTTGACTTTTATCATCCCTAAAGTCAGTCCCTAAAGTAAGGAAAATCAAATATGTTGATGGTGTAAAGTGGATAGATATACGGGTGTAACCTCACAATAATATTAAAATATGATATATTATAAAAAAATTTATTTGAATAAAATTATAATATCGTTATGAATATTTATATAGATGTCCATATAGATAAGATATCCTTATCTTTTCTCTTCTATTCACTACAAGAAAATTTACTTTCAGCGACAAGTTTGAAGCGATGAAGATAAAATAAGTCGGCAAAAGTTAGCTTTTAGCGACATAAGTTGTAATGTCACAGCTAAACTATGATCACTAACTAGGGTCATTACAAGGAGCAAACAGAAAAAAAAAAATGATAACACACCTCTAACAACCTTTAAAAGACAAGAGCTACAACAAGTTGCAACAAAGTTTTACAAAAAAAAAACATTAAGAAAACAATTTGGATTGGGATCCCAAAGAAAACAAAAACACTTAAAAAAAACTAAACATTATATACAAAGTTTAGACAAACAAAAGGAAAATACTCTCTCTCTTATACCCATAGCCCTTCCTCAACAAACTCTTATCAATCGCGCCTAGGATGTTGCCTTTACCAGAAAAAACTTTAGTAGAAAATAGTGACCCCACTATCGAGGTCGGTACATGCAAACACACACATATCATGAGACATAACCGATGGGAAGTAAACCTTTTCGTTCTTTAAAAAATATTTTCTATAATCTTTTCTCTTCGGCCTAGTGGGGACAATTAACCATATCATCTTTCCTTTCCTTTTTCCCAACTCCTCGGTGCATAGTGGACCCCTCTCGAGGCTTTTCCCCAGTTGATGGTTAGTCGGCATCCAGTCAGCGGATCTGAGCCCTATCCCACAAGCCCTTCATTTTCATTTATTTTGATGTATATCAATATAAAGAGAAGGTAATTGTCGCAACTTTCGAAAATAAATCCTTTTATTTATGAACATACAAATGCATGAAGTCCCATAGCAAACTTCCTTTCATTAAAAAATGCAACATGAAAATAATCTTTCCTTTTCATTTCAATCCTAAACGATCTTATAAAATAATTCATAATCCATTCCTTTCATAACATTGAAAAGATTTTCTTTTTAGAAAATTCGGCATAGTTTCCTCTGAAAATCAAATAAACCATACCTGAAATGAAAACATACACTTTCAAATATCGCTTCCAAACTCTAGAATCACCTCAGAGACAACATTCAACAATAAACAAAACCATTCAGTTATCCAGTTTTCCAACCATTCAATGAATCAACATACATCATACGCCCTATCATCGACCTACCAGCACACAGGTCATTAGATTGGTTCTTTTTAAGAAAATAATAATAATATAAATCAAATTTTGTTTTCTTTTATTTTATTCTTTTCCTAAACTTAAAATAAATAACCATTTTTTTTCATTTTTCTTTTATGAAAGAGAAAATCTTTTCTTTTTCATTTTCCTTATAAAATACATCTTGTTTGAATTTTTGCTATTTTTTTTTCTTTTCTAACTTAATTATTTAAAAAAAAAACAAAAAACCTCACTTTAATATTAGTTTTAAACACTACCTGCACACGTCGGGCGTTAAAATACACGTCGCATATGTTTTTTATTAGCGACGCAACCAAAACAGATGTTGCTAATATTTTCTGCGACGTACTAACCTCTAGCGGCTAAAACTAGGAATTTTAACATCTTTAGGGAGTCGTTAAAACATTTTCCACGTCCCAAAAAGTGAAGAAAAAAAAATTAACTAGGGCAAAACTTTCACATAAAAAATTCGCTCTTCTTCCTCCAAAATATTTCACTCTCGCATCCTACCCTCTCCCCTTTTAGTCTCCTTCTCTTTCGCGCCTCCATCTCCCTCAGTTACTGGCCTCTGTTGTTCCTTTACCGCCAACGAGCAGATGTCTCCCTCCCTCTCCCTCAGTCCTGTCACCCTCAGTCCCGTCAAATTCTTAACCTATCGCAGTTAAAAAAGTTTGAATTCGTGCGAAGGGCTCGAAACGTTTATGAAGATCAAGCAACACAAGAACATTAAACAATTGGGAGTTGGGAGGAGAGGGCCTTTCGCTCGAAGCGTTTGCGAATGCGAAATCATCGATTACTATAATCCAGCTTTGATAAGTAGGATACTGCTACACTTTTGTTTACTTTTAATTCTTTGTCTTACTCATCATCGATTAGTAGCCTTTTAGTTTTTTTTATTGGTAGAAGAGTTTAAGAAATATTAAGAGAAATAAAAAAGCAAAAGAGAGGCAGAGTAATCATCGATTAGTAGCCTGTTTACTTTTAGTTCTTTCTCAGCCAGTTACTCAGCAAGGTATTTGGAGCAGTTAAGCTTCCAATACCCATCTTCAATACAATGGAAACATTTTCCTATGTTTGAAGAATGTGCCTTGTGAACAGCAGGGGCTTTGCCCTTCTTCCTGTTTCTCTTCTTTTTTTGAATAATCTCATTACTCATAGAAGCAGACTCAGGCTTACTCCCTGACGCCAACCTCTTAAGGAATTTCTTCGAAGTGACAACATTTGCCTCCTTCTCTATTCCTTTGGAAGTGTACAAAGACTGATAAACTTGAAACTCATTCAGAAGAGAAGTAAAGTTATATTCTATCTTATTCATCACCATATTGGATCTGAAATTAAGGAAACTATTCGGAAGAGATTCCAAGATAAAACTAACTTGGCTTTTCTCGTTGATGGAGGCACTGTTTACTTCCACCGCATTAAAGTGGACCATTTTGTTAAGGACATGCTCCCTTACAGAGGTATCCTCCACTATGCGAGAGTTATAAACGTACTCGAGGGCTTCATGACGAAGTGATGATGACGACTGTCCACCATCGCTTGTTATGAAGACATGATTTCCCTCGCGGAAACCATAACCTCATGCTACTTGGCCTAGACATCGAACATGCCTGTCAAGATTTAGATTCAGGCCTTAACAATAGCCCTAATCCATCCATCGTATGCCTCTCGAACACTTCGAGATGCATTCGAGCCAGGAGTGAGAGGACACATTCCTCCGTTAAGACAAATCTAAGGTCGTCAAGAACCAGAATCGTATTCAGGTTCGACTTCTAGGTTCCGTAATTCTCTCCGATCAATTTGTCGTGAGCTAACAACTGTATAAACGAGCTCGACATGCCGATAAAGAATGTAAATCTATTAGTGAAACGATTTTAACCTATTTAAAACAATTAAAGGGTTTAGCAGTAAATAAAGTACCCAAACTCTTTTACTTGAAACGATACTTTAGTAAGTCAGAATGATCGCTACCGACTGGTAGTCGAGAACTCCTTTACTAAATCAAGACAATCTTGACAAAATGTTAATTCCAGGATAACTCTTATTCCTATAGCATCTTAGTTATCGTTTTTGGTCAAGATTCACTAACTCCTTAGAAAATCCTGTAAGTGTGACCCTCCATTTTTAGAATGCACAGGACGACCCCAACAGCGCAACCGACTGGAATGTCAAAGTTGGGAATGACCCTATGTTTCTTTATCCATAAATGGTGACTGAGTTGTTCTGATCCCCATGAAATGACCTTCCGACTGGATTGGTGCCTCCTAGAGTCACCTTGCAGGCGGAACATGGGAATCTCACGGTTCAATCCAATGGAGGAGACCGTAGGAAGTACTCGTACTTCCTTCTCCCATTTACTATAGACACTTACTCCATTCAACTTGCTATTGAAAGTTGCAAACACCACCCGATTGGAGATTCCTCTAATGACATCATGAGGCCCTGCAAAATTCTCACGTTGTGACCTATAGGGAGTGCGTAGCAGGAGAGGGATATATCATATATTCCTTCTCAACACATCTACTAAGCATCATATACGATGCTTAGGGTAAATACTCAGGTTTTATCTGGCTAAGTAAATAAAACCTTAAGTCTAGGCAAACAATTTTACCTGAGATGTCTAGGTTATAAACACTTTACTAACCTCACACCTCTCACACATGCTCATAAAGCCTGGTTAACTTTACTCAAGTACCGGTTAGTCCCCAGGTAAGAGGTGATCCGTCAATTCATTTTCCTCCAACCTTAGACAGGAGTTCACCGGGTAAGTTTCTCATAACCTTAGCATTTACGAGATTTCGACCTATTTTATCTAATAAAACAGACCAAACCATTTAACCCTAAATGAACATGCTCTTACCTTTGTTATAGATTTTAAAAGTCTAAGTCATTTTTACAACACTTGCAAAAACTAGACTTTCTATAACAACCATCTATAGGCTTCTCAAACATACATTCGCTAAGGCATGACAAGTTGAATATTTAACTTCATAATCAATATAACACTTATATCGATTATGCTCTTAAATATACAACTCATAATTCATAAATTAATATAACACCTATATCAATTATTATGAATTAAGCATGCATCCCAAACATTATAACATTTATAACATACAATATGCATAAAACTAATGTTGGA
This sequence comes from Herpetospermum pedunculosum, assembly GCA_028017165.1. Classification (NCBI taxonomy): domain Eukaryota; kingdom Viridiplantae; phylum Streptophyta; class Magnoliopsida; order Cucurbitales; family Cucurbitaceae; genus Herpetospermum; species Herpetospermum pedunculosum. The sequence continues at coordinate 50,233,679 of CM051525.1, forward strand.
AATTTTAATTTCATAATTTATATAACACTTATATCAATTATTCTATTAAAAAACAACATTCAATTCATGAATTAATATAACTCTTATATTAATACTCAGAAATTAAACATGCATATACATTATAACACTTATAACATACAATATGCATAAAACTAGGTCAACCAATGTTGTATGTTCAATTTCATAATTAATATAACGCTTATATTAATTATTCTATTAAACTAACAACATCTAATTCATGAATTAATATAACTTTTATATCAATACTCATGAATTCCTAAATATGCATACGATATATTATAACACTTATAACATATTTTCTATGCATGAAACATGCTTCCTACGGTGAGATTTTAAATCTAGATGGCATACGTTATGCACATATAAACATGAATTTTAATTAAAACATACATTCGCAATGCATAATTAATTAAACACACTAAAGTGGATCGATTTTGGCATTTAACAAACAATAACTATTTTATTACAAGCTTGATCAACAAGCAAAGTCTTGAGCGGACTTCGAACTCTTCGCACCGCCTTTGACAAGCTTCCTCCCCCGAACGCTTCAGCCAATTTCTCTTCGAGCTTCTCATTTGTATCGCCTAGAACGAGTTTGAACTTGTACCGAACATTTCGGCGAGCTCAAAACTCGAGCTTCTTTCACAAAGAAACCTATATGAACTCTAATGACTCTAAAAATACATACGCTTCAGCACACATTAAAGCCCATACATTCTCGGGCAATTACAAATTATGAAATTAAAAAAGAAACGATGCCAAAATCGATTTTCACTTAAGACGTCCATTCAGAAACAATTTCTAAATTGAAATACCCACCAACTTAAATTGATGCAAATTGAGTTGATCATAAAATCTCTCCGATACCAATTGATGGAACGTATAAACGCAGCGGAAGCGATTTTGGATCGATGATACTCTAATTCATCAAATTAACAATTAGAAAACATGCTCAAACGACGGAAAATAAGAAATTTAGAATACATACCCTTGTAGTTCCAAAATTCTTCGAGTTCCGCCGACCGTTCCTCGTCACGAACTCTTCGAGCTTCTTCTCACGAAAACGCCGAGGACCACCCAAGGTAGTCCCGCTATCATCGGTGCTGCGCAACGGAGTTGTGAGAATCCGTTACTAAAAGAAAAGAAAGAAGAGGAAGAAGAGGAAGGTTGCAAAGAAGAAGGAAGTCTAAGATTTTTTTTTTGAATTCCTTTTACGAAGGCAAAGAGAGCCACAAAAGTGAATTCACAATTCCCTTTTTATGAAACCAAAAAGTCCACCCGCGTATAAAGCCATATCTAAAAAATATATAAATATATATATATAACGAAATACATGTAAGACATGCACAATGCATGTAAAACATATATATATATATTAATTAAACTTTTTAATTAATTAATATTATTTAATTCAATATCAAATATTAATTAAATAATATGGCTAAACCCGATTTTCAGAAAACCGACTTTTTGCACATGAATTATATTCACGTTTTAGACCATTTCCATATTTAAATCATATTTAAATATGTCCATTATTCTTTCACAAACCGAATTTGAACAATTCAAATTCTTTTTCTTTTTATTTACTCTTATACTGTTGCACGACGTTATCTGAGGTAGTTAGGAGAACCTAAAGAACCTACAGATCATGAGCTCCAACGATACGAGATTATCCGGTCAAAACTCTTTTAACCGAACTAATCAACATTCGTTAACCCTTGGAGACTCCACTATAGTCTGAGGGTTGCACTCTCCTCAATGTAGATATATTATGTCCTCTGATATAACCGTCATTAACAAGTCGACCCTTCACAGGTTGTTCGTAATCACAACTGGGTTATTTAAACCGTTTAACCCCTGCATTACGTCTTGTTCCTTAAGTACCACTGACACCTCTAATGAACAATAGATCTGTGGTCCAACCAACAGATCAATTAACCCTCTCATCTCATGAGAGTGTGCGCACTAATTTTTCAAGCTACGGAGTCAGCTATTAAGGGAACAATTATCTACTAACCCTGAAGAGCAGGTTAGAAGTGAACTCCAATCTTATTGTACTATGTCCCCAGCTACCTATTCGACTTAATCCTCAAAATGGTAGGCTTATTGAGTCGGCGCTAATGGGTCACTCTCACCCGTGCAAGTCAAAGGATACTTTCGAATAAGCAGGAGTTCATAGCGAGCTCAAGATTGAGATCGAGTTACCTAGGTCATCAAATGAAAATGTCGGTCTCATCAGTAAACGGTGTTATAAGGAGAGAGTGACATATTTTGCGGTTCGGTCTTATGCAAACTCTTTGCACAGGACGCCCTTACTCGCACATCTCCATGTGAAACGATTCGGATCACATCGTTTTGTACAATACAAAGCGAGTCGCATCCAATAGTGTTAATAATGTACCCAGCCTTATCCGTATACTATAGACCGTTTTGGCTGACTACTTGAGCCTGATCCACAATCATCTCATACATGAGGCTCAAGTACACATATTCAGCCATGGGCGTTGGTCATTGGTATAGGTTAACCTAAACACATTTTACTTTATTCCAGTGAACTCTTTTACTGAATAAAACTAATAACTCTTTATTCTAAATAGAATATTTACAAACATAACAGTTTACAAACCACGAGTTTTAGGACATAAAACCTAACAATACTAACATTTGGCGACTAAAGTGTTACAAATTTTAAAATTTTACCCAAACCATTCAAAATTTAAAAACTACACGTGCAATGCACGTTGTAGAAAACTAGTATTTTTAGATTGGACACTGGTTTTATATTTTGTTCTAATTCTTAACTAATTTTTACAAGTTTAATTTAAATTTAAGATTTCAAAACATGATTAAAATTAATTAAAAACTTATATAGTATTTTAATTTTAATAAATAAAACAATGAAAAGTTGGGTTAGAATTTTAAAATTATTTTATAGGAAATACACATAGATCTAAAATTGATTCTAATTTATCCCATATTTTAAAATAGTAAAAATATATAAGGAAAATCTAAACAAATTAAGTTCAACATAAATTTAAATTTAATCTAAAAAGGTTACATAGATTGAACAAATCTTTACTATTTTTAGATAAATGAAAATAGATTCATGCATGGAATTAGTGTAATTTATAGAAATGTTTACTACTTCTCTATAAATGAAATGGATTCATGTATGGAGTTTATTGTAATTTGTAATATATATATATATTTTTTTTTTTTTGAGTACATTAGGGTTGGGGGATTCGAACCACAGACCTCGTGGTCATCAACTTATACATATGCCAGCTGAGCTATGACATGTAATTTGTACTATTTAAACCTCCTAAATCTTCTATTTTATGGCACACAACTTAACAAAATCATACATACATTTGCTTTTTCCAACTATGGCAAAGCTAGTTTCCTCTTCCCCCATCATCTTCATTGCTCTTATTTTCGCAGGTTCTTCATTTAATATTCATTTATTATTCATTTGGCATTATGATATCTTGATTTATCTTAATTATTAAGGGGATGCCATTGATAAATGAGGATAATCCATATGATTTTGTGTTTGATTTTTATTTTGTTCTTAGTATTTTAAAAGGTTTTGATTTGATTCTTTTGGTATGGCTAAATCTCTCACGTCTTTAGATTAACTAAATTAATGTTGGTAGTGTAAGAAAACTTTTCTTTGAAAGCTAGCTAACTCTAGTCTCTTTACCACATGATGAAATTATGTCATGTAGAAAACTATCAATTTTATATGGTAATGTCAATCAAAATGTAAACATAAACATTAATAATAAATATTTTTTCAAATATTTACAAAGCAAGGGTACTTTTTATTAACTTAAATTTATCGATTTTATGATTCTTCATAAGTCTTTTAAAGTATCTCTCAGCATTATCATAAACTTGACATCTCGATATTCTTGTCGACATAGATATAAAATCTTTAGTTATGACGAGATATTGTTAATTATTTTGATTATTTTGTTGTTTTTCTACCGTTGCATTGATTTTGGTGCCTCAAGAAGCCTCAGCTGCCCAAAGATGTCAGGATATATTGTATAACAGTGGGTGTACACTCAATGACTGTGGAAAGAAATGTTGGGAGAAACATCACACTGCCTCACATCAATGCGTTCCCACTAATCCTGCGCAGACTGTCTATGCTTGTTAGTGTTTCTTTGATTGCGCTCAAAATTAATTTTGAGACGTCTACCTAATCTTTATGCAATGTATCTCACACATTTCTTTATGGAATTAGACATCTTCCTAATATGTATGCAATGTATCTCACAAAGATCTAAATAATATGGTTACAAACAAACCTTTCATTTTCAAAGTTATATTAGTTCTTATGAATTAAATTATATCTTTGTTAATTAATATTACTCATCCATACCTTCATGAACATTAAGGTCTCGTCCGATAACGATTTGTCGTTTGATTTTTTCTTTTTTTATTTACGAAAAGTGTGTTTGTTTTCTCTTAATATCTTTACAACGATTTTCATCTTTAGTAGGGAAACAATGAATTCTTAACCAAATTCCAAAAATAAAAAACAAGATGCTCTTGCCCCATTTGATATTGATTTTGTCTATAAGTGATAGTCATATATCAACAATAACAATCTATCCGTGATAACCACTAGTTTTTTTGCCATATTTGCAAAATGTTTTAAATTTGTCTATATTTACCATTATTTTGGGCCTCATTGATGTTTATGAAACCAACCCAAAATTTAATTAAAGTCATGAAATGGAAAATTGAAGTAAAATTATTTTCTCTAAAATAATTTTTTTTTATTGTTTCGATAATTTAATATATTAGATAATCTTTAGTTGACCTTTATTATCCCTAAAGTCAGGAAAATAAAATATGTTGATGGTGTAAAGTGGATAGATATACGGGTGTAACCTCACAATAATATTAAAATATGATATACTATAAAAAAAAGTTATTTGAATAAAATTATAATATTGTTATGAATATTTATATAGATGTCCATATAGATAAGATATCCTTAGCTTATCTCTTCTATTCACTACAAGAAAATTTACTTTCAGCGACAAGTTTGTAGCGACGAAGAAAAAATAAGTTGGCAAAAGTTAGCTTTTAACGACATAAGTTGTAACGTCTAGGGGTGTACATGGGTTGGGTTGGATTGGGTTTGGATATTTTTCAACCCAACTCGAAAATTTAGGGTTGGGAAATTTTCAACCCAACCCAACCCAACCCTCAATTTTTGGGTTGGGTTGGGTTGGCGGGTTGGCTTTTTTAAAAAAAAATTAATTTTTTATTTGATTTTTTCCATTACTCCAAATCACAAAAATTCACAAATTGAAGTGGCATCAGACTATTTGAGAGGTGGCGAACGGCGAGGCGGTGGAGAGAGAGACGACGTCGGCTGGATGGAGGATGGAGGCGGAGACGGACGAAGGGTGGAGGGGGATAAGATCTGCGAGAGAGAGAGACGACGTCGGCTGGATGGAGGCGGGGATGGACAAAGGGCGAAGAGGGGAGAAGATCTCTGCGAGAGGGAGAGACGGCGTCGGCTGGATGGAGGCGGAGAATGACGACGACGAGGCGGAGGAGGAGGAGATCTGGTTTGAGAGATGGCTTGTCTGAGAGAGATGAGAGGGTTGAGGTGAGAAAAATGAGAGAGACGGAGAATGACGGCGAAGAGGCGGAGAAGGAGGAGATTTGGTCTGAGAGACGACGAGGCGGAGGAGGAGGAGATCTGGTTTGAGAGATGGCTTGTCTGAGAGAGATGAGAGGGTTGAGGTGAGAAAGATGAGAGAGACGGAGAATGACGGCGACGAGGCGGAGGAGGAGGAGATTTGGTCTGAGAGAGATGGGAGGGTTGAGGTGAGAAAGATGAGAGGGGTGAGAGAGATGAGAGGGGTGAAGTGATGAGACGGCTAACAAAAAAAAAAGAAAAAATGAGAAACGTGAAACCCTAATCTTAGGAAATATATAATATATATATATAATTTGTTTTTTTAATGTATATATTGAATCCGGTTCGGTTCGGGTTGAACCGAGCCAAAATTGGTTCAACCCGCGAACCGAACCGAAAATTCAGTTTTTTAATTTTGCAACCCAACCCAACCCATATTAAAAAAAAACCCAACCCAACCCGAAAAGTTGGGTCGGGTTGGGTTGGGTTTGGTGGGTTGCGGGTTTTTTGTACACCCCTAGTAACGTCCGAGCTAAACTATGAACACTAACTAGGGTCATTACTACGAACAAACAGAAAAAAAACACGATAACACACCTCTAACAACCTTTAAAAGACAAGAGCTACAACAAGTTGCAACAAAGTTTTACAAAAAAAAAAAAAAACATTAAGAAAACAATGTGGATTGGGATCCCAAAGAAAACAAAAACACTTAAAAAAACAAAACAATATATACAAAGTTTAGACAAACAAAAGAAAAATACTCTCTCTCTAACACCCATAGCCCTTTCTCAACAAACTCTTATCAACTGCGCCTAGGATGTTGCCTTTACCTGAAAAAAAAACATTTGTAGAAAATAGGGACCCCACTATCCGGGTCAGTACATGCAAACACACACATATCATGAGACATAATCGATGAGACCTAAACCTTTTCATTCTTTAAAAAATATTTTCTATAATCTTTTATCTTCGGCCTAGTGGGGTTCAATTAACCATATCCTCTTTCCTTTCCTTTTTCCCAACTCCTCGGTGCATAGTGGACCCCTCTTGAGGCTTTACCCCAGTTGATGGTTAGTTGCCCTAGCCCACAAGGCCTTCATTTTCATTTATTTTGATGTACATCAATATAAAGAGAAGGTAATTGCCGCAACCTTGAAAATAAATCATTTTATTTATGAACATACAAATGCATGAGGTCCCATAACAAACTTCCTTTCATTAAAAAATGCAACATGAAAAATAATCTTTCCTTTTGATTTCAATCCTAAACGATTTTATAAAATAATTCATAATTCATTCCTTTCATAACATTGAAAAGATTTTCTTTTTACAAAATTTGGGCATAGTTTCCTCTGAAAATCAAATAAACCATACATGAAATGAAAACATAAACTTTCAAATATCGCTTCCAAACTATAGAATCACCTCAGAGACAACATTCAACAATAAACAAAACCATTTAGTTATTCAGTTTTCCAGCCATTCAATTAATCAACATACATCATACACCCTATCGATCTACCAGCACACAGTTCCCAATCTAGCACTAAGGCGGTCCGATAGTAAAGTCACTTACCAAGTCACTTACCTTATTAGAAATCCAAAGAAATAACAATCTCCTGAAATGAAGTCTTTGAGTCACCCTTAAACAGTTTCAAAACAAGAACTTCAACCAAACATGTCTCTAGAACATAATTTAAAGCTTTTAGAAACACTTTCTTACCCACCTTCGACCTTCAAACTTGTTCGAACAAACTGAACCTAAACGATGAAGGGTTTCGATGGTTAAAGACTAACTCAGCATACTTTAATTTATTCCAAAGAAATTCAAAGCAAGCATTGACGTATCTTACAAAAACGACTCGACCCCTTGTTGGAAAGAGTTTGAAAAAGTTCAAACTTTGCAAATCTAACCTCTAGTAGCTATGGGTATTCTGATTCAACATCATTCAGGTTGTGGGTACGTGTTGAAAGTCATGCCGTTGCCAAAAATCACCATTGGACAAAATGTAAAAAGACCCAATTCACATATTTAACGCTTGAATGCAACGGGTAAAAGAAATTAAACGTTAACAAAACGTGGGTGACGTTGCCCAGGCGTTAAAACGCTGCTTGAACCTTTTCTGCCACTGCCGGAGTGTCGCCGCTGAAGCACCCACTGTTGGACGCTGCCCCTTGAAGTTTGCCGTTGAAACGCCGTCGCACCACGCCTCTAACCCTAGCTGAGCGTGCGATTGTGGTCGAATTCAGGTGGCTGGAAAGGGGAGTCGTGGACAGTGAAACAAAATTGAGGGAGAGGAAAACAAAGGACAAGAGAAAGAAAAAGAAAAAAAAACTTTAAGAAGAATAAGAACGGGTACTTTTTAAGAAAAAATAATAATATAAAACAAATTTTGTTTTCTTTTATTTTATTCTTTTCCAAACTTAAAAGAAATAACCATTTTTTTTTTTCTTCTTTTTTTTTTTTCATTTTTCTTTTATGAAAGAGAAAATCTTTTCTTTTTCATTTTTCTTATAAAACACATTTTGTTTGAATTTTTGCTATTTTTTTTTCCTTTTCTAACTTAATTATTTTTTTTTTAAAAAATAAAAAACCTCACTTTAATCTTACTTTTAAACACTACTTGCACACACGTTCGCGTTAAAATATAAGCCGCATATGTTTTTTATTAGTGACGCAACTAAAACAGATGTCACTAATATTTTCAGCGACGTACTAACCTCAGGCGGCTAAAACTAGGAATTTTAACATCTTTAGGGAGTCACTAAAAGATTTACCACGCCTCAAAAAGTGAAGAAAAAAAAAATTAACTAGGGCAAAACTTTCACATAAAAAATTCGCTCTTGCTCCTCCAAAATATTTCACTCTCGTATCCCACCCTCTCCCCTTGAGTCTCCTTCTCCGTCGCGTCTCCATCTCCCTCAGTTACCGGTCGTCTGTTGTTCCTTCACCGTTGACGAGCAGATGTCTCCCTCCCTCTCCCTCTGTCCCGTCAAATTCTTAACCTATCGCAGTTAAAAGAGTTTGAATTCGTGCGAAGAGCTCGAAACGTTTATGAAGATCAAGCAACACAAGAACATGAAACGATTGGCAGGAAAGGGCATTTCGCTCGAAGCGTTTGTGAATGCGAAATCATCAAGCGAAAACTATAATCCAACTTTGATAAGTAGGATACTGCTACACTTTTGTTTACTTTTACTTCTTTTTGTCTTAATAATCACCGATTAGTAGCCTTTTGGTTTTTTTATTGGTAGAAGAGTTTAAGAAATATTAAGAGGAATAAAAAAGCAAAAGAGAGGTAGAGTAAAAATGAACAAAGCCTCTGTATTAGTCCTCTTATCAGAATTGAATAGGAGGCTACACCCCAACCACTTATTTTATACAATTACCAAAGAATACAAACGAATGAAAAATTGTCCTAGACACGTGTTTCATTATAAGAGGAGAAATATAACCAATTTATATTCTAGATCTTTCCTCCACCCTATCACCAAGTCTTTCCCAAGGAATGTCCCTAAAATGGACAAATGATTTTCATTGGATGACAAAAATGCAAATACTTTTGTGTGGGTAAGGCAGATGACAAAAACTGTCTGCTAACATGGTATAATAAAACTTTAGCGAGGATTTTTCCAAAGATCTTAGCTTTGCATTCCTTTTGGTGACAGGATTTAACCCCAAACCTCCTGAATGACCATAAAAGCATTATTTATTCACAATTCAGCCTTTAATATATACATAATAAGCAAAAGAGCTTCAAAGATGCTTCTCAATGTCTTTTAGCACAAATAGGTCATAATGGCACATACTCTAATAAGGTCTCCAATTATCTTCTAAATCACTCCTAAATAATTCCCATTTTGAGAGTTATCATTTAACACCGCTAGTCCACAAACTTTAGTATGTAACATTAGTTTATCTAGTTTAAGTTTGGTAACAATTTAGTCCATATTCTAGAAAATGTAATAACAATTTAGTGGGGGTTCTAACATGTGTACATATATAAACTAATTGGGGATCAATTGTAAATATAAACTACAAGGACTTAATTCTATCGTAATAACAATTGACACACAATTTTGATGAGATTTTTCACAATAAAAATTAATTTATAACAAAATTTAAATTAGTGAAACTAAATTGTTATATATGAAATTTGGTGACTAAAGTATTACAAATTTTAAAATTTTACCCAACCCATTCAAAATTTAAAAACTACACATGCAACGTTGTAGTAAACTAGTATTTTTAGATTGGACATTGGTTTTATATTTTGTTCTAATTCTTAACTAATATTTACAAGTTTAATTTAAATATAAGATTTCAAAACATGATTAAAATTAATTAAAAACTTATATAGTATTTTAATTTTAATAAATAAAACAATCAACTAACATTATTATGAAGTTGGGTTAGAATTTTAAAATTATTTTATAGGAAATACACATAGATCTAAAATTGATTCTAATTTATCCCATATTTTAAAATAGTAAAAATATATCAGGAAAATATAAACAAATTAAGTTCAAAGTAAATCTAAATTTAATCCACAAAGGTTACATAAATTGAACAAATCTTCACTATTTTTAGATAACTGAAAATAGATTCATGCATGGAATTAGTGTAATTTATTTAAATGTTTAATACTTATCTATAAATGAAATGGATTCATGTATGGAGTTTAATGTAATTTGTACTATTTAAACCTTATAAATCTTCTATTTTATTGCACACAACTTAACAAAACCATACATACATTTGCTTTTTCCAACTATGGCAAAGCTAGTTTCCTCTTCCCCTATCATCTTCATTGCTCTTATTTTCGCAGGTTCTTCATTTAATATTCATTTATTATTCATTTGGCATTATGATATCTTGATTTATCTTAATTCTTAAGGGGATGCCATTGATAAATGAGGATAATCAATAATTCATCTAAATTAAATTACCATCTTAATCCATATGATTTTGTGTTTGATTTTTTTTTTGTTCTTAGTATTTTAAAAGGTTTTGATTTGACTCTTTTGGTATGGCTAAATCTCTCACGTCTTTAGATTAACTAAATTAATGTTGGTAGTGTAAGCAAACTTTTTGTTGAAGGCTAGCTAACTCATGTCTCTTTAACACATGATGAAATTATGTCACGTAAAAAACTATCAATTTTATATGGTAATGTCAATAAAAATGTAAACATAAACATTAATAATAAATATTTTCATATATTTACAAAGCAAGGGGTAATTTTTATTAACTTAAATTTATCGATTTTATGATTCTTCATAAGTTTTTTAAGGTATCTCTCCGCATTATCATAAACTTGACATCTCGATATTCTTGTCGACATAGATATAAAATCTTTAGTTATGACGATATATTGTTAATTATTTTGATTATTTTGTTGTTTTTCTACAGTTGCATTGATTTTGGTGCCTCAAGAAGCCTCAGCTGCCCAAAGATGTCAGGATATATTGTATAACACTGGGTGTACACTCAATGACTGTGGAAAGAAATGTTGGGAGAAACATCACACTGTCTCACATCAATGCGTTCCCACTAATCCTGCGCAGACTGTCTATGCTTGTTATTGTTTCTTTGATTGCGCTCAAAATTAATTTTGAGACGTCTACCTAATCTTTATGCAATGTATCTCACACATTTCTTTATGGAATTAGACATCTTCCTCATAATGTATGCAATATATCTCACAAAGATCTAAATAATATTGTTACAAACAAACCTTTCATTTTCAAAGTTATAGTAGTTCTTATGAATTAAATTTTATCTTTGTTATATAATATTGCTCATCCATACCTTCCGGAACATTAAGGTCTCGTTCGATAACGATTTCTGGTTTGATTTTTTCTTTTTTATTTATGAAATTTGTGTTTGTTTTCTGCTACTATCTTTACAACGGTTTTCACCTTTCGTAGGGAAACAATGAATTCTTAACCAAATTCCAAAAATAAAAACAAGATTTAAAAAGCTATCGCCCCATTTGATATTGATCTTGTTTTTTATTCTATGTCGTTGTTCAGATTTAAGTTTGTTTCTGTAACAAAACGAAGAGAACTAAATTGTGGAAAGCAAGAGAGAAATTTCACGAAGGGAAGAATTACTTCAAATGATATTCAATGCTTTGAATTAAAAATTTTACAATTATTTATAGGTAAGTAAATATTAATCCACTAACCCATAAACTACCCCACTAAACCTTAAATTTTTCTACCATCATCTCATTATGCCACTAAACCCACTACCCAACAAAACTGGAGGCACTACCCTAAATACATGCCATTATCCTAAATGAATGACATCATCTTAATTTGAAATAATTAAAATAAAACTAAGTGAAATAAACTTGCATAATTGTTGTGCAATAAACTACCGCAAGTGTACGGGTCAAGTTTTAATATAGTGTATAAAAAATACGGATATCGTCATCAGGATTGGTTTTCTAGTTCACCTAATTACCATGAATACTATCACTCAATTTTATTGAGAGAATGAAAATAAAATGATATGATTAAAACAAAATTAAAACAAAACATAAAATAAAAATTGGAGAACAATAAGGAGAGATATAGCCTAGAGAATTTACTTGAGCAATTACTTCACCGTTATCTCATCAAATTCTTCATTCATTAAAAGATGAAATTAATCAATTTTTAGATTGTTGACAATTTCTACCCTATAAACTTGATATTCTCTCTCGAGCAATAACAATATTCTTTGAAAAAGTAAATTACCTATATTTCTATGACAATTCAGACCATCCAAATATGAAGAACTTAAAACTATAATTGTCACAAAACCTACAAGGATATGTCTATCTCATGTATAAATTAGGGAAAACAATTCAGGATCATTAATAATAATCGTTTCTCAACCTCAAATCATTGATATAAAATTCATGCAAAAAATGGTCAAATCCTAACATGTATTAAGCCCAGAAAAATTCTCACAACCAATATGAAATTGAAATACCAACTATTAATTAAGAGGAATAATGTTCAAAGAACGATTACATCGAGGCTCAAAGTCAAGAGAGTTTAGCTAATCATGTTCAATAATTCAGAATTTAAACTAAAAAATAAAGCCATAAAAAACACTACAAATTAAAAGGGAGAAAAGAAATAAAACTCGGGTTGATTCCACGTTTCCGCTGTAATCTCCACGATCCCGAGCATGTAAATCTGTACTTGGTGCTCCAAAACACATCTTCCAACTCTAAAAATCATGTAATTTCGAAATTGGGATTGACTCTCCAAACCGGCTCCCCAAAAAACTCCATAAAAATATGTATTTATATGGCAAAATAGGGAAAAATCCGAATATAAAAGAAATTAGGAAAATCTTAGGGGGACTCGGATCCAGTGTGGCACACGCCCATGAAGCTTCATGGAGGTGCAATGTAGGCTGAAAATGGGCTGGACCATAGAATAACAATTAATACGCTGAAAAAGGATTTAAGTTAGACTGATGACTGAGTTGGTTGAGTGCTGGTTAAGAATCTGCCTTGCGCGCCCATATGCTTGATTTTGAGTTAGACTGTCGTTTGATTTTCTTCTTCTTTTATTTTCAGCGCCTAGGCGCTAAGCTCCTGGGTTTTTTTACCCAATTTTCTTCTTTTTGTCACTTGTGAACTCAAAATTTCATCCAGCTTGCTCCAAAATGCTCGATATCTATAAAATAATCATATATAATCGTGAAAGTATACATTTAATCCTAAAATTTAGCATAAAATATGTCATAAAGATAACTCATTAAGTGTGCTATTAATAATGAATTTGCACTAGTTTTTAACACTTCCCCTTAGTGCAAACATACAATCAACAATATCAAGTGCACTCTTAAGTTCTTCAAACTTGGATTTACCAAGCGTCTTGGTAAATATTAGCAACCTGCTCCTTGGAATGTATCTTCTGCAATTTAATGTCTTGCGTCAAAACTTTCTCTCGAACAAAGTAAAAATGTGTTTCAATGTGCTTTGTACGAGCATGAAACACTGGATTCCCTGCAAGATTGATTGCACTTTCATTGTCACATAAACTGGAAACTAAATAATCCAAACTTGAAAAAATTTCTCCCATAAGTCTTTTCAACCAAATACACTCTTGAGTAGCCATAGTAGCGGCTACATATTCTTCTTCACAACTTGAAAGAGCAACAAAGGTTTGCTTCTTACTGCACCATGAAATAGCCCCTGAACCTGTATTAAAACAGTATCCAGTTGTGAAACGTCTGTCATTTACGTTACCAGCCTAATCTGCATCAACCAAACCAATTAACACAAAAGATGTAGCTTGTTTATACAACAAGACAAAACACAGGGTGTTCTTCACATATCGAAGAATCCTCTTCGCAACAATTAAATGAGCTTCGACCAGTTTATCCATAAAGTGAGCAACGACACCAACATAATAAGAGATGTCAAGCCTTGTGATGGTTAAATAAATTAAACTACCAACAAATTGTCGAAAAAGTGTTGCATCCGACAATCGTTTTCTTTCTTCCTTAATCAACTTCAAAGATGGCTCCATATGAGTAGTCATTGATTTTGACTCTTTCATGTCAAAACGATCCAACAAACTGTTTGCATACCCTTTCTGTGAGACAAAGTATCCACATGACCTTTCAACTTCCAAGCCAAGAAAACATCCCGCTTCACCCAAACTCTTCATTTCAAAACAAATAAACAAACCAACTCGAAAAACAAAATTTTCTCTTGTATTTGGATGCATACATCTCCATCTTTTTCTATGAGTACCATATCCAAGAAAAATACAATGCCTAGCCTTTGGGTCAAATTTAGTACATTTACTCTCTGAAACATGAACATAACAAACTGACCCAAAAACTCGAAGATAACTCACATTGGGTTTACGACGATATAGTACCTCAAAAGGAGATAGATCCGACCCCGCCCATGGAGGTAGACGACTTATGACCTGACAAGCTGACTAAATAGTTGCTGCCCAAAGCTCCCTTGGAAGGTTTTTTACATGTAGCCAAGACAAACACATAGATGTAAGATGTGTTAATTTACGTTCAGCAACTTCATTCTGATGTGGAGTGTTAGGACATGTCATTTGGCGTTGAATGCCATGCTCTTTGCAATAATTCTGAAATTGATCAGGCATATATCCTCTCCCATTATCTGTGCGAAGTCACTTTATCGGCAACATAAACTTCTTCTCCACTAGCTCCTTGAACTGGATAAACTTGGAGAAAGTCTCACTTATAGCTTCCAAAAAATACACCCAAGTGAACCGAGTAAAATCGTCCACTATAACCATAACATAACGACGACCAGAATATCTGGGTGTTTTTGTCGACCCCATCAAATCTGAATGAACTAACTGCAATGCAACAATAACTCTGTTATTTGAATTTGGGAAAAGAAGACGATGTGATATCCCAAATTGAAAACCAGGACAAACCACATCATGACCAATTTTTTTAAAGATGGGAACACCATCAATAAGCTTCTTCATAGAAATTATTTGCAACAATTGATAACCAACATGACCCAACCGAGCATGCCAAAGTGTTGCACTATCATTCTGACATGTCTTTTGAACATATGCATCAGTTGCAGAAAAAACATAGAGGGAATCTTTCCTCTTTCCAGTAAACAAAACATCAGGATCAAATTGTTTAATATTAGAAAGAATTTTCACATCATTTGGACCAAAGAGAACATACCTCCCATAGTCGGCAATCTGAGAGACCGAAACCAGATTCTTCTTTAAACCTGAAACATGATAAACATCTTCAAGATAAACACCATTAACATTTGATGCACCATCCTTAACGTTAACTTGTCCTTCTTGAACAACATGATGTATGGAATTATCAGCCGTCGCAATGACTCTTCTTCCTTGATTAGTACGTACAACAGAGAGAAGAAAAATATTTCCAGTTGAATGTTGAGAACAACCAGAATCAACAATCCAATCCTCATTATAATCTATAGAAGCATTAACATGCAAATTATTGGGTTGATCAATAACTTCAATTGATAAGCATTGTTCCCAAGTAACTTGTTCATGTTTGTTACTTTCCTGTACAACATTGCATCTGCTTCTTTGAGAATGACCCGAAAACTATGTCTAATATTGCCAAATTTCCCACAACAATGACACACCACCTTCACCCGACAGTCACGTTTGATGTTTCCCGACTTGACGCACCTAAAACATCCTTTTAAAGTACCCTTGGACTGCCCTTCAACCTTGGAATCTTTGCGTCATTTGAATAGAATCTTGGAGAAGAATTAACTCTTCCCTTGTCTTTTGTATAAAGAACAACTTCCACCTCAGAGTGAGTTTGCTTGTTGCTGCCAAACATTTGTTTCATCAATGCCTCTTGATTTGAGAACAAATTTTCCAACTCAATGATAGAAGGTTGTTTTACTCAACATTGTATCGATGAAATAAATGACATAAACTTCTTTCGAAAGATATTGCTATAAAAAAAAAATCCTTTCGTAGTCCACGAATAAGATAACAATGCACACGAGCATCACTAATAGGATCCTCCTTGTCCAATTATGAAATTTCAGAAGATAAAGTTTTAATTTTCAGAAAATATTCTAAAACCAGCAAATTACCTTGAGTCCTTCCAACAAGTTCGTTCTCTAAATATTGCAACATCGTCGTGTTCTTTTGAGTGAACAACCTTTCAAGTGTGTCCCACACTCTCTTTGGAGAACTTACATCACGAACATGCTCAATGTACTTTTTTTCAATGGAAGTCCGCAAACCAAATAAGGCTTGCCAAACTTGACCTTCCACTTCCTTCGTGCCTCAGCATTCTTAGGAGTATCTTCTGGAATTTCTGCATCATCAGCGGAAACAAAGATCCCACAGATCTTGCCTTTGTAGAAAAGCCATACATACCTTCCAATAACTATAATTATCACCGACAAGCTTGTCTCCACAAATACTGTTTCCACCGTTTATCTTCAACGAGTATTGAAACTCAAACACAAGACAAAGAACCTGGAAGCTCTGATACCATGTAACAAAACGAAGAGAACGAAAGAGTAGAAAACAAGAGAGAAATTACACTAAGGAAAGAATTATTTCAAATGAATTTGATGCTTTGAATTGAAAATCTTACAAGTATTTATAGGTAAGTAAATATTAATCCACTAACCCATAAACTACCCCACTAACATTGAATTTCTCTACCATCATCCTATTATGTCACTGAGCCCACTACCCCACAAAATTGGAGGCACTACTCTAAATACATGTCATTATCCTAAATGAATGACAACATCTTAATTTGAAATAATTAAAATAAAATTAAGTGAAATAAACTTGCATAATAAATTTGCACTAATTTTTAACAGTTTCCTCACCATTTTCTTTACTATGATTTTTGACCTTTTTTAAACCGAACTTTGAATTTGTAGTAAAATTTCAAAAATTAAACTAAATTCTTAAAAACTACGGTCCCATATGATATTTCATTCAAGTTTTGTTTGTGGTTTTTGATTTTTTTGGTTTCTGTTTTTAGTTTTTTTGTTTAAAACAAAAATCATATATGTTTGATAACTGTTTTTTGTTTCCTGTTTTTAAAAAACTGAAAACCAAACTTGTTTGATAACTGTTTTTGGTTTTTTATTTTTTAAAACAACAAAAGTTCAAAGTGTTTGGATAATTACTATTTTTTTGTATTTTGTCATTAAATATATATATTTTTAAAATAATGTTAATTTATTAGAATGTAAAAATTGCATCATTTATCAAAATTTAATTAAGGTCCAATTATTTGATGAAATTAAAAATTGAGGTAAAAATGACGTTCTCTAAAATAAAAAGAATTTATTGTGTCGATAGTTTAATATATTAGACAATCTTTAGTTGACCTTTATCACCCTAAAAGTCAGGAAAATAAAATATGTTGATGGTGTAAAGTTGATAGATATACGGGTGTAACCTCACAATAATATTAAAATATGATATACGAGAAAAAATTATTTGAATAAATTATAATATTGTTATGAATATTTATATAGATGTCCATATAGATAAATATGCTTATCTTATCTCTTCCATTCACTACAAGAAAATTTAATTTCAGCGACAAGCTTGTAGCGACGCAAACAAAATAAGTCGGCAAAAGTTAGCTTTTAGAGACATAGTAAAATACACGTCGCATATTATTTTTATTAGCGACGCAAACGAAATAAATGTCGCTAATATTCTCAGCGACGTACTAACCTCACGTTGCTAAAACTATGACTTTTAACAAAATCTTTAGGGAGTTGCTAAAAGATTTACCACGTCACAAAAAAGTGAAGAAAAAAAAAATTAACTAGGGCAAAACTTTCACAAAAACAATTCACTCTCCCTAAAAAAATATTTCACTCACGAGTCCCACCGTCACCCCTCCAGTCTCCTTCTCCGTCGCATCTCCATCTCCCTCAGTTACCGAACGTCTGTTGTTCTTCACCGCCGACGAGCAGATGTCTCCCTCACTCACCCTCAGTCTCGTCAAATTCTTTTCCTATCGCAGTTCCAAGAGTAGTTTGAATCCGTGCGAAGAGCTTGAGGCGTTTAGTTTATGAAGATCAAGCAACACAATAACATGAAACGATTGGGAGGAAGTGCCTTTCGCTCGAGGCGTTTGCAAATGCGAAATCATCTAGCGATTACTATAATCCAACTTTAATAAGTAGGATACTGCTACACTTTTGTTTACTTTGACTTCATTTTGTCTTAATCATCATCGAATAGTAGCCATTTAGTTTTTTTTCCTCGTAGGCCAGTTTAAGAAATATTAAGAGGAATAAAAAAGCAAAAGAGAGGCAGAGTAAAAATGAAGAAAGCCTCTATATTAGTCCTCTGTATTGTCAAATGAGAATGCAACACGAGGCTACATCCCAACTACTCAAAAGAATGAAAACATGCCTTAGACACGTGTTTCATTATAAAAGAACAAATATAACCAATTTATATTCTAAATCTTTCCTCCACCTTGGCACCAAGTCACCAATCAACATAGGTTTCCCAACGAAATTTCCTAAAATGTACAAATGATTTTCATTGGATGATAGAAAAACAATGCTTTTTATGTGTGTACGCCAGAGGACAAAAATTGACAAAAATTGTCTGCTCGTGATATAGTACAACTTTCGCGAGGATTTTGCTCTTAAAAAATGTGCTCCGCAATTACAAAGATCTGAGCTTTGCATTCCTTTTGCTGACACGATTTAACCGTGAACCTCTTGAATGACCATAAAAGCATTATTTATCACAATTAAGGCTTTAATATATACATAATAAGCAAAAGAGCTTCAAAAATGCTTCTCAATGTATTGGAGCACAAATAGGTCATAACCGCACATCTCTACAAGCAAATACTCTTATAAGGACTCCAATTATCTTCAAAATCACTCCTAAATAACTCCCATTTGGAGAGTTATGATTTAAAACCGCTAGTCCACAAAGTTTAGTATGTAACATTAGTTTATCTAGTTTAAGTTTGGTAACAATTTAGTCATTATTCTAGAAAATGTAATAACAATTTCGTGGGGGTTCTTACATTCGTACATATATAAACTAATTAGGGATCAAATGTAAATATAAACTACAAGGACATAATTGTATCGTAATACCAATTGACACACAATTTTGATGAGATTTTTCACAATAAAGATTAGTTTGTAACAAAATTTAAATTACTAAAACTAAATTGTTATATACTAACATTTGGTAACTAGAGTGTTACAAATTTTAAAATTTCACCCACACCATTCAAAATTTAA
Organism: Herpetospermum pedunculosum; assembly: GCA_028017165.1. Classification (NCBI taxonomy): domain Eukaryota; kingdom Viridiplantae; phylum Streptophyta; class Magnoliopsida; order Cucurbitales; family Cucurbitaceae; genus Herpetospermum; species Herpetospermum pedunculosum. Next base: position 50,253,155 of record CM051525.1, read on the forward strand.
AAACTACACTATGCACGTTGTAGAAAACTAGTATTTTTAGATTGGACATTGGTTTTATATTTTGTTCTAATTCTTAACTAATTTTTAAAAGTTTAATTTAAATTTAAGATTCAAAACAGGATTAAAATTATTTAAAAACTTATATAGTATTTTAATTTTAATAAATAAAACAATGAACTAAGAAGTTGGGTTAGAATTTTAAATTTTTTTTATAGGAAATACACTTTGATCTAAAATTGTTTCTAATTTATCCCATATTTTAAAATAGTAACAATATATAAGGAAAATCTAAACAAATGAAGGGTGCGAGCATGAAAAATCTATTTTAATAAAATCTTAACCGTTTTTGTTGTTTAGTAAAATAGATTTTTTTAAAATTTATATAAAATCATTTTCTAACTTCTTTCTAACTTCTTTGATTGAGAGAATCTCTAAATTGTACCTTTAGCTTTTAGCATTCATTTTCTATTATTTATTTTTTATGACCATTTATATCCTTCTACATCCTTCCTTCCTGCAACCATTTTTTACTGATGGAATTGTAACAGCAAATTACATAAGAACATCAAGATTATTTCACAAGTTTATTTTTTATTTTTTTACTCGTTCCACAAAATATATATATATATATATATATATATATATATATATATATATATATATATATATATATTTTGTCAAAATTATCACTCAAAATTTGTTTTAGATACTATTTGATGTAACACTTATTTTTCCTAACCTTTTATCATATAAATCTAGAGAAATATCAAAATATTATTTATAATTTAAACTATAAAAATTATAAATAATTAACTTATAATCATACATATATTGAATATTAACATATAAATAATTATTCTTTAACAAAACATATAAATACCTAAAATAACATGTTTATTTTGGTCTTTACGGTTAAGCCACAACAATTTTGTTTGAACTTAACAAACGCTACGATCTTGCTTTTTTATGTTTAAAAAATTCAAATTTACCAAACACTAATCAACAGCTGATTTTTCTAGAAGCACATCTGAAGGCAATTATTTTAAAAGCTATCGGAATCCCAAACGGAGCCTAAGTTCAACGTAAATCTAAATTTAATCTACAAAGTTCTAAATTTAATCCACAAAGTTACATAAATTGAACAAATCTTTATTATTTTTAGATAAATGAAAATAGATTCATGCATGGAGTTAGTGTAATTGATAGAAATGTTTACTACTTCTCTGTAAATGAAATTGATTCATGTATGGAGTTTAATGTAATTTGTACTATTTAAACCTCATAAATCTTCTATTTTATGACACACAACTTAACAAAATCATACATACATTTGCTTTTTCCAACTATGGCAAAATTAGTTTCCTCTTCCCCTATAATCTTCATTGCTCTTATTTTCGCAGGTTCATCATTTAATATTCATTTATTATTCATTTGGCATGATGATATCTTGATTTATCTTAATTCTTAAAGGGATGCCATTGATAAATGAGGATAACCAATATTGATCTAAATTAAATTACCTTTTTAATCCATATGATTTTGTGTTTGATTTTTATTTTGTTCTTAGTATTTTAAAAGGTTTTGATTTGAGTCTTTTGGTATGGCTAAATCTCTCACGTCTTTAGATTAACTAAATTAATGTTGGTAGTGTAAGAAAACTTTTCTTTGAAAGCTAGCTAACTCTAGTCTCTTTACCACATGATGAAATTATGTCATGTAGAAAACTATCAATTTTATATGGTAATGTCAATCAAAATGTAAACATAAACATTAATAATATATATTTTTTCATATATTTACAACGCTAGGGGTACTTTTTATTAACTTAAATTTATCGATTTTATGATTCTTCATAAGTTTTTTAAAGTATCTCTCAGCATTATCATAAACTTGACATCTCGATATTCTTGTCGACATAGATATAAAATCTTTAGTTATGACGAGATATTGTTAATTATTTGGATTATTTTGTTGTTTTTCTACAGTTGCATTGATTTTGGTGCCTCAAGAAGCCTCAGCTGCCCAAAGATGTCAGGATATATTGTATAACAGTGGGTGTACACTCAATGACTGTGGAAAGAAATGTTGGGAGAAACATCACACTGCCTCACATCAATGCGTTCCCACTAATTCTGCTCAGACTGTCTATGCTTGTTATTGTTTCTTTGATTGCGCTCAAAATTAATTTTGAGACGTCTACCTAATCTTTATGCAATGTATCTCACACATTTCTTTATGGAATTAGACATCTTCCTAATATGTATGCAATGTATCTCACAAAGATCTATATAATATGGTTACAAACAAACCTTTCATTTTCAAAGTTATATTAGTTCTTATGAATTAAATTATATCTTTGTTAATTAATATTACTCATCCATACCTTCATGAACATTAAGGTCTCGTCCCATAACGATTTCTCGTTTGATTTTTTCTTTTTTATTTACGAAAAGTGTGTTTGTTGTCTCCTAATATCTTTCCAACGGTTTTCATCTTTAGTAGGGAAACAATGAATTCTTAACCAAATTCCAAAAATAAAAACAAGATTTAAAAAGCTACCGCCCCATTTGATATTGATTTTATCTATAAGTGATAGTCACATATCAACGATAACCATCTTAACCGTGATAACCACTAGTTTTTTGCCATATTTGTAAAATGTTTTAAATTTGTCTATATTTACCATTATTTTGGGCTTGATGGCTGTTTATGCAACCAACCCAAAAATTAATTAAAGTCATGAAATTGAAAATTGAAGTAAAAAATATTTTCTATAAAATAAAAAGAATTTATTGTGTCGATAATTTAATATATTAGACAATCTTTAATTAGTTGACGTTTATCATCCCTAAAGTCAGGAAAATAAAATATGTTGATGGTGTAGAGTGGATAGATATACGGGTGTAACCTCGCAATAATATTAAAATATGATATACTATAAAAAAATTATTTGAATAAAATTATAATATTGTTATGAATATTTATAAAGATGTCCATATAGATAAGATATCCTTATCTTATCTCTTTTATTCACTACAAGAAAATTTACTTTCAGCGACAAGTTTGTAGCGACGAAGACAAAATAAGTCGGCAAAGGTTAGCTTTTAGCGACATAAGTTGTAACGTCCCAAATAAACTATGATCACTAACTATGGTCATTACTACGAACAAAGAGAAAAAAAATACGATAACACACCTCTAACAACCTTTAAAAGACAAAAGCTACAACAAGTTGCAACAAAGTTTTACAAAAATAAAAACATTAAGAAAACAATTTGAATTGGGATCCCAAAGAAAACAAAAACACTTAAAAAAACTAGACAATATATACAAACTTTAGACAAACAAAAGGAAAATACTCTCTCTCTAACACCCATAGCCCTTCCTCAACAAACTCTTATCAACCGTGCCTAGAATGTTGCCTTTACCTGAAAAAAATATTTGTAGAAAATAGTGACCCGACCCCACTATCGGGTCGGTACATGCAAACACACACATATCATGAGACATAACCGATGAGACCTAAACCTTTTCATTCTTTAAAAAATATTTTCTATAATCTTTTCTCTTCGGCCTAGTGGGGACAGTTAACCATATCCTCTTTCCTTTCATTTTTCCCAACTCCTCGGTGCATAGTGGACCCCTCCTGAGACTTCACTTAGTTGATGGTTAGTTGGCATCCAGTCAGCGGAGCTGAGTCCTAGCCCACAAGCCTTTCATTTTCATTTATTTTGATGTACATCAATATAAAGAGAAGGTAATTGCCGCAACCTTCGAAAATAAATCCTTTTATTTATGAACATACAAATGCATGAGGTCTCATAAAAAACTTCCTTTCATTAAAAAATGCAACATGAAAAATAATCTTTCCTTTTCATTTCAACCCTACGATCTTATAAAATAATTCATAATTCATTCCTTTCATAACATTGAAAAGATTTTCTTTTTAGAAAATTCGGGCATAGTTTCCTCTAAAAATCAAATAAACCATACCTGAAATGAAAACATACACTTTCAAATATCGCTTCCAAACTCTAGAATCACCTTAGAGACAACATTCAACAATAAACAAAACCATTTAGTTATCCAGTTTTCCAACCATTCAATTAATCAACATACATCATACACCCTATCGATCTACCAGCACACAGTTCCCAACCTAGCACTAAGGCGGTCTTATAGTAAAGTCACTTACCAAGTCACTTACCTTATTAGAAACCCAAAGAAATAACAATCTCCTGAAGTGAAGTCTTTGAGTCACCCTTACACAGTTTCAAAACTAGAACTTCAACCAAACATGTCCCTAGAACATAATTTAAAGCTTTTAGAAACACTTTCTTACCCACCTTCGACCTTCAAACTTCTTCGAACAAACTGAACCTAAACGTCGAAGGGTTTCGATGGTTAGAGACTCACTCAAGATACTTTAATTTATTCCAAAGAAATTCAAAGCAAGCGTTGACGTATCCTACCAAAACGACTCGACCCCTTGTTGGAAAGAGTTTGAAAAAGTTTAAACTTTGCAAATCTAACCTCTAGTAGCTATGGGTATTCTGATTCGGCATCGTTCGGGTTGTGGGTATGTGTCGAAAATCATCCCCTTCCCAAAAATCACCATTGGACAGAATGTCAAAAGGCCCAATTCACATATTTAACGCTTGAATGCAACGGGTAAAAAAAATTAAACCTTAACAAAACGTGGGTGACGTTGCCCAGTCGTTAAAACGCTGCTTGAACCTGTTCTGCCACCGCCGGAGCGCCGCCGGTGAATCACCCACCGTTTAACGCTGCCCCTTGAAGTTTGTCGTTGAAACGCTACCGCACCACGCCTTTAACCCTGGTTGAGCGTGCGATTGTGGTCGAATTCAGGTGGTTGGAAAGGGGAGTCGTCGACAGTGAAACAAAATTGAGGGAGAGGAAAACAAAGGACAAGAGAAAAGAAAAAAAAACTTTAAGAAGAAGAAGAGATAAGGTCATTAGATGGGTTCTTTTTAAGAAAAAAATAATAATATAAAACAAATTTTGTTTTCTTTTATTTTATTCTTTTCCCAAACTTAAAAGAAATAATCATTTTTTTTTTCATTTTTTTTGTATGAAAGAGAAAATATTTTCTTTTTCATTTTCCTTATAAAACACATCTTGTTTGAATTTTTGCTATTTTTTTTTTCCTTTTCTAACTTAATTATTTAAAAAAAAAAAACAAAAAACCTCACTTTAATCTTACTTTTAAACTCTACCTGCACACACACGTGGGGCGTTAAAATACAAGCCACATATGTTTTTTTATTAGCGACGCAACCAAAACATATGTCACTTATTTCGCTTATTTTTAGCGACGTACTTGTTGGGTTTAATGTCCTAAAACTCGTTGTTTGTAAACAGTTGTGTTTGTAAATTATCTATTTAGTAATAATGAATTATTAAGTTTTATTCGGTAAAGGTGTTTGCTGGAATAAAGTGAAACGTGTTTGCATTAATGTATACGAATGACGAACACCCTTGACAATCATGAGTACTTGAGTTTCATGTATGACATGAATGTGGGTCAAGCTCAAGTAGACAGTCAAAATTGTCTATAGTATATGGATAAGGTTGGGTACCTTATCCTGGTAACATTATTGGATGCGGCCCGTTTTGTATTGTACAAAACGATGTGATCCGAGTCGTTTCACATCGAGATGTGCGAGCGTCAGCGTCCTACGCAATGAGTTTGTGTAAGACTGAACCACGAAAAGTCGCTCTCTCTTTATAACGTCGTTTACTAAAGAGACCGACTATTTCACCTGATGGCCTAGGTAACTCGATCTCAATCCTGAGCTTACTATGAACTCCTGCTTATTAGACAGTATCCTTAGACTTGTATGGGTGAGAGTGGCAGAAAGTCCGCTCATTAAGCCTACCACCTTAGGGATAAAGTCCAATAGGTAGCTGGGAACTTAGTGTAGTAAGATGGAGTTCACTCCTAACCCGCTCTTCAGGGTTAGTAGATAGGTTGTTCCCTTAATAGCTGACTCCAGGGCTTGAACAATAGGCGTTTGCCCTCTCCTTGTTAGAGAGGGTTCCTGATCTGTTGGTTGGACCACTGATCAATTGTTCATTAGAGGTGTTAGTGCTAATTAAGGAACAAAGATGTAATGCAGGGGTTAAACGGTTTAAAATGACCCAGCTGTGATTACGAACAACCTGTGAAGGGTCGACTTGTCCATGACGGTTATATCAAGAGGACACAATATATCTACAGTGAGGAGAGTGCAACCCTCAGACTATAGTGGAGTCTCCGAGGGTTAACGAAAGTTGATTGATTCGGGTTAAAAGAGTTTTAACCGAATAATCTCGTATCGTTGGAGCTCATGATCTGTAGGTCTTTTAGGTTCTCCTGGCTAGCTCGGATAACGCCGTGCAACAATATAAGAGAAAATTAAATAAAAGAAAAAGAAAAATAATTTGAATTGTTCAAATTCGGCTTGTGGAAGAACAATGAACATATTTAAATATGATTTAAATATGGGAATGGTCAAAAACATGAATAGGATTCATGTGCAAAAAAGTCGGTTTTCGGAAAACCGGGTTTAGCCTTATTATTTAATTAATATTTGATATTGAATTAAATAATATTAATTAATTAAAATGTTTAATTAATATATATATATATATATATATATATATATATATATATATTATTTATTAAAATGTTTAATAAATAAAAATATTTATTATTACTTAAAATTAATTTTTAAAATAATAATAATTATATATATATATATGTCATGTTATAATATATATATATATATATATATTTGGTTAAAATCCATTTTTGCAGCTTAGTGGATTTTGGGGTTTACTTTAATTGAACTTTATTTGTTTGAAGTTTGAGGTAGCTCTACGTTCTGTGTTCATTCACTTCAGCCCCAACATCTCCATTTCTTATTCTTCTTCCATTTTCTTTTTCTTTATTTTCTCTTGTAACGGAGTCCCACAACTCCGTTGCTCGGCGCCGAGGATAGCGGGACTACCTTGGGTGGTCCTCGGTGCGTTCGTGAGAAAAGACTTGAAGAGTTCGTGACGAAGAACGACCGGTGGAACGCGAAGAAAAGTAGAACTTCAAGGGTATGTTTTCTATTTTTCTTTATTTCCGTTTTAAGAGCATGTTTTCTATTTGTTAAATTGATGAAATTAGAGTATCATCGGTCCAAAATCGCCTCCGCTGCGTATATCGGTCCATCAATTGGTATCATAGCGATTTTGTGATTAACTCAATTTGCATCAATTTAAGTTGGTGGGTATTTTAATTTAGAAATTGTTTCTAAATGGACGTCTAAAGTGAAAATCGATTTTGGCATCAATCCTTTTTGAATTTCATAATTTGTAATTGCCCGAGAATGTATGGGCTTTAATGTGTGTTGAAGAGTATGTATTTTTAGAGTCATTAGAGTCCATATAGGTTTCTTTGTGAAAGAAGCTCGAGGTTTGAGCTCGCCGAAATTTTCGGTGTTAGTTCGAACACATTCTAGGCGATACAAAGAGAAGCTCGAAGAGAAATTGGTCGAAGCGTTCGGAGGAGCAAGCTGGTCCAAGGCGGTGCGAAGAGTTCGAAGTCCGCTCAAGACTGAGCTTGTTGATCAAGCTTGTAATAAAATAGTTATTGCTTGTTAAATGCCAAAATCGATCCACTTTAGTGTGTTTAATTAATTATGCATTGTGAATGTATGTTTTTAATTAAAAATCCATGTTTGTATGTGCATAACATATGCCATATAGATTTAAAATCCCACCGTAGGAAACATGTTCCATGCATAGAAAATATGTTATAAGTGTTATAATATATACTATGCATATTTAGGAATTCATAAGTATTGATATAAAAGTTATATTAATTCATGAATTCGTTGTTGTTAGTTTAATAGAATAATTAATATAAGCGTTATATTAATTATGAAATTGAACATACAACATTGGTTGGTTTAGTTTTATGCATATTGTATATTATAAGTGTTCTAATGTATATGCATGTTTAATTCATGAGTGTTAATATAAGAGTTATATTAATTCATGAATTTGATGTTGTTTGCTTAATAGAATAATTAATATAAGTGTTATATTAATTATGAAATTAAAACATCCAACATTAGTTTTATGCATATTGTATGTTATAATTGTTATAATGTATAGATTGCATGCTTAATTTCTAAAAAAATTGATATAAGAGTTATATTAATTTAGGAATTATGAGCTGTATGTTTAAAGAGCATAATCGATATAAGTGTTATATTGATTATGAAGTTAAATATTCAACTTGTCATGCCTTAGCGAATGTATGTTTGAGAAGCATATAGATAGTTGTTATAGAAAGTCTGCTTTTGCAAGCGTTGTAAAAATGACTTGAATTTTTAAAATCTATAACAAAGAAGAGCATGTTCATTTAGGGTTAATGAGACGATCTGGTTCATTAGATGAATAGGTCGTTATCTTGTAAATGCTAAGGTTATGAGAAACTCACCCGGAGAACTCTTGTCTAAGGTTGGAGGAAAATGAATTGACGGATCACCTCCTACCTGGGGACTAACCGGTACTTAAGTAAAGCTAACCAGACTTTATGAGCGTGCAAGAGAGGTGTGAGGTTAATTAAATTTGTTAATAACCTTGACATCTCAAGTAAATAGTTTGCCTAGACTTTAGATTTTATATTCTTAGCCGGATAAAACCTGGAGTATTTACCTTAAAAACAGTCTTACGATGCTTAGTAGATGTGTTGAGAAGGAATATATGATATATCCCTCTCCTGGTACGCACTCTCTATAGTTTACAACGTGAGAATTTTTCTCGGCCTCGTGATGTCAATAGGGCATCCCCCTTCGGATGGTATTTGCAACTTTCAATAGCAAGGTGAATGGAGTAAGTGTCTATAGTAAGTGGGAGAAGGAAGTGCGTCGGTGCTTCCTATGGTCTCCTCCATTGGATTGAACCGTGAGATTCCCATGTTTCGCCTGCAAGGTGCCCTTGGTGGCACCAATCCCTTAGGAGGGCGTTTCATGGGAGTTGAACAAGTCAGTCACCATTTATGGATAAAGAAACATAGGGTCATTCCCAACTCTGACATTCCCTTAGGTTGCACTGTTGGGGCCGTCCTGTGCGTTCTAAAAATGGAGGGTCACACTTACGAGATTTGCTAAGGAATTAGTAAATCTTGACCGAAAACGATAACTAAGATGCTATAAGAGTAAGAGTTATTCTGGTATTAGCATTTAGTCAAGAATGTCTTGGTTTAGTTAAGGAGTGCTCGTTTACCCTTAGGTAGCGATCATTCTAACTCACTAAAATATCGTTGCATGTAAATAAAGATTTTTGGTACTTTATTTACTGCTAATGTTTTTAATTGGTTTAAATAGGTTAAAACCGTTTCACTAATAGGTTTACATACTTTTTCAGCATGGCGAGCTCATTTGTACAGTTATTAGCTAACGACAAACCTACATGAGAGAATTACGGAACTTGGAAATCCAACTTGAATACGATTCTTGTGTTGGATGACCTGAGATTTGTCTTGACAGAGGACTGTCCTCCAACTCCTGGCTCAAATGCTTCACGAACTGTTCGTGAGGCGTACGATCGCTAGATTAGGGCTAATGATAAAGCCCGAGTCTATATCTTGGCAAGCATGTAGGATGTCTTCGCCAAGAGGCATGAGGTTATGGTTTCCGCTAAGGAAATCATGTCTTCATTGCAAGAGATGTTTGGACAACCGTCCTCGTCTCTTCGCCATGAAGCCCTCAAATTCGTTTATAATGCTAGAATGAAGGAAGGGACCAAGGGACCTCTGTTAGGGAACATGTCCTTAACATGATGGTCCACTTCATGACGACATAAGTGAACGAAGCGACGATTGACGAGAAGAGTCAAGTAAGTTTTATCTTGGAATCTCTCCCACAGAGTTTCCTGAATTTCAGATCAAATATGGTCATGAATAAGATAGAATTCAACTTAACCACTCTTCTGCACGTTACCAGACCCTTCATGCCTCTAAAGGAAAAGAGAAGAAGGCTAATGTAGTCACTTCGAAGAATTTCCTGAAGGGGGCTGGGTCTGTGAGTAAGTCTCAAGCAACTGCTACGAGTAGTAGGACTCTTCGTAAGATGAAGAGGAACAGGAGAAAAGGCAAAGCTCCTATGCTAGTGGCCAAGGTAAAGTCTTCTGACAAAGGGAAGTGTTTCCATTGTAACGAAGAAGGGCATTGGAAGCGCAACTGCCCAAAATACCTTGCAGAGAAACAAGCCGAGAAAGAACGACAAGGTAAATAAGATTTATTTGTCTAAACATGTATAGTGGATTTATGAATGTCATACCTGAATGTTTTTCAGGAACCACTAATCATGTTTGTTTTTCTTTCAGGAAACTAGTTCCTGATTACCGATTTCTCTGTGCTGGATGACTTGACAAGACGTCTACGCAACTTTACAGTGGGAGTTTTGTGTTTTTGATGTTGTTGTCTGTATGAACCTAAATCACATATGTGATATGTGTAATTAAGTTGTACATATTTCATTATTTTTGAGCATATGTATATTAGTATCTTTTGGTGTAAATAAATGAACAGTTCATTTCACAAAAGATGTATACTGTTATGTTCTATTAAATTCAGAAAACAACATGGAGGTTAAGACTAATAATATTAAAGGAAAGCTATATCTAAATCAACAAGGGTTGCTGATAGTAGAGTTGGTTATTCTCAATAGTTGAGAAAACCCTAACTCATTGGTTTGTCTATAAAACTCGAGTTATCATACCAGATGATGACTTGAGGATTCGTTGTTTTTAATTAGACAATGGATTATTTAGACAAGGACCAATGGTTCGAAGCTGTAGATCTTCGAGGGGTTAAATGACCGTACCTCTAAGGTGAAAACCTTTAAGGTTTGATTTTCTGGTAATGGGACTGTCCCAAAGTGAAGAGGTTGATTGTGTATCAACTTCTTTACTTGTTACAAGACGTAAGTTGTTAGCCTACTCTAATCTATTTTTCTTGTTCTATACTAGATAGGATAAGATAAATAGAAATCAAGACTAGTTATCTTAATTAGAGTGTCTATAAGTCATAATCTCTCTGAGAGTCATATACAAGATTAAGAACAAAATTGTTTTGTTAGCTTATTCAATTCTTTTATAGATTGGAACTAGCAACTTAATCTTGAATGATTAAGGTTTGATGTTCAAATCAAATCTTATGGCTTAAACATGTTATTGATAAACTTTGCTGGGCAAATGTTTTATCAATACTATAACTTTCATAATATGTTTCCGTAATTAATGTCCTATTCATTGAGAATGTTATAGGATGTAGTTTCTGGCACTTAAGCATAAACTAGTGACCCATTTCCAGATATGTGATCTGGGAGAGGCTTAGTTTATTCTTAGGATTCAGATTAATCTGAGTCGCAAGAACAAATCGCTAGTGTAGTCTCCTAACATCTGATATTGACAAGAGTTGTTAGTAATCGATGTTATGACGTGTTGTCCCTACGCATTAACACATCTTGTGTTAAGATCTATCTCTTCTGAGATAGATGACCCGATATGTTTTATGCAGTGGGAGTTGTCAGTTATATCGGTGAATAATTTGTCATAGTATAAAGGAATGGAATACAAGAGTTGTATTGTTGATTCCTCTATAAAAGCTAAAATTTGTTGCACCTTGTATAGCAACATCAAAAAAGTGGGTTTTTGAGCTCTTAAGTAGTGCAGATGAGGAGATGTGATGGTCACATGGAAAGCCTCATAGTACTTCATGCTGATATGTTTACTAAGTCTCTCACGGCTAAAGTGTTTGAGAGATACGTAAAGAATTTAGGGCTCCGGGTTGTTAAATAGGATAGTGGGAGAAGACTATAGATATATGATATTATAGTTCTCCTCGCCAACATGTACACCATGGACGTTTAAGTCCAAGTGGGAGTTTGTTGGGTTTAATGTCCTAAAACTCGTGGTTTGTAAACAGTTGTGTTTGTAAATTATCTATTTAGTAATTATAAGTTATTAAGTTTTATTCAGTAAAGGTGTTTGCTGGAATAAAGTGAAACGTGTTTGCATTAATCTATACCAATGACGAACACCCTTGACAATCATGAGTACTTGAGTTTCATGTATGACATGAATGTGGGTCAAGCTCAAGTAGACAGTCAAAACGGTCTATAGTATATGGATAAGGCTGGGTATCTTATCCTGGTAACACTATTGGATGCGGCCCGTTTTTTATTGTACAAAACGATGTGATCCGAGTCGTTTCACATTGAGATGTGCGAGCGGGGACGTCCTACGCGATGAGTTTGCGTAAGACTGAACCACGAAAAGTCGCTCTCTCTTTATAACGCCGTTTGCTGAAGAGACCGACTATTTCACCTGATGGCCTAGGTAACTCGATCTCAATCCTGAGCTTACTATGAACTCCTTCTTATCAGACAGTATCCTTAGACTTGTATGGGTGAGAGTGGCAGAATGTCCGATCAATAAGCCTACCATCTTAGGGATAAAGTTCAATAGGTAGCTGGGGACATAGTGTAGTAAGATGAAGTTCACTCCTAACCCGCTCTTCAGGGTTAGTAGATAGGTTGTTCCCTTAATAGCTGACTCCAGGGCTTGAACAATAGGCGCCTACCCTCTCCTTGTTAGAGAGGGTTCCTGATCTGTTGGTTGGACCACTAATCAATTGTTCATTAGAGGTGTCAGTGGTAATTAAGGAACAAAGATGTAATGCAGGGGTTAAACGGTTTAAAATGACCCAGCTGTGATTACGAACAACCTGTGAAGGGTCGACTTGCCCATGACGGTTATATCAAGAGGACACAATATATCTACAGTGAGGAGAGTGCAACCCTCGGACTATAGTGGAGTCTCCGAGGGTTAACAAAAGTTGATTGATTCGGGTTAAAAGAGTTTTAACCGAATAATCTCATATCGTTGGAGTTCATGATCTGTAAGTCCTTTAGGTTCTCCTGGCTAGCTCGGATAACGTCGTGCAACAATATAAGAGAAAATAAAAGAAAAAGAAAAAGAATTTGAATTCTTCAAATTCAGCTTGTGGAAGAACAATGAACATATTTAAATATGATTTAAATATGGAAATGGTCAAAAACATGAATAGGATTCATGTGAAAAAACTCGGTTTTCGGAAAACCGGGTTTAGCCTTATTATTTAATTAATATTTGATATTGAATTGAATAATATTAATTAATTAATATATATATATATATTTTTTTTTATTGATTAAAATGTTTAATAAATAAAAATATTTATTATTATTTAAAATTAATTTTTAAAATAATAATAATTATATAGATATGTCTTACATGCATTGTGCATGTAAGACATATGTAATGTTATAATATATATATATATATATATTTGGTTAAAATCTATATTCGCAGCTTAGTGGATTTTGGGGTTTACTTTAATTGAACTTCATTTGTTTGAAGTTTGAGGTAGCTCTACGTTCTGTGTTCATTCACTTCAGCCCCAGCCTCTCCATTTCTTCTTCTTCTTCCATTTTCTTTTTCTTTCTTTTCTCTTGTAACGGAGTCCCACAACTCTGTTGCTCGGCGCCTAGGATAGCAGGACTACCTCGGGTGGTCCTCGGTGCGTTCGTGAGAAAAGACTTGAAGAGTTCGTGACGAAGAACGACCGGCGGAACGCGAAGAAAAGTAGAACTTCAAGGGTATGTTTTCTATTTTTCTTTATTTCCGTTTTAAGAGCATGTTTTCTATTTGTTAAATTGATGAAATTAGAGTATCATCGGTCCAAAATCGCCTCCGCTGCGTATATCGCTCCATCAGTACTAACCTCAGGCGGCTAAAACTAGGAATTTTAACATCTTTAGGGAGTCGCTAAAAGATTTACCACGTCCCAAAAAGTGAAGAAAAAAAAATTAACTAGGGCAAAAGTTTCACATAAAAAATTCGCTCTTCCTCCTCCAAAATATTTCACTCTCGCATCCCACCATCTTCCCTTCAGTATCTTTCTCCGTCGCGTCTCCATCTCCCTCAGTTACCGGCCGTCTGTTGTTCCTTCACCGCCAACGAGCAAATGTCTCCCTCCCTCTCCCTCAGTCCCATCAAATTCTTAACCTATCGCAATTAAAAGAGTTTGAATTCATGCGAAGAGCTCGAAACGTTTATGAAGATCAAACAACACAAGAACATTAAACGATTGGGAGGAAAGGGCTTTCGTTCGAAGCATTTGCGAATGAGAAATCATCTAGCGATTACTATAATCCAACTTTGATAAGTACGATACCGCTAAGCTTTTGTTTACTTTTACTTCTTTTTGTCTTAATAACCACCGATTAGTAGCCTTTTAGTTTTTTTTATTGGTAGAATAGTTTAAGAAATATTAAGAGGAATAAAAAAGCAAAAGAGAGGCCGGGTAAAAATGAACAAAGCCTCTGTCCTCTTATCGGAATTGAATAGGAGGCTACACCCCAACCACTTATTATATACAATTACCAAAGAATACAAAAGAATGAAAAATTGCTCTAGACACGATGTTTCATTATAAGAGGAGAAATATAACCAATTTATATTCTAGATCTTAGTCTTTCCCAACGAATGTCCCTAAAATTGACAAATGATTTTCATTGGATGATAGAAAAGCAAATGCTTTTCTGTGTGTAAGCTCGGGGACAAAAAATGTCTGCACACGTGGTATAATAAAACTTTAACGAGGATTTTTCCAAAGATCTTAGCTTTGCATTCCTTTTGCTGACAGGATTTAACCGCGAACCTCATGAATGAACATGAAAGCATTATTTATTCACAACTGAGACTTTAATATATACATAATAAGCAAAAGAGCTTCAAAGATGCTTCCGAATGTATTTGAGCACAAATAGGTCATAACCGCACATCTCTACAAGCAAATACTCTTATGAGGACTCCTATTATCTTCTAAATCACTCCTAAATAACTCCCATTTGGCGAGTTATCATTTAAAACCGCCAGTCCACAAAGTTTAGTATGTAACATTAGTTTATCTAGTTTAAGTTTGGTAACAATTTAGTCATTATTCTAGAAAATGTAATAACAATTTCGTGGGGTTCTTACATTCGTATATCTATAAACTAATTAGGGATCAAATGTAAATATAAACTACAAGGACATAATTGTATCGTAATAACAATTGACACACAATTTTGATGAGATTTTTCACAATAAAGATTAGTTTGTAACAAAATTTAAATTACAGAAACTAAATTGTTATATACTAACATTTTGTGACTAAAGTGTTACAAATTTTAAAATTTTACCCAAACCATTCAAAATTTAAAAACTACACAATGCAGGTTGTAGAAAACTAGTATTTTCAGATTGGACATTGGTTTTATATTTTGTTATAATTCTTAACTATTTTTTAAAAGTTTAATTTAAATTTAAGATTTAAAACATGATTAAAATTATTTAAAAACTTACATAATATTTTAATTTTAATAAATAAAACAATGAACTAACATTATTATGAAGTTGGGTTAGATTTTTTTTTTTTTTTTTTTTTTTTTTTTTATAGGAAATACACATCGATCTAAAATTGATTCTAATTTATCCCATATTTTAAAATAGTAACAATATATCAGGAAAATCTAAACAAATTAAGGGTCCGATATTGTGCGAGCAGGAAAATCTAAACAAATTAAGGGTCCGATATTGTGCGAGCATGAAAAATCTATTTTAATAAAATCTTAACCGTTTTTGTTGTTTGGTAAAATATATTTTTTTAAAATTTATATAAAATCTTCTAACTTCTTTGATTGGGAGAATAATTGTACCTTTAGCTTTTAGCATTAATCTGGCGCCTTTTCTATTATTTATTTTTTATGACCATTTATATCCTTCCACATCCTTCCTTCATACAACCATTTTTTACTGATTGAATTGTTGAGTTTTATATGAACAGCCAATTACATAAGAACATCAAGATTATTTCACACAATTTAAGTTTTTTTTTTTTTTTTTTTTTTTTTTATTTAGTCATGATTTTTTTACTCGTTCCACATACAGCCGAATGGAATATATATATTTTGTCAAAATTATGACTCAAAATTTGTTTTAGATACTAATTGATGTAACAATTATTTTTCCTAACCTTTTATCATATAAATTTGGAGAAATATCAAAATATTATTTATAATTTAAACTATAAAAATTATAAATAATTAACTTATAATCATACATATATTGAATATTAACATATAAATAATTATTCTTTAACAAAACATATAAATAACTAAAATAACATGTTTATTTTGGTCTTTACCGGTAAGCCACAACAATTTTGTTTGAACTTAACAAACGCTCCGATCTGGCTTTTTTAGGTTTAAAATTGAAATTTACCAAACACTAATCAACTTCATATGACAGCTGATTTTTCTAGAAGCACATCTGAAAGCAATTATTTTAAAAGCTACCGGAGTCCGAAACGGAGCCTAAGTTCAACGTAAATCTAAATTTAATCCACAAAGTTACATAAATTGAACAAATCTTTATTATTTTTAGATAAATGAAAATAGATTCATGCATGTAGTTAGTGTAATTTATAGAAATGTTTACTACTTCTCTGTAAATGAAATTGATTCATGTATGGAGTTTAATGTAATTTGTACTATTTAAACCTCATAAATCTTCTATTTTATGGCACACAACTTAACAAAATCATACATACATTTGCTTTTTCCAACTATGGCAAAATTAGTTTCCTCTTCCCCTATCATCTTCATTGCTCTTATTTTAGCAGGTTCATCATTTAATATTCATTTATTATTCATTTGGCATGATGATATCTTGATTTATCTTAATTCTTAAAGGGATGCCATTGATAAATGAGGATAACCAATATTGACCTAAATTAAATTACCTTTTTAATCCATATGATTTTGTGTTTGATTTTTATTTTGTTCTTAGTATTTTAAAAGGTTTTGATTTGAGTCTTTTGGTATGGTTAAATCTCTCACGTCTTTAGATTAACTAAATTAATGTTGGTAGTGTAAGAAAACTTTTCTTTGAAAGCTAGCTAACTCTAGTCTCTTTACCACATGATGAAATTATGTCATGTAGAAAACTATCAATTTTATATGGTAATGTCAATCAAAATGTAAACATAAACATTAATAATAAATATTTTTTCATATATTTACAAAGCTAGGGGTACTTTTTATTAACTTAAATTTATCGATTTTATGATTCTTCATAAGTTTTTTAAAGTATCTCTCAGCATTATCATAAACTTGACATCTCGATATTCTTGTCGACATAGATATAAAATCTTTAGTTATGACGAGATATTGTTAATTATTTTGATTATTTTGTTGTTTTTCTACAGTTGCATTGATTTTGGTGCCTCAAGAAGCCTCAGCTGCCCAAAGATGTCAGGATATATTGTATAACAGTGGGTGTACACTCAATGACTGTGGAAAGAAATGTTGGGAGAAACATCACACTGCCTCACATCAATGCGTTCCCACTAATCCTGCGCAGACTGTCTATGCTTGTTATTGTTTCTTTGATTGCGCTCAAAATTAATTTTGAGACGTCTACCTAATCTTTATGCAATGTATCTCACACATTTCTTTATGGAATTAGACATCTTCCTAATATGTATGCAATGTATCTCACAAAGATCTATATAATATGGTTACAAACAAACCTTTCATTTTCAAAGTTATATTAGTTCTTATGAATTAAATTATATCTTTGTTAATTAATACTACTCATCCATACCTTCATGAACATTAAGGTCTCGTCCCATAACGATTTCTCGTTTGATTTTTTCTTTTTTATTTACGAAAAGTGTGTTTGTTTTCTCCTAATATCTTTCCAATGGTTTTCATCTTTAGTAGGGAAACAATGAATTCTTAACCAAATTCCAAAAATAAAAACAAGATTTAAAAAGCTACCGCCCCATTTGATATTGATTTTATCTATAAGTGATAGTCATATATCAACGATAACCATCTTATCCGTGATAACCATTAGTTTTTTGCCATATTTGGAAAATGTTTTAAATTTGTCTATATTTACCATTATTTTGGGCTTGATGGTTGTTTATGCAACCAACCCAAAAATTAATTAAAGTCATGAAATTGAAAATTGAAGTAAAAAATATATTCTATAAAATAAAAAGAATTTATTGTGTCGATAATTTAATATATTAGACAATCTTTAGTTGACGTTTATCATCCCTAAAGTCAGAAAAATAAAATATGTTGATGGTGTAAAGTGGATAGATATACGGGTGTAACCTCACAATAATATTAAAATATGATATACTATAAAAAAATTATTTGAATAAAATTATAATATTGTTATGAATATTTATATAGATGTCCATATAGATAAAATATCCTTATCTTATCTCTTTTATTCATTACAAGAAAATTTACTTTCAGCGACAAGTTTGTAGCGACGAAGACAAAATTAAGTCGGCAAAAGTTAGCTTTTAGCGACATAAGTTGTAATGTCCCGGATAAACTATGATCACTAACTAGGGTAGTTACTACGAGTAAACAGAAAAAAAATACGATAACACGCCTCTAACAGCCTTTAAAAGACAAGAGCTACAACAAGTTGCAATAAAGTTATACAAAAACAAAAACATTAAGAAAACAATTTGGATTGGGATCCCAAAGAAAACAAAAACACTTAAAAAAAACTAAACAATATATACAAATTTTAGACAAACAAAAGGAAAATACTCTCTCTCTAACACCCATAGCCCTTCCTCAACAAACTCTTATCAACCGCGCCTAGAATGTTGCCTTTACGTGAAGAAAAAAAACATTTGTAGAAAATAGTGACCCCACTATCGGGTCGGTACATGCAAACACACACATATCATGAGACATAAGCGATGAGACCTAAACCTTTTCATTCTTTAAAAAATATTTTCTATAATCTTTTCTCTTTGGCCTAGTGGGGACAATTAACCATATCCTCTTTCCTTTCCTTTTTCCCAACTCCTCGGTGCATAGTGGACCCCTCTTGAGGCTTCACCTACTTGATGGTTAGTTGGCATCCAGTCAGCGGAGATGAGCCCTAGCCCACAAGCCTTTCATTTTCATTTATTTTGATGTATATCAATATAAAGAGAATGTAATTGCCGCAACCTTCGAAAATAAATCCTTTTATTTATGAACATACAAATGCATGAGGTCCCATAACAAACTTCCTTTCATTTAAAAATGAAACATGAAAAATAATCTTTCCTTTTCATTTCAATCCTACGATCTTATAAAATAAATCATAATCCATTCCTTTCATAACATTGAAAAGATTTTCTTTTTAGAAAATTTGGGCATAGTTTCTTCTAAAAATCAAATAAACCATACCTGAAATGAAAACATACACTTTCAAATATGGCTTCCAAACTCTAGAATCACCTTAAAGACAACATTCAACAATAAACAACACCATTTAGTTATCCAGTTTTCCAACCATTCAATTAATCAACATACATCATACACCCTATCGATCTACCAACACACAGTTCCCAACCTAGCACTAAGGCGGTCTGATAGTAAAGTCACTGACCAAGTCACTTACCTTATTCGAATCCCAAAGAAATAACAATCTCCTGAAGTGAAGTCTTTGAGTCACCCTTAAACAGTTTCAAAACAAGAACTTCAACCAAACATGTCCCTAGAACATAATTTAAAGCTTTTAGAAACACTTTCTTACCCACCTTCGACCTTCAAACTTCTTCGAACAAACTGAACCTAAACGTCGAAGGGTTTCGATGGTTAGAGACTAACTCAACATACTTTAATTTATTCCAAAGAAATTCAAAGCAAGCGTTGACACGTATCTTACCAAAAAGACTCGACCCCTTGTTGGAAAGAGTTTGAAAAAGTTTAAACTTTGCAAATCTAACCTCTAGTAGCTATGAGTATTTGATAGCTCCAAAATAGAGCTATTATTTACTCCCTAATTATAGCTAAAACCATGATCGATATTGATTAAAATCCCTCTTTGTAGGTAAATTCATGGTAGAGAGCTCGAGGAGTCCGAGGACGTGTTTCGGGGCTAAAAGTAACGCTTTAGAGCTTCATGGACGCATCGGGAGCCAAGGGGCTTGAAGAATTGAAGAAATGGCAAAATTTGCCATTGAAAGGCAAAAGTTGGCCATCAAACCCGAGAGCTAGCGTCGAGCGACAGCGTCGCGACGCTAGCTCGACACTGCCCAAGCGTCGAGACGCTGCCCTAGCGTCTCGACGCCGCCCTGACGTTTTCCGGAATTTATCGCGCCCCAGCGTCGAGCGCGCGCGTCTCAACGCTCGCTCAACGCCGACAGCGTCTCGACGCTACCCCGTGCGCGTGCGCTGCCAACTTAGGGCACAGCGTCGAGACGCTGCCCTAGCGTCTCGACGCTCCGACGACTTTAAAAGCCTTTCTTCTCCGTTTTTAGCCGCAACTTTTGTTCCATTTTTGGTTTTCCACCATTGTTAGGCTCGGGTGGGAGCTCTAAACCTACATTTCTTCCATTACTTCTTCAATAAAGCTCCAACATTATTAATTTCGCTTGATTTGCACAACGGGGAGCTAATGTAAGTGCTCTAATTCGTGTATTAGGGGTAAATCTTGATGCTTAGTGAGGGTTTGTATGAATGTCTAGCTTAGTTTTATTTATCTCTTGCATCTCCAATCTGTGTTAAGAACGAATAGCATGCCTTTCGAATTAGGATTGACACCCATAATTGTTACGCATGTTAGTAGGCTAAGCATTAATTCTTGATAGGCTTTAATGCATAGTAGCGAGGGTCTAGCTCGTGGCTAATCAATTCGAGCCCAAGTGACAGTGGGGGTATGAGTTGATTAACGTTTTCACTGTGGGTTCAAGGTTAGGAGAGAAATCAAATTAGTTTTAGGATTAATTCGTCTCAATGTTACCCGTTACTGTTTGTTAGTTAATTTAAGAGTCATGAACTTAGATTAATTAAGAAGCATGTTTAATTAGAATTGACGCCTCTAATTAATTCTTTGGGGTGCTTCGGACCCGTTTGGGACGAGGCATTTTGCGTGCATGAAATAGAACAACTTTTCTAATTAGAATCCCTATGAACTAAGCGCATCAAGATAAACCCCGACACTCGAATTAGGAGCACGTGTCTCGTTTAATTTTCCGCGCTTTACTTTTTGCATTTATTTTCCGTTAGTTTAGATTTAATCAAAACCCCCCTTTTTTATTTGCTTTTGAGTCTTAGTTTTAAAAAACAAATAGAAATTAGTTAAGAGAAAATAATTTAGGTTCCCTGTGGTTCGACACCCGTTACCACTAGCTGCAAAGCTTAGTAGTCTCGGTACTTATAAATGTTATTTTGGCAAGCCTCGACAACTTGAAATTGGAGTACCCCAAAAGTGCTCTACCAGTATTCTGATTCAGCAACGTTCGGGTTCTGGGTATGTGTCGAAAGTCATCCCCTTGCCAAAAATCACCATTGGACAGAATGTCAAAAGGCCGAATTCACATATTTAACGCTTGAATGCAACGGGTAAAAGAAATTAAACCTTAACAAAACGTGGGTGACGTTGCCCAGGCGTTAAAACGCTGCTTGAACCTGTTCTGCCACCGTCGGAGCGCCGCCGCTGAAGCACCCACCGTTGAACGCTGCCCCTTGAAGTTTTTCGTTGAAACGCCGCTGCACCACGCCTCTAACCCTGGCTGAGCGTGCGGTTGTGGTCGAATTCAGGTGGCTGGAAAGGGGAGTCGTCGACAGTGAAACAAAATTGAGGAGATGAAAATAAAGGAAAAGAGAAAAGAAAAAAAAAACTTTAAGAAGAAGAAGAGATAAGGTCATTAGATGGGTTCTTTTTAAGAAAAAAATAATAATCTAAAACAAATTTTGTTTTCTTTTATTTTATTCTTTTCCCAAACTTAACAGAAATAATCATTTATTTTTTCATTTTTCTTTTATGAAAGAGAAAATATTTTCTTTTTCATTTTCCTTATAAAACACATCTAGTTTGAATTTTTGCTATTTTTTTTTCCTTTTCTAACTTAGTTATTTAAAAAAAAAACAAAAAACCTCACTTTAATCTTCCTTTTAAACACTACCTGCACACACACGTGGGCCGTTAAAATACAAGCCACATATGTTTTTTATTAGCGATGCAACAAAAACAGATGTCGCCGCTAAAACTAGGGGTGTACATGGGTTGGGTTGGGTTCGAGGATTTTTCAACCCAACCCAACCCAACATTTCAGTTAACCCAACCCAACCCAACCTTTCAATTTTCGGGTTGGGTGGGTTGGGTTGGCGGGTTGGTCTTTTTTTTTAATTAATATATATTAATTTTTTTAATTA
Organism: Herpetospermum pedunculosum; assembly: GCA_028017165.1. Taxonomy (NCBI): domain Eukaryota; kingdom Viridiplantae; phylum Streptophyta; class Magnoliopsida; order Cucurbitales; family Cucurbitaceae; genus Herpetospermum; species Herpetospermum pedunculosum. Next base: position 50,275,489 of record CM051525.1, read on the forward strand.
ACTTCAAAATCACTATTAATGAAATTACTTAATTCTTCGTTTTCCTTTTAAATCACCTTTAATGAAATTCCTTAATCCTTATTTTACTTCAAAATCACCATTAATTCTTAATTTTTCTTTCAAAGATGATTTTTTATTTTTTTTAAAAATATATTGAATTCATTATATATATAATTTCTTTTTTAATATATTGAATTCGGGTTGGTTCGAGTTGAACCCATCCAAATTTAAGTTCAACCCACGAACCAACCCAAAAATTCGGTTTTTCAAAATAGCAACCCAACTCAACCCATATTAAAGAAAAACCCAACCCAACCCAAAAAGTTGGGTTGGGTTGGGTTGGGTTTCGTGGGTTGCGGTTTTTTTGAACACCCCTAGCTAAAACTATGAATTTTAACATCTTAGGGAGTCGCTAAAAGATTTACCACGTCCCAAAAAGTGAAGAAAAAAAATTAACTAGGGCAAAACTTTCAGATAAAAAATTCGCTCTTCCTCCTCCAAAATATTTCACTCTCGCATCCCACCCTCTCCTCTTCAGTCTCCTTCTCTGTCGCGTCTCCATCTCCCTCAGTTACCGTCCGTCTGTTGTTCCTTCACCGCCGACGAGCAAATGTCTCCCTCCCTCTCCCTCAGTCCCGTCAAATTATTAACCTATCGCAGTTAAAAGAGTTTGAATTCATGCGAAGAGCTCGAAACGTTTATGAAGATCAAACAACACAAGAACATTAAACTATTGGGAGGAAAGGGCCTTTCGTTCGAAGCATTTGCGAATGCGAAATCATCTAGCGATTACTATAATCCAACTTTGATAAGTACGATACTACTAAGCTTTTGTTTACTTTTACTTCTTTTTGTCTTAATAGCCACCGATTAGTAGCCTTTTAGTTTTTTTTATTTGTAGAAGAGTTTAAGAAATATTAAGAGGAATAAAAAAGCAAAAGAGAGGCAGAGTAAAAATGAACAAAGCCTCTGTATTAGTCCTCTTATCAGAATTGAATAGGAGGCTACACCCCAACCACTTATTTTATACAATTACCAAAGAATACAAACGAATGAAAAATTGTCTTAGACACGTGTTTCATTATAAGAGGAGAAATATAACCAATTTATATTCTAGATCTTTCCTCCACCCTGGCACCAAGTCTTTCCCAAGGAATGTCCCTAAAATGGACAAATGATTTTCATTGGATGAAAGAAAAGCAAATGCATTTCTGTGTGTAAGGCCGGGGACAAAGATGCTTCTCAATGTATTTTAGCACAAATAGGTCATAACGACACATACTCTAATAAGGACTCCAATTATCTTCTAAATCACTACTAAATAATTCTCATTTGGAGAGTTATCATTTAACACCGCTAGTCCACAAACTTTAGTATGTAACATTAGTTTATCTAGTTTAAGTTTGGTAACAATTTAGTCCATATTCTAGAAAATGTAATAACGATTTAGTGGGGTTTTTTACACGTGTACATCTATAAACTAATTGGGGATCAAATGTAAATATAAACTAGAAGGACTTAATTGTATCGGAATAACAATTGACACACAATTTTGATGAGATTTTTCAGAATAAAGATTAATTTGTAACAAAATTTAAATTAGTGAAACTAAATTGTTATATATCAACATTTGGTGACTAAAGTGTTACAAATTTTAAAATTTTACCTAAACCATTCAAAATTTAAAAACTACGTGCAATGAACGTTGTAGAAAACTAGTATTTTTAGATTGGACATTGGTTTTATATTTTGTTCTAATTCTTAACTAATTTTTACAAGTTTAATTTAAATTTAAGATTTCAAAATATGATTAAAATTAATTAAAAACTTATATAGTATTTTAATTTTAATAAATAAAACAATCAACTAACTTGGGTTAGAATTTTAAAATTATTTTATAGGAAATACACATACATCTAAAATTGATTCTAATTTATCCCATATTTTAAAATTGTAAAAATATATAAGGAAAATATAAAAAAATTAAGTTCAACATAAATATAAATTTAATTCACAAAGGTTATATAAATTGAACAAATCTTTACTATTTTTAGATAAATGAAAATAGATTCATGCATGGAATTAGTGTAATTTATTGAAATGTTTACTACTTATCTATAAATGAAATGGATTCATGTATGGAGTTTAATGTAATTTGTACTATTTAAACCTCCTAAATCTTCTATTTTATTGCACACAACTTAACAAAACCATACATACATTTGCCTTTTCCAACTATGGCAAAGCTAGTTTCCTCTTCCCCTATCATCTTCATTGCTCTTATTTTCGCAGGTTCTTCATTTAATATTCATTTGGCATGATGATATCTTGATTTATCTTAATTCTTAAGGGGATGCCATTGATAAATGAGGATAATCAATATTGATCTAAATTAAATTACCATCTTAATCCATATGATTTTGTGTTTGATTTTTATTTTGTTCTTAGTATTTTAAAGGTTTTGATTTGACTCTTTTGGTATGGATAAATCTCTCATGTCTTTAAATTAACTAAATTAATGTTGGTAGTGTAAGAAAACTTTTCGGTGAAGGCTAGCTAACTCATGTCTCTTTACCAAATGATGAAATTATGTCACGTAGAAAACTATCAATTTTATATGGCAATGTCAATAAAAATGTAAACATAAACATTAATAATAAATATTTTTTCATATATTTACAAAGCAAGGGGTAATATTTGTTAACTTAAATTTATCGATTTTATGATTCTTCATAAGTTTTTTAAAGTATCTCTCCGCATTATCATAAACTTGACATCTCGATATTTTTGTCGACATAGATATAAAATCTTTAGTTATGACGATATATTGTTAATTATTTTGTTATTTTTCTACAGTTGCATTGATTTTGGTGCCTCAAGAAGCCTCGGCTGCTCAAAGATGTCAGGATATATTGTATAACAGTGGGTGTACACTCAATGACTGTGGAAAGAAATGTTGGGAGAAACATCACACTGTCTCACATCAATGCGTTCCCACTAATCCTGCGCAGACTGTCTATGCTTGTTATTGTTTCTTTGATTGTGCTCAAAATTAATTTTGAGACATCTACCTAATCTTTATGCATTGTATCTCACACATTTCTTTATGGAATTAGACATCTTCCTCATAATGTATGCAATATATCTCCGAAAGATCTAAATAATATTGTTACAAACAAACCTTTCATTTTCAAAGTTATATTAGTTCTTATGAATTAAATTATATCTTTGTTATATAATATTGCTCATCCATACCTTCCGGAACATTAAGGTCTCGTTCGATAACGATTTCTTGTTTGATTTTTTCTTTGTTATTTACGAAAATTGTGTTTGTTTCCTGCTACTATCTTTACAACGGTTTTCAACTTTCGTAGGGAAACAATGAATTCTTAACCAAATTCCAAAAATAAAAACAAGATTTAAAAAGCTACCGCCCCATTTGATATTGATCTTGTTTTTTATTTTATGTCGTCGTTCAGATTTATGTTTGTTTCTGTAACAAAACGAAGAGAACTAAAGTGTGAAAAACAAGAGAGAAATTTCACGAAGGAAAGAATTACTTCAAATAAATTCGATGCTTTGAATTGAAAATCTTACAATTATTTATAGGTAAGTAAATATTAATCCACCAACCCATAAACTACCCCACTAAACCTTAAATTTTTCTACCATCATCCCATTATGCCACTAAGCCCACTACCCAACAAAACTGGAGGCACTACCCTAAATACATGCCATTATCCTAAATGAATGACATCATCTTAATTTGAAATAACTAAAATAAAACTAAGTGAAATAAACTTGCATACATGTTGTGCAATTTTAGTGCAATAAACTACCGCAAGTGTACAGGTCAAATTTTAATATAGTGTATAAAAAAATACGGATATCGTCGGAGGGATTGGTTTTCTAGTTCACCTAATTACCATGAATACTATCACTCTATTTTATTGAGAGAATGAAAATAAAATGATATGATTAAAACAAAATAAAACATAAAACATAAAATAAAAATTGGAGAACAATAAGGAGAGATATATCCTAGAGAATTTACTTGAGCAATGACTTCACCGTTATCTCATCAAATCCTTCCTTCATTAAAAGATGGAATTAATCAATTTTTAGATTGTTGACAATTTCTACCCTATAAACTTGATATTCTCTCGAGCAATAACAATATTCTTTGAAAAGTAAATTACCTATATTTCTATGACAATTCAGACAATCCAAATATGAAGAACTTAAAACTATAATTGTCACAAAACTTACAAGGATATGTCTATCTCATGTATAAATTAGGGAAAACAATTCAGGATCATCAATAATAATCGTTTCTCAACCTCAAATCATTGATATAAAATTCATGCAAAGAATGGTCAAATCCTAACATGTATTAAGCCCAGAAAATGTCTCACAACCAATATGAAATTGAAATATCAACTATTAATTAAGAAGAATAATGTTCAAAGAACTATTACATCAAGTCTCAAAGTCAAGAGAGTTTAGCTAATCATGTTCAATAATTCAGAATATAAACTAAAAAATAAAACCATAAAAAAAACTACAAATTAAAAGGGAGAAAAGAAATAAAACTCGGGTTCATTCCACGTTTCCGCTGCAATCTCCACGATCCCGAGCATGTAAATCTGTACTTGGTGCTCGAAAACACCTCTTCCAACTCTAAAAACCATGTCATTTCGAAATTGGGATTGACTCTCCAAATCGGGTGCCCAAAAAACTCCATAAAAATATGTATTTATATGGAAAAATAGGGCAAAATCCGAATATAAAAGGAATTGGTAAAATCTGAGGGGGACTCGGATCCAGTGTGGCACACGCGCATGAAGCTTCATGGAGGTGCAATGTAGGCTGAAAATGGGCTGGACCATAGAATAACAATTAATCTGCTGAAAAAGGATTTAAGTTAGAATGATGACTGAGTTGGTTGAGTGATGGTTAAGAATCTGCCTTGCGCGCCCATATGCTTGATTTTGAGTTAGACTTTGGTTTTATTTTCTTCTTCTTTTATTTTCAGCGCCTAGGCGCTAAGTTCCTGGATTTTTTACCCAATTTTCTTCTTTTTGTCACTTGTGAACTCAAAATTTCATCCAGTTTCCTCCAAAATGCTCGATATCTATAAAATAATCAAATATAATCGTGAAAGTATGCATTTAATCGTAAAAACTAGCATAAAATATGTCATAAAGATAACTCATTTTGTGTGCTATCAATAATGAATTTGCACTAATTTTTAACACTTCCCCTTAGTGCAAACATACGATCAACAATATCAAGTGCACTCCTAAGTTCTTCAAATTTGGATTTACCAAGCATCTTGGTAAATATATTAGCAACTTGCTCCTTGAAATGTATCTTCTGCAATTTAATGTCCGTCAAAACTTTCTCTCGAACAACGTAAAAATGTGTTTCAATGTGCTTTGTGCGAGCATGAAACACTGGATTCCCTGCAAGATTGATTGCACTTTCATTGTCACATAAACTAGAAACTGGATAATCCAAACTTGAAAAGATTTCTCCCATAAGTCTTTTCAACCAACTACACTCTTGAATAGCCATAGTAGCGGCTACATATTCTGCTTCACAACTTGAAAGAGCAACAAAGGTTTGCTTCTTACTGCACCATGAAATAGCCCCTGAACCTGTATTAAAACAGTATCCAGTTGTGAAATGTCTGTCATTTTCGCTACCAGCCCAATTTGCATCAACAAAACCACTTAACACAAAAGATGTAGCTTGTTTATACATCAAGCCAAAACACATCACATATCGAAGAATCCTCTTCGCAACATTTAAATGAGCTTCACACAGCTTATCCATAAACTGAGCAACGACACCAACAAAATGAGAGATGTCAGGCCTTGTGATGGTTAAATAAATTAAACTACCAACAAGTTGTCGAAAAAGTGTTGCATCCGACAATCGTTTTCCTTCTACCTTAATCAACTTCAAGGATGACTCCATACGAGTAGTCATTGATTTTGACTCTTTCATGTCAAAACGATCCAACAAACTATTTGCATACCCTTTCTGTGAGACAAAGTATCCACATGACCTTTCAACTTCCAAGCAAAGAAAACATCTCGCTTCATCCAAACTATTCATTTCAAAACAGATAGACAAACCAACTCGAAAAACAAAATTTTCTCTTGTATTTGGATCCATACATCTCCATCTTTTTCTATGAGTACCATATCCTAGAAAAATACAATGCCTAGCCTTGGGTCAAATTTAGTACATTTACTCTCTGAAACATGAACATAATAAACTGACCCAAAAACTCGAAGATAACTCACATTGGGTTTACGACGATATAATACATCCAAAGGAGATAGATCCAATACCGCCCATGGAGGTAGACGACTTATGACCTGACAAGCTGACTGAATAGTTGCTGCCCAAAGCTCCTTTGGAAGGTTCTTTGCATGCAGCCAAGACAAGCACATAGATGTAAGATGTGTTAATTTACGTTCAGCAACTCCATTCTGATGTGGAGTGTTAGGACATGTCATTTGGCGTTGACTGCCATGCTCTTTGCAATAATTCTGAAATTGACCAGACATATATTCTCCCCTATTATCTGTGCGAAGACACTTTATCGGCAGCATAAATTTCTTCTCCACTAGCTCCTTGAACTGGATAAACTTGGAGAAAGTCTCACTTTTAGCTTCCAAAAAATACACCCAAGTGAACCGAGTAAAATCTTCCATTATAACCATAACATAACAACAACCAGAATATGTGGGTATTTTTGTCGACCCCATCAAATCTGAATGAACTAACTGCAATGCAACAATAGCTCTGTTATTTGAATTTGGGAAAGGAAGACGATGTGATTTCCCAAATTGACAACTAGGACAAACCACATCATGACCAATTTCTTTAAAGATGGGAACACCATCAATAGGCTTCTTCATAGAAATTATTTGCAACAATTGATAACCAACATGACCCAACCGAGCATGCCAAAGTGTTGCACTATCATTCTGGCATGTCTTTTCTACATATGCATCAGTTGCAGACAAAACATAGAGGGAATCTTTCCTCTTTCCAGTAAACAAAACATCATCATCAAATTGTTTAATATTAGAAACAATTTTCACATCATTTGGACCAAAGAGAACATACCTCCCAGAGTCGGCAATCTGGGAGACCGAAACCAGATTCTTCTTTAAACCTGGAACATGATAAACATCTTCAAGAGAAACACCATCAACATTTGATGCACCATCCTTAACGTTAACTTGCCCTTCTTGAACAACATGATGTATGGAATTATCAGCCGTCACAATGACTCTTCTTCCTTGATTAGTAAGTACATCAGAGAGCAGAAAAATATTTACAGTTGAATGATGAGAACAACCAGAATCAACAACGCAATCCTCATTATAATCTATAGAAGCATTAACATGCAAATTATTGGGTTGATCAATAACTTCAATTGATAAGCATTGTTCCCAAGTAACTTGTTCAGGTTTGTTACTTTCCTGTACAACATTTGGTTCTGCTTCTTTGAGAAACACCCAAAAAATATGTCTAATATGGCCAAATTTTCCACAACAATGACACACCACCTTCACCCGACAGTCACGTTTGATGTGTCTCGACTTGACGCACCTAAAACATCCTTTTAAAGTGCCCTTGGACTGACCTTCAACCTTGGAATCTTTGCGTCATTTGAATAAAACATTGGAGAAGAATTAACTCTTCCCTTGTCTTTTGCATAAAGAATAGCTTCCACCTCAGAGTGAGTTTGCTTGTTGCTGCCAAACATTTGTTTCATCAATGCCTCTTGATTTGAGAACAAATTTTCCAACTCAATGATAGAAGGTTGTTTTACCCAACATTGTATCGATGAAATAAATGACATAAACTTCTTTAGAAAGATATTGTTATAAAAAAAAACTCCTTTCACAGTCCATGAATAAGATAACAACGCACACGACCATCACTAATAGGATCCTCCTTGTCCAATTATGAAATTTCAGAACATAAAGTTTTAATTTTCAGAAAATATTCTGAAACCAGCAAATTACCTTGAATCCTTCCAGCAAGTTCGTTCTCTAAATATTGCAACCTCGTTGTGTTCTTTTGAGTGAACAACCTTTCAAGTGTGTCCCACACTTTCTTTGGAGAACTTACATCACGAACATGCTCAATGTACTTTTTTTAAATGGAAGTCTGCAAAGAAAATAAGGCTTGCCAAACTTGACCTTCCACTTCCTTCGTTGTAACGACCCGAACTCCAGGTAAAAGAAATTGATTTATCTTTATTGTTATCGGGTTCGATAGTGGGTTTAAGTGGAAGGTTCATGTGAAATTTGAGCTTAAAAGATGTTAGGGCTAGTCATTTGACTAAGTCAAACATCGGGTCAAAGAGTTATTAATACTAATAATAATATTTAATATAATATATTATTATTATTATTATTTAATTTAATATAATAATAATAATATTATTTAATATAATAATATTATTTAAAAAAAAAATTAAAACCTCAGATTTGGGTCTTCTTCTTCTTCGTGAAGAAGACCCACAGTAGATGCCGCCCCCTCCCCCTCAGTTCTCTCTCCCTCCCTCATCAGTCAGCCGCACAACTCCACCCCGCCGTCGTCGCCCCTTCGCTTAGCCGCCGCACGCCGCTCCGCCTCCCCTTCGCCTCTTCTGCTCTATTCCACCCACGTCGTCGTCGCTCGTTCTCTCTCTCCCCTTCGCTCCGCTCGTCACACGTTGTCGCCGCTCTCTCTCCTTCGTCGGCCGTCGCTCTCTCTCTTCGCTCAGCCGTGCTGCGCCTTGTCGCACCGCTGCACGCCGCCACTCCATTTTCCCAGTCGCGCGCTCCACTCCAGTCGCACGCCGCCGCACAGTCGTCGCTCTCACTGCCGATCGTCACCGCCGTCGATCGCACCGCCGCTGCGTTCGACCATTACCCAACTATACACCGCAGCTCCTCCGCTCGTGATTAATGGTAATTTTTGAACTTTGTCCTTCGATTCAGATTCGTTTTAATAGTTGGAAATCATCTCTATTTTAGTGTGAGACCGATTTCGTTCGGGTTCAAGTTAAAGTAGGCGTGACGTCAAGCTAGGACTGCGTAGGTGGAAACCATGGGCGTTCGTAAGCAAATTTAGTAATTCGTTGGATTTTGCTTAAAGGTAAGTGACCTTACTGCTGGTACGCCTTCGAGCTCGGTTGGGAAATTTTCTAATTGTTTGTTGAGATAATTGAATGTTACAGTTGGTTGAATAGTTGTCTGTTGAGATGTTGAATATATGTGGTTGGTATGTTGATTCACTTTTATGTGAATGTTATGAATTTCTATTCGTGGCTCTGAGAGCTTATGTTATGTTGATGAAGATGAGGCTGAATGTATGATGTTAGAAGAGAGGATTATGATGGAAATTATGAGATTGTCCTGTTACGTTTATCATGTCGAGCATATGAGAATTAATATATGAATGATGTTTTGAATTTTCATGTTTTAACATGATAAGTATATATGTTGTGGGACCTCATTATTGCATGCCACATTTTCAGTTAGGATAATTTTGTGACAATTATTCTCATCCCCCTAGTCATGTTGGTACCTAGTAGACTGAGGCTTTGCTCCACTGACTGGATACCAACTAACCATCAGTAGGGGTGAGTCTCCAGAGGAGTCTACTATACCGAGTAGTTGTGAGAGTTATTGCGGGATTGATTTAATTGTTCACTTAGATGGCCATCACGGAAGAGTCAAGTTTAGGTCCCACTATTGAAAGTCTCAGTCAGCTCATGTTGCATGTGGTTGCATAGCCTGACCCCAACAGTGGGGTTACTTACTGAGTATTTTAATACTCATTCTTTTCTAAAACTTCTTTTTCAGGTAATATTAGGGACGTATCGGGTGCTTGACGAGGTGATCGGTTGATGATGTCATGGGACACGTGTAGTTAGAGCTTCCGCTTTTTATTGACTATTTTATTAATTAATTGAGTCAATCCAACGGTTTATGCTAAAGATTAGGACTAATAGTTTCAACATTAAATTTTATTTTGAATGAACTTATTTAATTGTTTTTATGTTTTCACTGGGATCCCAAATTAAATGTATTTGCGGTTTTAGACTTTATATTTTGAATTCATTATTTCTAAAATAAAGTTTCAAGTTATTTATCGAGTTTTATGACGTCATGCTCTCAGTAACGACCATATAGTGATGTCATACAAAGTCGGGTCGTTACATTCGTGCCTCAGCATTTTCAGGAGTATCTTCTGGAATTTCTGCATCATCACCGGAAACAAATATCCCACAGATCTTGCCCTTGTAGAAAAGCCATACATACATTCCAATAACTATAATTATCACCGACAAACTTGTCTCCACAAACAATGTTTCCACCGTTTATCTTCAACGAGTATTTAAACTCAAACACAAGACAAAGAACCTGGAAGATCTGATACCATGTAACAAAACGAAGAGAACGAAAGAGTGGCAAACAAGAGAGATATTACACGAAGGAAAGAATTATTTCAAATGAATTTGATGCTTTGAATTGAAAATCTTACAAGTATTTATTGGTATGTAAATATTAATCCACTAACCCATAAACTACCCCACTAACCTTGAATTTCTCTACCAGCATCATATTATGTCACTAATCCCACTACCCCACAAAATTGGAGGCACTACCCTAAATACATGTCATTATCCTAAATGAATAACGTCATCTTAATTTGAAATAATTAAAATAAAACTAAGTGAAATAAACTTGCATAATAAATTTGCACTAATTTTTAACGGTTTCCTCACCATTTTCTTTACTATGATTTTGACCTTTCTTAAACCGAACTTTGAATTTGTAGTCAAATTTAAAAAATTAAAACAAATTCTTAAAAACTACGGTCCCATATGATATTGTATTCAAGTTTTGTTTTTTGGTTTTTGATTTTTCTGGTTTCTGTTTTTAGTTTTTTTTTTAAAACAAAACTCATATATGTTTGATAATTGTTTTTTGTTTCCTGTTTTAAAAAACTAAAAACCAAACTTGTTTGATAATTGTTTTTGGTTTTTGATTTTTTAAAACAACAAAAGTTCAAAGTGTTTGGATAATTACTATTTTTTGTATTTTGTCATAAAATATATATATATTTTAAAAATAATATTAATTTATTAGAATGTAAAAATTGCAACATTTATCAAAATTTAATTAAGGTCCAATTATTTGATGAAATTGAAAATTGAGGTAAAAATGACGTTCTCTAAAGTAAAAAGAATTTATTGTGTCGATAGTTTAATATATTAGACAATCTTTAGTTGACGTTTATCACCCTAAACTGAAAATAAAATATGTTGATGGTGTAAAGTGGATAGATTTACGGGTGTAACCTCACAATAATATTAAAATATGATATACTAGAAAATATTATTTGAATAAAATTATAATATTGTTATGAATATTTATATAGATGTCCATATAGATAAATATCCTTATCTTATCTCTTCCATTCACTACAAGAAAATTTACTTTCAGCGACAAGTTTGTAGCGACGCAAACAAAATAAGTCGGCAAAAGTTAGCTTTTAGAGACATAGTAAAATACACGTTGCATATTTTTTTTTTATTAGCGACACAACCAAAACAAATGTCGCTAATATTTTCAGCGACGTACTAACCTCACGTTGCTAAATCTATGACTTTGAACAAAATCTTTAGGGAGTTGCTAAAAGATTTACCACGTCACAAAAAGTGAAGAAAAAAAAATTAACTAGGGAAAAACTTTCACAAAACCAATTCACTCTCCCTCCAAAATATTTCACTCACGAGTCCCACCCTCTCCCCTCCAGACTCCTTCTCCGTCGCATCTCCATCTCTCTCAGTTACCGACCGTCTGTTGTTCTTCATCGCTGGCGAGCAGATGTCTCCCTCACTCATCCTCAGTCTCGTCAAATTCTTTTCCTATCGTTGTTCCAAGAGTAGTTTGAATCCGTGCGAAGAGCTTGAGGCGTTTATGAAGATCAAGCAACACAAGAACATGAAACGATTGGGAGGAAGGGCCTTTCGCTCAAGGCGTTTACAAATGCGAAATCATCTAGCGATTACTATAATCCAACTTTAATAAGTAGGATAGTGCTACCCTTTTGTTTACTTTGACTTCTTTTTGTCTTAATCATCATCGAGTAGTAGCCCTTTAGTTTTTTTTACTGGTAGACCAACTTAAGAAATATTAAGAGGAATAAAAAAGCAAAAGAGAGGCAGAGTGATAGCTCCAAAACAGAGCTATTTTTATGTCCCTAACATTGGCTAGAACCATGTCAAACATTGATTAAAATGCCTTTTTGTAGATGATTTCATGGTCTAGAGCTCGAGAAGTCTAAAGACACGTTTCGGGCCTTAAAGCGACGTTTTAGAGCTTCATAGACGCATCGGGAGTGAAGGGGCTTGAAGAATAGAAGAAATGGCAAAAATTGCCTTGGAAAGACAAGTTTTGGCAACAAACCCGAGAGCTTGCATGCATGAGCAGCAGTGTCGAGACGCTAGCTCGACGCTGGCCGAGCGTCTCGACGCCAGCCCGACGATTTTCCAGATTGACGCGCGACAGCGTCGAGACGCTGTCCGAGCGTCTCGACGTGCGCGCGCGCGGCCAACTTAGGGCACAGCGTCGAGACGCTTGCCTAGCGTCTCGACGCTCCGACGATTAAAGGCGTGAAAACGCTCGAATTTTTCCCAACTTTCATTCTATCTCTTCTCCATCTTCTTCCTCTCGGGTCTACACCATTGTTGCACATTTTTGAGCTTCTTCTTCTCCTCTTTGTATGGTACTAAGCTCTTCCATGGGGGGTTTGATTTATTCATCCTCCATGGAAGGCTAAACAAAGGTTAGTGGTTAATTTCGAGTTTGGGTTTGTGAATTATGGATGTTTGGGGAGATTTGCCCCTTTGTAAATGTGAAGCTAATTAACAAGTTTCTTGCATCTCTTGCTTGTTCTTATTCCAATTCTAGCATGTGTAGCTTAATTAGATTGACTCCCTAATTCCTATGCATGATAGGGGGCTAAAGGTTAGGACGTATAATTGCCCAAACCGCTAGGTAGCACGGGCTTAAGCATGGCTAAGTAATTCAACCCAAAGTGACAGTTGGTAATCTGAATTAGTTAACGTTTTCATGTTAGGCTTAGGGCGAGAGAGAAACCGAGTTAGTCTTAGGATTAAGCTGTCACAATATTCCTGTTACTGGCTTATAGTCGATTTAGGGGTCGCTACCTTGAATGAATTATTGGCCAAGTACAATTAGAATTGCACATGTCTAATTATATCTTTGGGTCATTTGAGCTAGCAATTAGCCAAATGAATTGTGTGCATAAGCATGATTAGCTAATTAAATTGTATCGATGAACCGAACATCCATAGCGATCAATCCCATTACTTGAAGTTAAGCGCAACCATTTAATTTTGCACTTGTCATTTAATTTTCCGTTAGCTTGCACGTTAGGAGCTCCCTTCCCCCAAACCAAATTACCATTCTATTTACCAAATTTGCGCATACTTTTTATAATTAGCAAATTAGACTTAGTTGAATTAAATTTCTCAATTCCCTATGGATCGACCCCGTTACCACTAAGCTGCAAATTGCTCGGTGCATTCGGGTTTATAAATTGTATTTTGGCAAGCCTCGACAACTTGAATTTAGTAGGACATTCAAAGGTCCTTCCTACCAAAATTTAATTTTGGTAAAGAACTTTTGTACGTTCACAAATTTCAGGTTGTCGAGACCCGCCAAAATAATATTTATATGCCGATTATACCGACTAACTTGTAGTTAGTGATAATCGGGTCGATCCACAGGGAGCGATCTATAATCCTAATTTAATTGAATTGAATTTGCAATGACAAAATAAGGGGATTTTGTTTGGGAAAAACGGTGACGAAAACTAAATTTAATGCTAACGGAAAATTAAAACGGGAAGTGTGAAATTGACGAATATGATTGATTAGTAAGTGTCGGGATTGATATAATGTACTTTGGTTCATTGATTAACATATGAATTAGCCAAGACGTTTCATGCACACAAAATGTTTGTCCCTCTCGAGTCCAAACATCCCAATGAATTAATTAGGAAAGTGCAATTCTAATTAAACATGCCCACTAATTAATCTAAGTTCATGAGTCTTAAATTAATTAACAAACAGTAACGGGTATCATTGAGACGAACTAATCCTAGAACTAATTCGATTTATTTCTTAATCTTAAGCCCGCCGTGAGAACGTTAATGAATTCCTACCCCCAACTGTCACTTGGGCTCGAATTGATTAGCCACGAGCTAGACTTTCGCTACTAAGTATTGAAGTTTGTCAAAAATCAACACTAGCCAACTAATCATGCGTAACTAATTATGAACGTCACTCCTAATCGGAAAGGCAAGTCATTCGTTCTTAATACAAACCAATAGATGCAAGAAAATCATTCATTCATGCTAAACATTCAAATTAAGCTCTAATCTCACCTAATACAAAAGATAATCAATCCCTAAACTTAGCTAACCAATCACTAACCTCTAGCTATCCATGGAGATGAAGTCTTGCCAAGCATACATGGAGGTTGTCTCCTTCATACAACCCAAAAGTGGGTAAAAACCAGAAAAATGGGGAAGAAAACGGCAATCCCGAGGGGAAAAGAGAGAATCTCCGTCCAGACGCCGTGCCCTAAGTTGGCAGCGCGCGCTCGGGGTAGCGTCGCGACGCTAGGCCAACGTCTCGACGCTGGCACTCGTCAAATTCTGGAAAATGTCAGGGCAGCATTGAGCCGGCGTCTCGACGCTGCTGCTCAACGCTTGCTCTCGGGTTTGGTGGCTGTTACGTCTCCAAAAGTGACTATTTTAGGACTTGTTTGCTTTACGAAGATGTACACTCTTAGGTGTTTTTGGTAGGATTTAGCTTAAACTCGTGCTTATATATGAGAATTAGAAGAATGAAGCTAAATTAGGACTTATATGCAAAAGAATAGAAAAAGAACCAAAAACGAAGTTAAAGGAATGAAAATTGCACATTGCGGAAGCATTGCGAAAATATTGTTAAAATCGCAATGTTTTAAGTGAAATCCGTAAGTTGTCTAACCAATTTCTGTTTTGTTCCGATCTTTCAGGGGCCCATTCTTTCTCCTACTGCCACATGGAAGAACGACGTTGAGAATGGATGGTTCTCCTTGACCCAATCGTACCTGCAGAACACTATAAAAGGAGGTCAAGATGGAAGGTTGAAACACACTCGAACGGCGTAGACTTCCAGTTCAACGCAGTCTTTTCCACTTTTTTTTCTCTCTTTCGTCTGTTGGTTTGAAAGGTTCAGCTGTTGGAGTCGACAATCTGATAGGAAGGAGAGAAGATTTATCTTCTCTTCTGATTAGATTCATCCAAGCAAGGCTTCCTTTCACCCTTCAGCCGAGGCGTTCGCAACGAGAAGATCACGCACGAATTTAATTGCTTTCTGCCTTAACTTTCTGTTTCCTTTGCTGTTTGTTGTCATTTCCCTTTCGTTAGCTACTCTACTTTATTTCGTTGCTGTCGGTTTAGTTTTAGTCATTCAAAGTCGTCATTTGTTTAGTTCAAACGTTGGTTAATCAAAGTATAATTTCATCACTTCGCAAGTTCTCTACCTTCTTTGCTTACTGTCTTTAGCTTCTGTTTTGCCTTTACTATTCTACTAAGCATGTCATCTCCATCTATTCTTTCTATTCCATCTTCATCCATGAGTAACTAAATCACATAAGGGCATGCTAATGACAAATCTATAGGTAGAAACACGTGACTTAAGCATGTAGGATAGCTCTCGAATGCATTGAATGTATGCAAGCTTCATCCCACGGGCAATTTCGATTGGCCATCCATTTTGTCCAAAGAACTCCTAACCTCTGGAAAGAGTAAGAGTTCAGAGTCGTACATCCATGCTAGCCTCTCAAGGTAGCCAGAAAACGACCTAGGAATAGGCGTTTTCCTAGTACAAACCAATACTTGCTGTTATGAAAAGATGCTTAAGACCTTACTTGGACATGAGGAAACTAAAGGATCTAATGCATGAAATCGGAAGATACATGAGAATGAGTTAGTTTGATGCATAATGAGTTGATCTACTGCTTGAGAATCGTGTGAAAAAGCCTATAGAGGAGTCGTTCGTAGCCCTTGTTTCCACACTTTACACTTAATTCGCTGTTAGTAACATTGCTAAATAATTGCTGTTTCCGCAATTCCTTTAGTTGAAATTTTGCCTTAGTCATTTTTCTTTTCATTTGTTATTATCTTCTCTTTACATTCAAGTTTATTATCTACTTGCACTTGTTTATGCTTCCATCCTTTACACATTCCTTAGTAATTAGGCACCTTAAAACCAAATCTACCTCATTTAATCCACCCATTCTCACTTAACAAAACACTTCGCTAGTAACTAAGAATAAATCTCTGTGGGAAATCGAATGAAAAAATACTCATTACTTGCTACAAGATCATGTATGCTTGCATGTTCTGAGTGCTCTATCATTGCTTCTTTATTTTAAACATTGAGCACGCAACAGTGGCCAAAAATTGCCTTTCCATGGCAATTTTTGCCATTTCTTCAATTCTTCAAGCCCCTTCACTCCCGATGCGTCCATGAAGCTCTAAAAGGCCGCTTTTAGCCCCGAAACGTGTCTTTAGACTTCTCGAGCTCTCGACCATGAAATCACCTACAAAAAGGCATTTTAATCAATGTTTGACATGGTTCTAGCCAATGTTAGGGACATAAAAATAGCTCTATTTTGGAGCTATCACTCTGCCTCTCTTTTGCTTTTTTATTCCTCTTAATATTTCTTAAGCTGGTCTACCAGTAAAAAAAAACTAAAGGGCTACTACTCGATGATGATTAAGACAAAAAGAAGTCAAAGTAAACAAAAGTGTAGCACTATCCTACTTATTAAAGTTGGATTATAGTAATCGCTAGATGATTTCGCATTTGCAAACGCCTTGAGCAAAAGGCCCTTCCTCCCAATCGTTTCATGTTCTTGTGTTGCTTGATCTTCATAAACGCCTCAAGCTCTTCGCACGGATTCAAACTACTCTTGGAACTGCGATAGGAAAAGAATTTGACGAGACTGAGGATGAGTGAGGGAGACATCTGCTCGCCATGAGTTTACCTACAAAAAGACATATTTAATCAATAATGAGCATGGTTTTAGCTATAATTAGGGAGTAAATAATAGCTCTATTTTGGAGCTATCAAAATACCCCCAACCTAAATCTTGCTAGTCCTCGAGCAAGGCTACTCTTAAATTATCACCACAGAACAAAATTTTGCATGCTATCGACTCAAACCTCAACGCTTCAAAGATCAAGGCATTTACTTAACAAGAAAGCAATTAATTGCATGCACTGATTGAGAACATTTCGAAAATCTAACTCTTACTCCCCTACGTGCGTGTGTGTTCAGCAAACATATTCTAGCTCACATAGACCCAGAAAAACTTTATGCAACCTTACATCTCGTTTTCCCCCTACTTCTAGCAATACAGATCAGTCTATGACTTTTCAACAATCAAGAGAGTAACAAATCAAAAGGCCTAATTTTTTTTTCTTTTTTTCATGAGTACTTTGTACTCTTTATTTCTTTTGATCCACTATTTTTTTACTTTTCTTTTGCTTCTCCAAGAGAGCCTAACATGTCAAGCTTGCCTTCGTTCCAGCTTACCTGCAATTTCATTGCACCATGTATCTGACTACGAGCAAGCTTCACATTTTTAAGGACTAATGCTCACTTCTTAGTCGCGAATCTAAGAAGGAGGAGCACCTCAGGAGCTTTTATTTTCATGCTTGTTTTTTTTTACTAGGCAATAGCTTCGCTACAATTCGATTAACCTATTACAACCTATCATGCATCAAGCCTTCCCTAAGGGTGCCTTTCGGGGTGACAACATGATTTCAGGCTAAATAAAGCAATTCTAAGCCTACAGAGTCCAGAATAAGATGCTACGTGCTCGATAGATGCAAGGAAGCAACGGCAAAATTTTTAAAAAATTTCGGAAAAAAAGTTCAATTAATGCATACAACCTCATGCTTCTCCTATTATGCAACTACGAAGATTTTAAAAGCATATCTTAGATTGTCCTCATCGAACAACATACAAATTCAGACTACGGCACTTTAAATTCAGAGAAAACCCATGCTCGATAACTACACAGAAGTCCACAGACAAACCACCCCCAACCTTTGAGAGATGCATTGTCCTCAATGCATCAACCATCAGATAAAGCAATAAACGAGCAAAATAAGGGAACACGAAAACTTTCCAGATCTTTGCAAGGTTGGCGGAGAGAGAGCGCTATGCTTTCTTCCCAAATCAAGGTCCATAAGCCGAGCAATCTCCTTATTCTTCAAAAACAAACGAAACAAAACAAGAAAGCAAGAATTAAAAACTAAGTTACTTAATGTAATAAACTAAAACAAACAGAAATAACAGTTCAAACTCGGGTGCCTCCGAGAAGCGCAAATTTTTAAAGTCGATTGCTCGACTGTATTCTCGGACTCTACTCATCCATAGTTCAACATCTTGGAAGATACTCCATCCATCTTCCTATATCCATCCTTCCCGCCAAAGTCCACAGAAAAGAATTTCTTTGGCTTCTCCTGCACACTAACAACATCAATCCCAAACAATGCATTCATAGTATCCACATTCACATTCCCATCAGGTTTATCAGTTAATGCATCCATTTTAAACTCACTCTTATCTCCATCAAATTCAACAGATAAGACTTCTTTATCCACATCAATTTTAACCTTAGCAGTTTTCATGAAAGGACGTCCTAAAAGAATTGACGCGGACATACGAGATGAGTTTTCATTCATTTCAAGCACATGAAAGTCAGCGGGGAAGTACACATTGTTAACTTTAACAAGAACATCTTCAACTTTTCCCATAGGACACACAAATGATTTATCAGCCAGTTTCACTATAACACCAGATCTATGCATATATTTCAATTTAAGCTCTTGAAAAACATCATAAGACATCACATTAATTGATGATCCTAGATCTAACATGGCATCATAAATCATTTTGTCCCCTATTGTGCAAGGTAAAGTAAACGTACCTGGATCCTTGCATTTCGTTGGTAGAACAATGTTGGACATTCTCGAGTCATTCAAGCTTTTCACTTCTTCTTCCACCTTTTTCTTCCTTTTGGAGGTGCACCAACTCTTAAGGAATCTTGAGTACTTAGGGATTTGCTTGATGGCTTCCAAAAGGGGAATGTTCACCACAACCCTCTTAAAAGTCTCCAAGACTTCTTTATCTTCCTCATCTACCTTAGGCTTTAGCTTAGCCAGCCTACTTGGAAATGGCGCAACTGGAACACATTTTTGCTTAGGCACAGGAGATTCCTCATCTTGGTCCTTTTCTTCAATGATCCTGGGACTCAGCTGCTTTCTTGGATTGGGAGGCTTGGGCGCATACTTTGGAACAACTGGAGATTTTTTCTTCTTTTCGCTCTCCAACTCGGCTGGAGGGTCCATCAATCTACTCGGGAAGGGAGCTTTAGGCACATACACCCTAGTACAGGTGGGATCAAAATTTACCCCTTTCCATCTTGGTTCAGGACTCTCCTCCACTGGCGTAGAATTTGAAGAGATTTCCTTCCCGCTTCTCAAGGTTATGGCGCACACTTGTTCACAAGTGTTTGCCATCAGTTGTTGCGGCGGTATCCGTGAGCACTGATCCTCCACCTTACTGAGCCTTTCGTCGAGCCTCTTCATTGTATCAGCCAGACCTCGCACTTGAACTCCACTGCTCTCAAACATGGCCGAAACTTTCGCCAAGTAAGAACTCACCATCTCCTCGACATTTCGACCTGAAACAGAAGATTGAGATTTTTGTAAGCTTTGAGCTACTATGAAAAGTGAGTTACTTACCTCGAGCACTTGGGCTTTGAGCTCGTTCAGATCCTTTGAGAGACGGGCATGCTCCACTCCTCCACCACCATACTGCTGAAGGTTCCCAGCCATATTAGAGATCAAAATTCTAGCCTCCACGGGAGTCTTATCAAGGAGAGATCCTCCACTAGCAGCATAAATCATCTGGCGGTCTCGTGGAAGCATACCATCGTAAAAATACTGAATGAGGAGATGCTCAACTATCTGGTGATTGGGATGGCTCCCACACAGTCGGTTGTACCGCTCCCAACATTCGTATAAATTCTCCTCGGCTCCCTACGTGATCCTACAGATTTGCCTCCTGATGTCAGTGGCTTTTAAGGCAGGGAAGTATTTTTCCAAAAATAAGCCCTTCAATCCGTTCCATGTCGTGACAGACCCATATGGAAGACAATACAACCAATCTTTTGCCTTTTCCTTCAAAGTGAAAGGAAAGACCCTCAAGCACAGCTGGTCTTCAGTCACTCCTTGGGGCATCATCCTCGAACATACCAGATGGAATTCCTTAAGATGCTTCTGAGGATCCTCACCTGCATTGCCACAAAAAGAAGGTAGTTGGTGAATTAATCCAGATTTTAATTGGAAATTACCTGGAACTACCGGATACGCTATACACAGTGGTTGGCGATCTACGTCCGGTGATGCCAACTGCCTCATAGTCCGTTGATCCTCAAAATTATTTGCAGCCTCCATCTCTTCCACTTTTCTCACAATTAAAAGAAAACTGTACACAAAGACTTAAAAGAAACGGGTCATACTGTACAAGAAGAATAAAAATAAACAGAACCCAAGAAAATAAAAATAAAAAGAAATAAAAATAAACAAAATTATTTACAAAAGAAAATAAAATAAAATAAAAAACACAAAACAAATAAAATTCAATCAAGTAAGATTAATTGTTGCTCCCCGGCAACGGTGCCAATTTTGGTAATGAACTTTTGTACGTTCACAAATTTCAGGTTGTCGAGACCCGCCAAAATAATATTTATATGCCGATTATACCGACTAACTTGTAGTTAGTGATAATCGGATCGATCCACAAAGAGCGATCTATAATCCTAATTTAATTGAATTGAATTTGCAATGACAAAATAGGGAGATTTTGTTTGGGAAAAACGGTGACGAAAACTAAATTTAATGCTAACGGAAAATTAAAACGGGAAGTGTGAAATTGACGAATATGATTAATTAGTAAGTGTCGGGATTGATCTAATGTACTTTGGTTCATTGATTAACATATGAATTAGCCAAGACGTTTCATGCACACAAAATGTTTGTCCCTCTCGGGTCCAAACATCCCAATGAATTAATTAGGAAAGTGCAATTCTAATTAAACATGCCCACTAATTAATCTAATTTCATGAGTCTTAAATTAATTAACAAACAGTAACGGGTATCATTGAGACGAACTAATCCTAGAACTAATTCGATTTATCTCTTAATCTTAAGCCCGCCGTGAGAACGTTAATCAATTCCTACCCCCAACTGTCACTTGGGCTCGAATTGATTAGCCACGAGCTAGACTTTCGCTACTAAGTATTGAAGTTTGTCAAAAATCAACACTAGCCAACTAATCACGCGTAACTAATTATGGACGTCACTCCTAATCGGAAAGGCAAGTCATTCGTTCTTAATACAGACCAAGAGATGCAAGAAAATCATTCATTCATGCTAAACATTCAATTAAGCTCTAATCTCACCTAATACAAAAGATAATCAATCCCTAAACTTAGCTAACCAATCACCAACCTCTAGCTATCCATGGAGATGAAGTCTTTTCAAGCATACATGGAGGTTGTCTCCTTCATACAACCAAAAAGTGGGTAAAAACCAGAAAAATGGGGAAGAAAACGGCAATCCCGAGGGGAAAAGAGAGAAACTCCGCCAAAAAAATCGGAAATGTTGGCTTTATATTCGTCGGAGCGTCGAGACGCTAGGGCAGCGTCTCGACGCCGTGCCCTAAGTTGGCAGCGCGCGCGCTCGGGGTAACGTCGCGACGCTAGGCCAGCGTCTCGACGCTGTCAGCGTTGAGACGCGCGCGTTCGACGCTGGCACTTGTCAAATTCCTGAAAATGTCGGGGCAACGTCGAGACGCTGAGCAGCGTTGAGCCGGCGTCTCGACGCTGCTGCTCAACGCTTGCTCTCGGGTTTGGTGGCCAAAAATTGCCTTTCCATGACAATTTTTGCCATTTCTTCAATTCTTCAAGCCCCTTCACTCCCGATGCGTCCATGAAGCTCTAAAATGCCGCTTTTAGCCACGAAACAAGTCCTCGGACCCCCCGAGCTCTCTACCATGAGTTTACCTACAAAAAGGCTTATTTAATCAATAATGAGCATGATTTTAGCTATAATTAGGGAGTAAATAATAGCTCTATTTTGGAGCTATCATAGAGTAAAAATGAAGAAAGCCTCTATATTAGTCCTCTTTATTGTCAAATCAGAATAGAATAGGAGGCTACACCCCAACCACTCAAAAGAATGAAAAGTTTCCATAAACAAGTGTTTCATTATAAAAGCAGAAATATAACCCATTTATATTATAGACCTTTCCTCGACCTTGGCACCAAGTCAGCAATCAACATTATATACCATTAAGGTTTCCCAACGAAATGCCCTAAAATGTACAAATGATTTTCATTGGATGATAGAAAAACAATGCTTTTTATGTGTGTACGCCAGAGGACAAAAATTGTCTGCTAACGTGATATAGTACAACTTTCGCGAGGATTTTGCTCTTAAAAAATGTGCTCCGCAATTCCAAAGATCTTAGCTTTGCATTCCTTTTGCTGACACGATTTAGCCGCGAACCTCTTGAATGACCATAAAAGCATTATTTATCACAATTAATGCTTTAATATATACATAATAAGCAAAAGAGCTTCAAAGATGCTTCTCAATGTATATTAGCACAAATAGGTCATAACCGCACATCTCTACAAGAAAATACTCTTATAAGGACTCCGATTATCTTCTAAATCACTCCTAAATAACTCCCATTTGGAGAGTTATCATTTAAAACCGCTAGTCCACAAACTTTAGTATGTAACATTAGTTTATCTAGTTTAAGTTTGGTAACAATTTAGTCATTATTCTAGAAAATGGAATAACAATTTCGTGGGGGTTCTTAAATTCGTACATCTATAAACTAATTAGGGATCAAATGTAAATATAAACTACAAGGACATAATTGTATCGTAATAACAATTGACACACAGTTTTGATGAGATTTTTCACAATAAAGACTAGTCTGTAACAAAATTTAAATTACTGAAACTAAATTGTTGTATACTAACATTTGGTGACTAAAGTGTTACAAATTTTAAAATTTTACCCAAACCATTCAAAGTTTAAAAACTACACGATGCACGTTGTAGAAAACTAGTATTTTTAGATTGGACATTGGTTTTATATTTTGTTCTAATTCTTAACTAATTTTTAAAAGTTTAATTTAAATTTAAGATTTCTAAACATGATTAAAATTATTCAAAAACTTATATAGTATTTTAATTTTAATAAATAAAACAATGAACTAACATTATTATGAAGTTGAGTTAGAATTTTAAAATTATTTTATAGGAAATACTTATTGATCTAAAATTGATTCTAATTTATCCCATATTTTAAAATAGTAACAAGATATAAGGAAAATATAAACAAATTAAGTTCAACTTAAATCTAAATTTAATCTACAAAGGTTACATAAATTGAACAAATCTTTACTATTTTTAGATAAATGAAAACAGATTCATGCATGGAGTTAGTGTAATTTATAGAAATGTTTACTACTTCTCTATAAATGAAATTGATTCATGTATGGAGTTTAATGTAATTTGATTATTTTCTCCCTAATTATGACTAAATACTGTGTCTATTATTGATTAATTGCCTCTGTTGTAGGTGTTTCGCTGTAAAGACCTCGTGGAGTCCAAGAGCGCATTTTGGAGCTAAGAAGGTCGTTTTAAGGCTTCGGGAATAAACATGGCAAAGTGACACTAAAGGCCCAGCGTCGAGACACTGCCTGCAGCGTCTCGACGCCGCTTCAAGGCAGAAAGTTATAATTTTTTCCGAGAGTAAACGTCAAGCTCCAGTGTCGCGACGCTCCGAACGCGCGCGCTCTGAGATTTTCCGTCTGTAGCATCTCGACGCTACGTCGACTATCTAAGTCATCTTCTCTGATTTTAGGTAATATTCTATCTTCATTTTAGCCTCGAGATTCTGTTATTTTAGACCATTTTAAAGTTTTTCTTCCCTCTTTGGTGCTGGATGAACTCTAAGGCTTCCATGGAAACTTGGATTACTCCAAACCCCATGGAAGGGTAAAGGTAAGTGTTAGATTTAGGGAATTTTAGGGATTTTCAATTAATGTATTGATTTGAGACTTTGTGATTTTCAATTCTACTTAGTCTTAATTACTTGAGCATCTACTTCTTCTGATTTTATCCTTATTAGCATGTGTATAGGATTGATTGATGCTCATGAATATAGGTATGTTATACCGTTAATTAGATAGTGATGCGATCGCCTATCCTAGACGCCAAGGTAACAAGGATTTGGTGAAGTCGTAGGTAGCATTGCATGTTCCCTTAGTCTGTGTTAGCTAACCCCGAAGAAGTAGAGAAATCGGAATATTGGCTTAGGCTATCCAAGTCAAACATCTGTCACAATTTGCTCGTTACTGGCTTTGCTTAATTTGGGATTGATCGTCTTGAGTTAATTAATTGTCATGTTTAGTTAGAATTGTACCCATCTAACTAATTTCTTTGGGACAGGAGCTACGGAGGGTCTGAGTGACTATTTGTGTGCTTGAATGACTTTGACTAAGTCTATAGAGTTCGATGATCTAATTTACATTGGTTTACAATCCCGATATCCCCAAGTCTTGCACGTTCGCATTATTGTTTTATTCTTTCGTTAGCGTTTAATTCCCTTGCATGAATCAAAACCCTCATGTTTTATTTCACAAATTTAATCCAATTAATTACATACTAGAATTAACTCTCTGTGGATCGATCTAGTTACAACTAGCACAAGTTAGCTTAGTAGGATCTGTATTATAAATTTATTTTGGCAGGATTCGACACCCTGATTAATGGTGAACCATACAAAAGTTAACATACCGCAGCAAGGAGGTGACGACAAGGAAGCGACGAAATTTTCTCTTCTTCTTTGGTGGTTCAACGGTGGATGCGAGCAATGCAAGTCTCTTCTCCGATGACGACTAGTTCTGGGCGACGACGGTAAGTGGGCAGTGATAGCACTCAAAAAGTGCTAATATTTAGCTCCTATGTCTTGCGAATTAAGTAATTAATTATGCTTAATTGATATATTTTGTAGAAATTAATTGCTTAGGGGTAAATCAGACCATTGCATTAATTAAGGGCTTAAAATAATATTTTAGTGGATAATAATAATTAATTGTTTTAAGTGTTTATACCATATACATTATATAATCAAATATTATCTCAATTGTGATTAGTGGTTTGGTGGTGCAGGGGAACCTTGGAAGAACGTCTGGCCAGAGTTCGAAACCAGAGGAATGCAAAATTTTTGATATTTTTCCTCAGACCCTAGCGTCGAGACGCTGCCTGTAGGGTCTCGACGCTACCCCGACAACAGGCGCTGGAAATTTCCGTACGAGCGTCGAGACGCTGCCTGTAGGGTCTCGACGCTCCGACTGTATAAAACCCCTATTTTAACGATTTTTAGGGCAACTCTCGGGTTTGGCTTGTTTTGGCTGATTTTTCTCTCAAATTCTTGGGGTTTTCTCCCCTTTTCTTCTATATCAAAGCAAGACTTTGTTGGATTTAGCTTGGTTTTCATCCCGAGCAAGGTAAGTGCTCTAATTTGAGGTTAGGGGTTAAATTTGATGCGATTCATGAGGGTTTAGATCTTTAATTTTGAGCTTAGCATGACTGATTGGGCAATTTTATTTCTTCTAAGCATATCACATAAGCATGTTTGATTGATAGGAGTAGACGACCTTGATTTCCGGCATATTTTATAGTTAAAGATTATGATGCCTTGCCTCTCTTAATCGCCAAGTAACATGGATAAGTTGAGTCATAGGTAACATAGGCTTCCTTGTTGATCTTGGTTGTAACTTATCTTGAAGAAATAGATAAATCGGAATATTAACTTAGGCTTCCAGGTTAAACATCCGTCGTAGTGCTCCCGTTACTGTCAATTAATCAATATGGGCAGCGTTGGCCCCCTGTTAATTCATTGCCACGTTTAATTAGAATCGAACATTCGTCTCTATTCTTTATTTAATTTAGGATTGATCACCTTAAAGTAATCAAAGAATAGTCCACTTAGAACTCCACGTTTCTAATTAATTATTTGGGTTACTTGTATTAGTAGTTTCGTGCAAGTAAATTATGTGTTTAATTATGCTTTTGCTAAGTATGTTTGAATCCCAATGAATCGAGTCGCATCAAGGTCAACCCCGACCCTTAAAATTAGGAGCACATGTAATTAGTTTTAATTTTCCGTTAGCTACTTTATGCTTTTCTTTTATTCTACCGTTAGCAAATCCCCCCTTTACTTTAATATTTTACTTTATCGTTTTTGTTTTAGTTAATTAACAAGCAAATAGAAATTAATTAGGAGAAAATAATTTAGGTTCCCTGCGGATCGACCCGACTACCACTAGCTGCAAAGCTCAGTTGTAGCGGAATTATAAATATTATTTTGGCGGGACTCGACACCCCGAAATTTATAGGATATTCAAAAATCCTACTACCAAAATTGGCGCCATTGCCGGGGAACCATTTAGTTTCTCTTAGTTAGATTTTATTTGTTTGTTTTTCCTTTTTGTTGTTTGGTTTCTTTTGTAGGGGTTTGGCCTAAAGAACAAGATAATGGGCAAAGACCGCGCTGCTCCAACCACCGACCTCGCGAAATTCAGGGGAGGTTTTCTGTTCCCTTTAATTTTGTAATTTTAATTGCTTTATCTGATGGATGGATACATAGAAGACTATGTATCTTTTGAAGGTTGGGGGTGGAGTTGTCTGTTGGATTCATGTGTAGTTGTTGAGCAGAAGTAGATTTAGAATTTGAAGTGTTTTGGACTCTGTTTGAATGCTTTCTGATTATGATGATCTAGGAAATGTTTTAAGAATCTTCATATTTGCATGTATGGATAAGCATGAAGTTGTTTGCACTGATTAGGTTCATGTCAAAAATTTTAAATTTTTTTCTGTTGCTCCCTTGCATCTGTCGAGCACTTAGGCAACCTCATCTAAATCTTTGTAGGCTTAGTTGGTTGCATGTCGCGTTAATTCTTGTTGTCACCCCGAAAGGCACCCCTAGGGTAGCTTGTTGCATGAGAGTTAGTGGTCAATTAATCGAGTTAGCATAAGTTAAGCCTAAAGAAAAAAAAATATAGAAAAACATGTTGGCTAGAAAATTCTCTCGAGGCGCTCCTCCTTCTTTTTGGTACCTAAGAAGTGAGCGTTAGTCCTTAAAAATGTGAAGCTTAGGCCTAAGTTTGACATGTTAGGCAACTCAGGATTGGAAAGAAAAATAAAATAAAAGTTGGGTTCAAAGAACTTTAACAAAGAGTACAAAGTACTCAAAAAGAAAAGAAAAAGTATGAGAAAATCGTTTTAGGTCTCTTAATTTATTGCTCTCTCTTGTGTAATCAAGTTTAGACTGTTCTTAAATGCTAGAAGTACGGGGAAAACGGGATGACATGTTGCATGCGGTTTTTCCGAGCTTACGTTGGTTTAGGATGGGTTGGCTAGCACACACACACGTTAGGGAGCGATAGTTAATTTTTGGCATGTTCATTGATTAAGTGCATGCGATCGATTGCTTACTTGTTTATGTAATTGCCTTGATTCTTAAAGCATCGAGATTTGAGTTAGAAGCATGCATGTATAGTCCTTCGGAGCTAATTTAGAGTTTTTCTTGCTCGAGGACTAGCAAGATTTAGGTTGGGGGTTTTGATAGCACTCAAAAAGTGCTAATATTTAGCTCCTAAGTCTTGCGAATTAAGTAATTAATTATGCTTAATTGATATATTTTGTAGAAATTAGTTGCTTAGGGGTAAATCAGACCATTGCATTAATTAAGGGCTAATAATATTTTAGTGGATAATAATAATTAATTGTTTTAAGCGTTTATACCATATATATTATATAATCAAATATTATCTCAATTGTGATTAGTGATCTGGTGGTGCAGGGGAACCTTGGTAGAATGTTTGGCCAGAGTTCGAAACTAGAGGAATGCAAATTTAT
Source organism: Herpetospermum pedunculosum (assembly GCA_028017165.1). Classification (NCBI taxonomy): domain Eukaryota; kingdom Viridiplantae; phylum Streptophyta; class Magnoliopsida; order Cucurbitales; family Cucurbitaceae; genus Herpetospermum; species Herpetospermum pedunculosum. Next base: position 50,303,682 of record CM051525.1, read on the forward strand.
GATATTTTTCCTTAGACCCTAGCGTCGAGACGCTGCCTGTAGGGTCTGCTACCCCGACAACAGGCGCTGGAAATTTTTGTACGAGCGTCGAGACGCTGCCTGTAGGGTCTATTTTAACGATTTTTAGGGCATTCACTCTTGGGTTTGGCTTGTTTTGGCTGATTTTTCTCTCAAATTCTTGGGGTTTTCTCCCCTTTTCTTCTATATCAAAGCAAGACTTTGTTGGATTTAGCTTGGTTTTCATCCCGAGCAAGGTAAGTGCTCTAATTTGAGGTTAGTGGTTAAATTTGATGTGATTCATGAGGGTTTAGATCTTTAATTTTGAGCTTAGCATGACTGATTGGGCAATTTTATTTCTTCTAAGCATATCACATAAGCATGTTTGATTGATAGGAGTAGACGACCTTGATTTCCGGCATGTTTTATTGTTAAAGATTATGATGCCTTGCCTCTCTTAATCGCCAAGTAACATGGATAAGTTGAGTCATAGGTAACATAGGCTTCCTTGTTGATCTTGGTTGTAACTTATCTTGAAGAAATAGATAAATCAGAATATTAACTTAGGCTTCCAGGTTAAACATCCGTCGTAGTGCTCCCGTTACTATCAATTAATCAATATGGGCGGCGTTGGCCCCCTGTTAATTCATTGCCACGTTTAATTAGAATCGAACATTCATCTCTATTCTTTATTTAATTTAGGATTGATCACCTTAAAGTAATCAAAGAATAGTCCACTTAGAACTCCACGTTTCTAATTAATTATTTGGGTTACTTGTATTAGTAGTTTCGTGCAAGTAAATTATGTGTTTAATTATGCTTTTGCTAAGTATGTTTGAATCCCAATGAATCGAGTCGCATCAAGGTCAACCCCGACCCTTAAAATTAGGAGCACATGTAATTAGTTTTAATTTTCCGTTAGCTACTTTATGCTTTTCTTTTATTCTACCGTTAGCAAATCCCCCCTTTACTTTAATGTTTTACTTTATCGTTTTTGTTTTAGTTAATTAACAAGCAAATAGAAATTAATTAGGAGAAAATAATTTAGGTTCCCTGCGAATCGACCCGACTACCACTAGCTACAAAGCTCAGTTGTAGCGGAATTATAAATGTTATTTTGGCGGGACTCGACACCCCGAAATTTATAGGATATTCAAAAATCCTACTACCAGGCAGCGATGGTAAGTTCTTTTTTTCGGAGATTTCTTGTCTTTGTCGAGAATTGGTCGTAACTCGCAATCCTCCGACTTCAATTTTAGATCGTGTAGCAACTAGTCAATCTCCAAATTCAAGCACCCACTCCAAACCAATGTCAAATTCTTGAATTTGGGCATTTGTACATGTTGTTCAACAATGTTTTTGGGCAAGGAGACGATTTTAGACACTTACCCAACACCCGAACGATCCCGAATCAGATTGGTCATGGCTAATAGAGGTTAGATTTGCGAAGCTTGAACAGTTCCACATACTTTCCATCAGGGTTCATGTCATTTTGGTAAGGCACGTTGAGTAACGTTTGCCTTGACCTTCTTTTGAAGTAAATTAAAGTATTTCAATTTAGTTTCTAACCATTGGAACACTTCAGTGTTTAGGTTCAGTTTGATCGAACAAGATTGAAGGAGGATGTTGGGTAAGTTTTGGCCATGAAGTTTTAAGTTAAACATGTATGTTTCCAAGTTGTTTTAGTAGGCTTCAGTGAGTAAAAATCGCTCCAACCTCGTTTTAGACTTTCTTTAAGTGTTAGTTAAATAGATTCTAACTCTTAAAACTTTATTGCATGTAGAACTAGATTGGTGGGTTAAGTCTTAAGGTTTTCGTTGGATAGAGAACCATTTGGGTACTGACTGTTGGGTAAGCTTTCAACCTTCAGGAATTTATTTTTGACAAGTATGATGTTTTAGAATGATTGCTTGTTATTTTAAATTGTTTAGGTTCATCAAAGATGATAGCACACAAAGTGTGCTATCTTTAGAGCCTTTTTATCGCTAGTTTTGTTGCTTAAACGAGTACTTTCACGTTGATTTTCCTTTGTTTTGTAGAAATTGAGCAAATGGAGCAACTTGGAGCTTTATGGGGATTACTATTTAAAAGATGAGTCAACTGGGTGATCATAGAAGAAGCCAAGTCAAGAGAAGAAGGATATCAAGCCTAAAAACCCAAGGGCAGAGCGTCGAGACGCTACTTTGAGCGTCAAGACGCTCAAATTCTACATTTAAGCCATTTGGCCCGCAGTAGTAGCATCGAGACGCTACGAATTGACCTATCAGCGTCATTCCGTCCATAGCGTCTCGACGCTGGCTTTCCAAATCAGGTTAACGCATTTCTAAGGATAACATCGAGATGCTGTCCCGATTTTTCCTATAAATTTATCTTATTCTTCATAAGACGAGGGGAGCCAATTTTGGGAGATATGAACCCTAATTTGAAATACACTCATTGAAGAGGCTGAAGGGAGACTCTAGAGAGTTGAAGAAGAGATTTGGAGGCTCGGGAACGTGCAAATCACATCGGGAACAAGGCTTGGCACGCTACAAGAGTTTTTCTCCTTTTACCTTTAATTTTATTTGCATTATTTTATGGATTCTAAACTTTGTCTAAGCATTATTTTAGTGATTATGAGTAGCTAGACTCTTACTTAGGGGATTAAGGTAATCGTTTTAGTTTTCATGTTTGATTAATCTAAGTTCTTCATATTGCCACGGTTATTCATGTGTTTGTTTGCTTAACGCTTTTATCCTTCTAGTCAAAGTATAAATTGTTGATTGTTTAAATTCTAGCTTGAAAAAGTAGATTTTAGAGTAGAACTCAAACACGTGACTACTTGTAAATTCTTGCATGAACATGAAGAATTCTCTTAGAGGCCATTAATAGAAGTTGCATAATGCCTTTCTTTTCTATTAAAAACTAGACAGACGTGTTAGTTTTATAAAAAGGGAAGAGAAATAATTGAGCTCTAGCGAGTCTTTTATGATTTTATTCTTCTTGGCCTATAACTGTATGCATGACTATTTTTGGACTGATAGATTAATTAATCATGAATATATTCGATGAAATCAATTCCCTAGGTTATTCTCTCCAAAAGGTTTCCCATTATTTTTTCCGTCATTCAATTTTCACTCAATCTCAAAGTCTTTTTAGTCTAAATAAAATTTGCGGTTAGTACATACGGTACTCAATTGATCTAGAAAATCAATCGCGTGGACAATACTCTTTATTTAAATCACTATATTAAAACTTGACCCGTACACTTGCGGTTTTGCATTGCATTAAATTGCGCAACAAAAGACATTTAAGTTGAGCCAAGTAAATTGTTTGGTTTCTAGCAAGGTGTTACGTCTCCAAACGTGCATATTTTAGGGACTTATTGACCATAGAATTGTGTGAACTCTTAAGCGTTTTTGTTAGAATTTAGTTTAAATGTGTGCTTATATATGAGAATTTATAGAATGAAACTAAACCAGAACTTATTTGTAAAAGGAACAAGAAAGGATAAAAAACAAAGCTAAAAGAGTTGAAATTCTGTATTGCAGGAAAATTGCGGAAACATTGTTGTCTCCGCAATGTTTTAAGCTGCAAATGATAAGTTGTTCCAACCGTCCGCCGTTTTGTTGCGATCTTTCAGCCGCCCAATTTCTCTCCTACTGCCACGTGGAAGGTCGTCGTTCAGAATGGATGGTTCTCCTTGACTGAAGAGTACCTGCAAAACACTATAAAAGGAGGTCAAGGGGGAAGGAGAACAACAAGCTTGGAAGCGTAGAACTCTCCATCTCACGCAGTTTCTTCTTATTTTCTCTCCCGTTTGTTGGAGTGAAGGAATCAGGTCTTGGCGCCGATAATCTGAGAGGAAGAAGTGAAGATTTGTCTTCTCTTCTGATTGGATTCATCCCCAAAGAACGCTAACCTTCCCCTTCATCCGAGGCGCTTGCGGCGAGGAGTTCACGCACACGTTTATGCGCTTTCTACTGCTTTCTGTCTTTCCTTTTCGTTTCTGTTTGTTGCTATTTTGCTTCTGGTTGCTACTTCAATTCAATTCGTCTTCTTCTGTTTAGTCTTTACTTCTTTAAAGTCGTTGCACATTAAGCTTTGAATCTTACTTAATAGAGGAATTATTTGACAACTTCGCAAGTCTCTTATTGCTTTCTGTTTTCCTTTGCTTCCATTTAAATACTGTTAAGCATGTTTAAACAATCTATTCTTTCCAATCCATCATCATCCATGAGTAACTAAACCACATAAGGGTCTGCTAATGATGAATCTATAGGTAGAAATACGTGAAATCAGCATGTAGGATAGCTTCGAATGCATTGAATGTATGTGTACTTCATCCCATGGGCAATTTGGATTGGCCATCCATTTTGTCCAAAGAACTCCTAACCTCCGAAAGGAGTAAGAGTTCAGAGTCGTCCATTCATGCTAGCCTTTCATGGTAGCCAGAAAACGACCTAGGAATAGGCGTTTTCCTAGCACAATTCATTAACTTGCTTATATAAATAAATGCTTAAGTCTTACTTGGATATGAGTGAACTAAAAGATTTACTTCATGTAATCTAGAGATGCATGAGAATGAGTTAAATTGATGCATGATAAGTTGATCTACTGCTGAAGAATCGTATGAAAAAACCTATAGAGGAGTCGTTAGTTGCCCTTGTTTCCACCTCTCACCCTTAAAACGTTGTTAGTTTAATTGCTATACAATTGTTGTCTGCGCAATTCTCTTATTTAGTTTTTGCCTTAACCATTTTTCCAGTCTTTTGTTTTGCGATTTTAATTGCTAGATAATTGCTTTCTCCGCAATTCTTTTTCTTCTACATTCAAGTTAATCTCTTTACTTGTCTTTGTTTATGCTTGCATATCTCGCACGTTCTTTATTAGTTAGGCACATTAATCCAAATTCCACCCCATTTAAACCATCCTTTCTAATTTAACATCGCACTTCGTTAGTAACTAAGAATAAATCTCTGTGGTAAATCGAATGAAAAAATACTTATTACTTGCTACAAGACCATGTATGCTTGCATGTTCTGAGTGCTCTCACACCGCATTTTTATTTACACATTGAGCATGCAACACAAGGTAAGTGACTTTACTATTGGAATCGCCCTAGGAATAGGTTGTGTATGTGTGCTGGTAGCTGGATAGGTTGTATATGTTGTGTATGTGTGTTGGTAGCTGAATAGGATGTGAATGTTATATTGAAATGTATGTCTTTATTTCAGGTATGGTTTACCCGATTTTCATGGGAAACTCTGCAAAATTTTTTAAGATTTCTCTTAAAGTTTTCGATGTTATGTTTATGAATGAGTTATTGTTGGGAAGTAGGTTATAATATTTTAGTAGGATGATTATGAATGAAAATGAATGATGAATGGTAAATTGATGTATGTGAGGATGAAATGTAATGAAAGATTATTTCATGTTTCATCACCAAATTAAAAGAAAATATTTATGGGACCTCATGCATTTGTGTTACATATATTGCATAATGATTTTGTGGCTATTACCCTAAAGAGGTTGATGTACATCTAGAGGGAAAGAATGAGGTTCGATGTACATCTAGAGGGAAATAATGAAGATCTAGTTAGGCTGAGACTCTGCCCTGTTGATTGGGTGCCATCTAACCGTCAGTTGGGGTAAAGTCTCCATCGAAAAGCCTTCTAGATCGATATGTTGTGGGGTAATAGTTCACTTGGTCAAAGAGTAAAATGTTTTTAAAGAGGAGAGGTTTTAGGTCCCACTAGAGGAAAATGCATGGAACATTCATATCGCATGCGCTTGCATAACGTGACTCTGGTAGCGGGGTCACTTACTGGATATTTCTTTTGAAATACTCATTCATTTCTTAAAACCTTTTTCCACAGATAATGACTAGGACATACAAGGCGAGTGACCGAGAAAGTTTTCTAGTCGTGCCATGGGGTTAATGTCAGAATGGCGTCGACATTTAGGATGTTTCACGTTTCAAATGTTTTATGCAAATGTTATGTTTGAGTTTGTTTCAACAAGTTTAACATTTTGTTTTCATTTGTGTTTTGCAACGATTTCAATGGGATCCCAAATAAATACTTTTAAATTCTTTGAGAAAGATATTATATTCGTATTTCTCAAGGATTTCTAGACGTTTTAGATGCATGGAGTAACGTTCTTAGATTGTCTAGATGTAAATAGTCGGGTCGTTACAGTTGGTTTCTGGTGCGTGGCTTTTACGAATGTCCACAATTCTCGGGTTGTCGAGACCCGCCAAAATAAAATTTATAAACTCGATTCTACCGAGCTATTTGTAGCTAATGGCAATGGGGTCGATCTTCAGGGAATTAGATGAAATTCAACTTGATTCAATTAAATTTGTTAATTAAAGAAACACAAACTTTTAGGGAAAAAGATTTGGGATTTTGAAACAACTAAAAAATAAGCTAACCAAAAATTTAGAATTGATTGAAATGCAAAATGGACAAAAGCATTTAACTTGGGGTGCTTAGGATTGTTAATTAGCGTAATTTTAGATCATTGACTAACTGGGAATTTAGCTAAATCAAATGAACACACAAATTGCTCATTCGAAGAATCGAAATAAACGCGCCCAAGGGAAATTAATCAGAGAAATAAATTTCTAATTAAACATAACAATTGAACATTAGGGGGTCAACGCTCCACCCAGACCAATTGTTAGTAACGGGCTATTTGTGACGATATAAATTCGGAAGCCAAAAATAGTTTATCGATTTGAATTCAATCTCCAAGAAGAATTAATGCAAGGATAACATGGAAGCCAATGCATCGTTTGCACAATTAATCTCTTTGTTACCTAGGCGATTAAGAGAGGCACGACATCATAATCTATTAACGGAGCAATACATAAACAATCAAGATCGTCAACCCATTATGTAAACATATTGCTATGATTAAGCCAAGGAGAAGAATCATGCTCAAGGTTTATGCTAAACAAGTAGATTAAGCTTTAATCTCCCTAAAATACTCTAATTAACAAATCCTTTACAATCTCAAGTTAAATACTTACTAACTACTCTTTCATGTAGGTGGGAGCTTCAAGGATCTTCATTCCAAGCTCCATGGTCTTCAACAATGGTGGAAAGCCACCCAAAATTGGAATAATCTGGTGCAAAACCCCGAGGAAGACAAGACAATCCGACCTAAAATCGAACATTTTCTTTTTATACTCGTTGTAGCGTCGAGACGCTATGGACGGAAAAATGTAGCGAGCGTAACATCGGAGCGTCGAGACGCTTCAGGGCAGCGTCGAGACGCTTGCTCTCGGGTTTGAGCAAAATATTTTGCCTTTGAAATTTCCCTTTTGGCAAAACTTTATCTTTTTGGGTTCCTCCTTTCCCGAAGTGTTCTGGAGGCCTTAAAATGATTTACCTAGCCCCGAACGACGTCAAATGGGCTTCACGAGCTCTTAATCGGCGATCACCTATAATCAAGGCAAATTATCGTAATTAAGCACTAACTCATCAAGCCTACCGTAAAGGTGCCTTTCGAGGTGACAACGATAGTTCAAGCCTAGTAAGACAACTTTAAGCCTATAGAATCAAGATAGGGTGCTACGTGCTCAATTTATACAGGGAAGTAACGGAGATTTTTTTTTTTAAAAAAAAAAATAGGCTCAACAAATGCATATATGCTCAACTTCTCGACAAACACAGATACGAAGGTTCCAGAAATACTTCACAGAATGTCCTAGTCAAATCGGCATGCAAAAATCAACTAATGAGTCTCATACTCAAAATTCCACAAGACTCGACAACTGCAATAAATCACAACCCGCCACCCCCAACTTAGAATGGGTCGCTAGCCATTGCTTAACGTTAGTCAGAAATCCTACATCATTCCCAATGAGTAGGGTATCATCTACGTATAAGACTAAGAAAGCAACAACATAATTGACTATTTTCTTGTAGACACAAGGTTCGTCAACATTATGTTCAAAGCCATAAGATTTGATCGCAGTATCAAACCTTATATTCCAGGATCTAGACGCTTGCTTCAACCCATAAATGTGTTGGGATTTATGCCCTAAAGCCTCGTAATTAATTAATAATTATTTGATAATTATTTTATTATTATTATTTGCAATTTATAATATTCATTATATAAATAAAATCCAAGGTTATTAGTGTAATCTTGAACTGTATGTAGTTGACATACGGGAGGATCATGTTCAAGTAATAACCTAAAAGGTCTATAGTATATGGATAAGGTTGGGTGCCTTATCCTGGTAACACGATTGATACGGCCCACTTTGTAATTGTTACAAATGATTTGATCCAAATCATTCATGTAGAGACATGTGAGTGGGGGTATCCTATACAATGAGTTTGTATAAGACTGGACCACGAAATATATAATCTCTCTTTATAAATCCGTTATTTGAGAAGATTAATATTTCACAGGATGATCATATGTGATTCGATCTTAATCCTGAGTGATTTATGAACTCCTGCCTGTGAGGGCTCGTCCTTTGATTTGTATGGGTGAGAATGGCCTTCATAGCCGATTCAATAAGCCTACCATTTTGGGGACTTGACCAAATAAGGAGTTGGGAACATAAGTTTCACAAGATGGAATTCACTTCTTCCCATATAGGGAAAGTAGATGAGTAGTTCCCTTAAGTGCTGATTTCGGGACTTGAACAATGCGGCCCCACCCTCTCACTGGCCTGAGAGGGACTTCGTTTATGGTTGGATCATAAACAGGTTGTTCATTAGAGAATCAGTGGTACTTAAGGTGTAAGATGTAATTACAGGGGTAAAACGGACTTTTGACCCAGCTGTAATTACGAACAACTCGTGAAGGATCGACTTGCATGTAATGGTTATATCCATGGACACAACTTGTCTTACAGTGCATAAGAGTGCAACTCTAGGCCTATAGTGGAGTGACCTAGAGTTAATGAATGAAAGTCAATTAATTAATGAGTTTAATTAATTAATTTTGTATCATTGGAGCTTATAAATCTGTAGGTCCATAAGGTCCCCTTGCTAGCTCATAGTAACACTAAAAGGATCAATTTAGTTGAAAGAAAAATTTGAAATATTCAAATTAATATTTAATATATTTGATATATTAAATGTAGAAGAGTAAAATATATTTATTGTATTTGATACATTAAATATTAGAGGAAATAGTTTATGTATATGATACATTAATATTAAAAACTATATACTTATGTTATTTGAATGTGATTCAAATTGGTTTAAAGTATATTATAAAAGATTAATTTTATAATATTTGAATAAGATTCAAATAAATATAAAATACATATTTTAATATATTAGATATTAAAATGTATTTTATAAAATAAAATTAATTCCTAAAAGCCTTATTATAAATAAGACATTTAGGTTTAGCCAAAAGGTTGGCCAAACACACTACTCACCTCTGCAGAGAGAATTAGTCTCTCATTCTTTCAAAGAGCTCCCACAAGCCTTGATCCCGTGTTCGAGTCATAGCGAGGAAGATCTCGTGGAAAAAGGAACACAAGAAGATGATTCATCAAAGGTAATCTATATGCTTAACCTTGTTTTTAGTTTAATTCTAAATAAAACCAAGTAACGATTCCAAACGCTTCCGCTGCGGGGAATGAAGAGTTCATTCCCTTCAATTGGTATCAGAGCTTTCTTTGAGTTTTGTTTAGAATTAAAATTGTGTATGGTGGGTATTTTAAGTTTATATATATGTGATATATATGGTTTGCAAAATTGATTGTTTAGGCATATTTGATTGGCATTAGATTTAAACCTTTTGATTAGATCAAATTGTAAAACCCATAAGAGTTAAGAATTTTTGTAATTTAATCTATTCTTCAAAGAGATGGAGACAAGATGGCGGACGACTGTGATTTCGTTAGGCGGTGAAGATTCTTTGAAAGAAGGATTGATTTGCATATGCAACTTATTTGTTGAGGTGTGTCAAAGTGATGAATACAAAGTGCAAGTGGTGTACTCATTTAGCTTAAATGTTAGGCAGTGAAGACATTGATTCTGCTGAAGATTAATTCTTGAATTGAATTGATGAATTCTTTTTTAAAATCTCAATTTGGAATTGAGTGTCTTCTCGAATTGAATTGATTTGATGAATTCTTATTAAAATCTCAATTTAGAATTGAGTAACTGAGAATAGAGTTTTTCAAATTGTTTGGACAATGGGTCTTCAATCTGTCACCATCGCCTATGCATTGCAGAAAGAGTTTGAGTTGACCAATCTGGTGGTTTGAGAAGCATATATTTTTTTTTCAAAGGCGGGTGGATACTCAAGACAATTTTAGGGTTTCTAAATTTTGATGGATTCAAATTTGGAAGGCTCAAAAAAGAAGATTTTGAAGACCAAGATATGTCTTGGATTTAAATTAATGTAATTCAAAATTGCTTTCAATTTCTTAGGATATGCCAAATATGCCGGTCAATTTTGCTGTGTTATTAATTTTAATTATTCATGTTGATGTATGATTTAAATTTATTGATTGCATAAAGTATGTCATCTAGATTAAAATCCCACCATAGGTTAAGCATGATCATGCATTTTAATTATTTTTAATATAAGTGTTATATTTGGAATATATGATTAAAATGCTTTCTAATTTGATTAGATGATTTCCTAATATGTTTATATTTCCATATCTTTCAATATAATTGTTATATTTGAAAATTTTAAATTAGGATACTTAAATAGGAATCCATATTTTTCTAATATTGATTAGGATATCTTTTCCTAGATATAGTGATATCAGTGAAATCTTTCCTAATAAGATTGGGAAATCTTTCCTAATAAGATTGGAAATCTTTCCTAATAAGATTGGGAAATCTTTTCCTAATAAGATTGGAAAATCTTTATTGAGATATTTTATTGGGAAATTTTTTCCTAATAAGATTGAGAAATCTTTATTGAGATATCTTTTCCCATAAGTATTAGATATTTTCCCAGAGCTTAGGATATTTTCCTGAGATTAGATTTTTTCTTTCCTTATTTAAAAGATAATTTAATTCATTCTTTAAATAGTTTAAATATTTGAATTTAGTTTATCTTTTATTCTAATAAGATTAGAATATATGATAATCTTTAATTTTGTTTTAAAGTGTTTAAAATTGTTAAAAATTCAAGATTATCCATAAGGTGAATTAGTTTTTAATAGGATTAAAAACATTGCTTAAAATAAACTTAAGTTCATTGATCTAGTAATTAATAGTTAATTAAAGATTAATGAATTTGAAATAAAAATTGACTATAAGGGAACCCTGTCTAAGAAAGGTTACTCGGGTGAGGTACTTAAGTTGACTAAAAAGGAACACCTCTACCTAAGAACTGGCCTGGGGGTTGAATTAGTCAAATTTTATTTTATTTCATTAAGAAGGCTCATAATGTGATTAGTTTTAAATAGTTTAATATACTTGATAATTCACATTAAAATCAATCCAACCAACATAAGGGTTATGAAAGGGTAGATTGAAAAACTTAGATAAATGAGATTAGCCTAATTTGTCTAAGTAATAGAAAACCCTATTTCATAATACTTAGTGGGAGAAAGACATATGTCAAAATCACCCTACAGTCTCTACCATAGATTCACAACGTGAGATTCATGTGAGGCCTCGAGGCGGCTTTGGACCGTCCCCCTACGGAAGGTGTTTACATGGGTCAATATCAGGGTGAATATCTTGAGAAAGTATTTTTAAATAGTAAGTGGGAGAAGGAAATGTGTCAACATATCCTACGGTCTCTTTCATTGGTTCACAACGTGAGATTCATGTGGGGCCTCGCGGCGGCTTTTGGACCGTCCCCCTACGGAAGGTGTTTACATGGGTCAATATCAGGGTGAATCTCCTGAGAAGGATAGGATTGTAATTTTATTTCCAATACTTGACCTACCCTACGGCGGCACTTGTTGGGATAAAATTATAGAATCTAAAATGATGGGTTACACTTACAAAGATATCATTAAGGTTGTTAATGATTTTCTTGACCAAACTAATGGTAACTAAATGTTATAGAAATAAGAGTTATTTTGGGATAACACTTGGTTGAGATTGTCTCGGTTTAGTGAAGGAGCATTTGACCTACCCTACGGCGGCACTTGTTCTAACTCACTAAAGTATCATAGCATTAGAAATTAATGTTTTAGGGTTCATTTATCAAATTGTTTGTTTTTTATGCTGAAATTGAATGAATATTGATTGTATGTTATTAGATAAATATATATATTTTTTATATATTTCAATATTATGTCTATTTCTCTCAATTTTAATTTTCGTTACTAATTTGTCAAATTGAGAAAATAATATCACTTGAAAAAATAATGTTAACACTATATAATGACCGTGTAAATTTTTTCTTTAATTTGTCTTTATTGAGAAATGTTCTAAAAAACCTGTTGCCAATGCTAATCGAATTGTTCGTAAAGCACATGATTAATAAATCAATATAACGAGATGGCTTATACAAATTTTCTATTTGACATATTAGATGTCAAGCTAAGAAGATAAAGAAGATGACAACAACATATGAGATATTGTTAAAGTCAATAAAAGCTAGATTTAGATATTTATCTAAATAATCTAAAAAATTAAGTATTACCAAAATCCAAGAAACGAAACCATATGACTGTAGCTAAAAGAAAATAGTTTCTAAATTAGCAAAGTAGTCATAATAAGAGGAATTTATGAAATACCTCTATAAGAAGAACATGGATAAAAGTAAATTTGATTTACTAGATTTTTTTCATTACCACTTATATAGTAGATTCATATCCACTATTAAGATTTGTTCTTCATTACATTTTATATAATTCTTGGAAAATACTTAATTATGTAGAATGATCTCTACTTGTTGGCACCAGAAAACCCATCTCAATTAATGTAGTGGGAGACATTAAGATGTCCATAAGAAATAATTGTTATTTAATGCTGAATATGGTGTTTTTAGTACCATAGGAGAAATTCAATTTCTCTAACTTTATTACTAATAAAATGTTCATATAGTATGAATATTTTAGTACTAAATTTTTATTTTCAAAATTGTTTGAAAAGTTCAGCCGAAAAATAAGAATAATTTGTATGTGTTAAATTGTTAACATATAAAATACTACACAGTGAGATATTCAGGATTATAGAATCCAGAATATAAAGACAATTTATATTCTCCTAAAATATGATACCCGTCTTTGGCATTCAAGATTGATTCTGATCAATTTGAATAAAAAGACTATTACGAAGTGATTCTCTAAATGTTAGAGTTAATTACTTTATATGTCTTAATATCTTGCCTTTCATGCAAGATAATTAATAGGTTTTTGTTGGAAAAGCCTACAGGCCAAAGAACACTGATGAATATTTCATCACTCTAGCTGATGATTATTCAATAAATAAGTATCGTAACCTAATGCAACATAAGTCTGAATATTTTGAAAAGTTCAAGAAATATAAGACTCAAGTTGAAGGTCAATTAGGTAAATCTATCAAAACACTATGATCAGATCACAGTGAAAAGTACAGGAACGTTATGTACTAAGACTAATTGATAGAAAGTGAGATTTTATCTCAACTCTAGCACAAAGTACAATTGTGTGAAATTGTGCTGTAAGAGGAGAAACAAGACCTTGTTAGACATGGTCAGAACAATAAAGAATTACACGTCATTATCAGACTCTTGTTACGATATACAATATAGATTGTATAGTGAACATAATTCTATCTAAAAGGTGTCCATGAGACAACTTTGAGATTATAGAAGAGTAGTAAAGTTAGTTTACAACCCTTCGAGTTTTGGGAGTTTTAAGCATACATGCTGAAACCTGAATATGTTCAATAGTGTTGAAAAGTTGGTTCCAAGTGAAGCCACTAAATAGTTAACAAAAGTTGTTAACAATTTAATTACATTTGATAGTCAAATGGATCCTAGTCATGAATTGGATAAGCCTCATCGTAGTGGGAGAGTTATGAGATGACCCGACCGTTACAAGAGCTTATATGAAGCCTAAGTTGTTGTATTAGATGACAAAATGTAGGGCTTCTTGACCTCAAAGTTGAAATGAGGGTCAATGACAAAGACTAGTAGACCAAAGTCATAAATCTCGAGATAGAGTAGATGTACTCATCTTTATCTAGAACTTGTAGATATTCGTGATGGGGTAAAACCCATAGGTTTTGAATATATCTACTAAAGTAAAAGATTTGTAAATAAGAAGGTACAGACCTTCAAAATAAGACTAATGACAAATATAGATGGAGAAAGTAAACTATGGATAAACTTTCTTATTTGTTGTCATATTAGAGTATATAAGCATTTCCTAATTCATAGTTGCATATGAGATATGTCAAGTGAAGGTTTAAGAAATCTTTTTTTTGAAAAGAAGTCTTAAAGAATGCATTTACAAATCAATTACATGAGTTCAATTTCAAAAATCAAAAGCAAAAGGTTTGCAAGCAGTAAAGGTTCATTTATGAAATGAATTTGATCACTAGATTTTTGAATGTAAGGTTTGATAAAAGTATCAAAAACTATGACTTTGAATAAATATTAATGATATTGTATAGACAAGAAAATCATTAATTACTTAGTGGAATTTTCTCATATTTTATGTGGATGACTTATTACCCATTGTGAATGCTGTAAGATTTGAATCCAACATAAAATGTTGACTACCTAACCAATTCCAAATGAATGATTTAAATTACTGGGTATGTCCTAAAATAGAGTTTTCGAGGACAAAATGTTATTTATGTCTCACACATCTTATATTGACAAATTTGTTGTCAAGTATATGATGTAGTACTTCAAAAAATGATAATGTATCATTCTTACATGAAGTTTAGATTGTCTAAGGAATAGTGTCCTAAGACATTTCAAAATGTTGAGAACATAAGATTGACTATCTACGTTTGAGTGGGAGAAAATCTAATGTACACTTGAGACATGACATTTGACAGTAAAATTGGTTAGCATTTATTAGTTAACCCAATGGTATGACCATTGAACAGAAAAATAAAAACTTTTCTCAAAATATCTATGGATAAATTGAGAAATTATATTTTTGTGTATGAGGTTAAAGATTTGATCTTTACGAGATGCACTGGTTTTGACAAAGATTTATGGAAATCTATGTTTACCCTAGATGATGGAGTATGGTATGCAAGTTAAATGTTCTTACTTATGAAGTAAAGAACTTGCATAACTCAAATAATTTCTTATTGGTCTGAAAGATGTTTCAGATATAGTTAAGCCTAAAACGTTTTATGTAATGGCTAAACTTAAGGAACTTAGATAACATCAATATATAGGGTATCCTGGGAGAGAAAGAATCGTGGTAGGACCAAGATGACTTTTAATTGACAATCGTTTTGATCTATATAAAAAGACTTTCCAGGCTAAAGTGTTTGAAAGCCACCTAGAATGTCTCTAGGATTATGAGACATGTCTCATCTTCACTAGGGCAAGTGGGAGAACATGTTGGGTGTAGAGTATGCCCTAGGATACATGTCTCACCGGCTTTAGTGCAAGTGGGAGATTGTTGGGATTTATGCCCTAAAGCCTCGTAATTAATTAATAATTATTTGATAATTATTTTATTATTATTATTTGCAATTTATAATATTCATTATATAAATAAAATCCAAGGTTATTAGTGTAATCTTGAACTGTATGTAGTTGACATACGGGAGGATCATGTTCAAGTAATAACCTAAAAGGTCTATAGTATATGGATAAGGTTGGGTGCCTTATCCTGGTAATACTATTGATACGGCCCACTTTGTAATTGTTACAAATGATTTGATCCAAATCATTCATGTAGAGACATGTGAGTGGGGGTATCATATACAATGAGTTTGTATAAGACTGGACCACGAAATATATAATCTCTCTTTATAAATCCGTTATTTGAGAAGATTAATATTTCACAGGATGATCATATGTGACTCGATCTTAATCCTGAGTGATTTATGAACTCCTGCCTGTGAGGGCTCGTCCTTTGATTTGTATGGGTGAGAATGGCCTTTATAGCCGATTCAATAAGCCTACCATTTTGGGGACTTGACCAAATAGGGAGTTGGGAACATAAGTTTCACAAGATGGAATTCACTTCTTCCCATATAGGGAAAGTAGATGAGTAGTTCCCTTAAGTGCTGATTTCGGGACTTGAACAATGGGGCCCCACCCTCTCACTGGCCTGAGAGGGACTTCGTTTATGGTTGGATCATAAACAAGTTGTTCATTAGAGAATCAGTGGTACTTAAGGTGTAAGATGTAATTACAGGGGTAAAACGGACTTTTGACCCAGCTGTAATTACGAACAACTCGTGAAGGATCGACTTGCATGTAATGGTTATATCCATGGACACAACTTGTCTTACAGTGCATAAGAGTGCAACTCTAGGCCTATAGTGGAGTGACCTAGAGTTAATGAATGAAAGTCAATTAATTAATGAGTTTAATTAATTAATTTTGTATCATTGGAGCTTATAAATCTGTAGGTCCATAAGGTCCCCTTGCTAGCTCATAGTAACACTAAAAGGATCAATTTAGTTGAAAGAAAAATTTGAAATATTCAAATTAATATTTAATATATTTGATATATTAAATGTAGAAGAGTAAAATATATTTATTGTATTTGATACATTAAATATTAGAGGAAATAGTTTATGTATATGATACATTAATATTAAAAACTATATACTTATGTTATTTGAATGTGATTCAAATTGGTTTAAAGTATATTATAAAAGATTAATTTTATAATATTTGAATAAGATTCAAATAAATATAAAATACATATTTTAATATATTAGATATTAAAATGTATTTTATAAAATAAAATTAATTCCTAAAAGCCTTATTATAAATAAGACATTTAGGTTTAGCCAAAAGGTTGGCCAAACACACTACTCACCTCTGCAGAGAGAATTAGTCTCTCATTCTTTCAAAGAGCTCCCACAAGCCTTGATCCCGTGTTCGAGTCATAGCGAGGAAGATCTCGTGGAAAAAGGAACACAAGAAGATGATTCATCAAAGGTAATCTATATGCTTAACCTTGTTTTTAGTTTAATTCTAAATAAAACCAAGTAACGATTCCAAACGCTTCCGCTGCGGGGAATGAAGAGTTCATTCCCTTCAAAATGGTCATTCAATCGGTAGGAGCGATGGGCGGTGTGTACAAAGGGCACAAACGTAGTCAACCCGAGCTGATGACTCGCGCTTACTAGGAATTCCTCGTTGAAGACCAACAATTGCAATGATCTATCCCCATCACGATGAAATTTCAAAGATTACCCAGGCGTGTCAACCAAGGCTATAAACTCGTTGGCTACATCAGTGTAGCGCGCGTCGGATACATACTTGACATGATCTGATAATTCTTTGAGTTTCAATTTTGGAGCCTACAAAAGAGAGGGTAACAACTTAGTTGGTTTCACATAGGTATCCAAAGCAAGAACATCATGTTCACAAGATTCATTCAAAACTGGAGCACTTGATTCCATTTCATCCAAAGTTTCAGTAAAAACCAATGGGTCATCCCCATTATCAGCAGACATGCACTCTTCTTGTTCTAATGAATCTATCAAGTCTACTTTACAAAGTGACTGTACATCAGCGTGGTGTTTCATGGCATTAAAAACATTAAATCCAAACACCTCTCCCTCATATTCAATAGATACAGTACCATCATGCACGTTAATCTTTGTCCTAACAGTTTTCGTGAAAGGACTCTTTAACAAAACTGAAGCAGCAGACGAAGAATTCTCATCCATATTCAAAACATAGAAATCAACAAGAAAAACGAGCTCTCTAACTTGCACTAACACATCCTCCACTACTCCTAAAGGGTGAATAGAGGATCTATCAGCTCTCGGGTCACGAGATTCCATTGCGGTTTCTGAGTAGGGTCCGGACCCCCACAAAGGGGGAGGGAGTCGACTGAACATCTTGAATTATCACACTAGTTTCTTGTAATTCCTTCAGATCAAGACTTTTATACACAAGGTATGGCATCACATTTATCGAGGCTCCTAAGTCTAGCATCACATGCTTGATTTCCTTATCGCCTATTGTGCATGGTAAGAGGAACATACCTGGATCTTGACACTTACCTGACATGTTTCACGTGATTAAAGCAGATACATTTTTACATACCACCACCATCTCGATGATCTTCGCCTTCCTTTTGTGAGTACACAATTCCTAAGGAACTTTGCATACCTAGGGATTTGTTGTATTGCATCTAGCTATGGGATGTTGATAACATCCTTCTTCAGTGTATCCATGATCTCTTCGCCCTTGTCTTCTTTAGAGGGTCTCACCAACCTACTAGGAAAGGTAGCCTTCAGAGTGTAAGATTTAATAGAAGATGCAATGGGATGTTGATAACATCCTTCTTCAGTGTATCCATGATCTCTTCGCCCTTGTCTTCTTTAGAGGGTCTCACCAACCTACTAGGAAAGGTAGCCTTCGGAGTGTAAGATTTAATAGACAAGGGAGGATTAACACATACTGAACTCTCTGAGGATGGGGTGTGACTCTCTTCCACAGGTTTTCCGTGACTTTCATCAGACTCCACAGGTGCAGATCGCGAGGGAATCTCCCTTCCACTCCTAAGAGCAATAACATTCAAGCTTTTCGTTGTCTAGCTTTCCACCATGCTCATCCTATCTGTTACCTGAGTCAACGCCTCGCTTAGAGACTGAAATTGCGCTCGCGTTTCCTCGTAGTGTGATTCAAGTATTTCCTCCAAGGATCTACCTGAAACAGAAGAACAAACCTTTGGTGAGTTTTCTTTCCTTTCAAGAATAACGCTACATACCTTAGCAACCTGAGCTTTAAGCTCCTCCACATCGCTCGAGAGGAAAATTTGCTCATCTGTCGCACTTTCGTACTGTTGAAGGTTTCGGGCCATATTTGAGAATAAAAGCCTAGCTTCTGCAGGAGTCTTATCCATAAGTGAACCCCCACTAGCGGCATCCAGCATTTGACGATCTTGGTGAGACATTCCGTCGTAGAAGCATTGAATAATTTGCTGCTATGGGATATTAGGGTTGGGAAAACCAGCGCACAGTTGGCCATATCTCTCCTAATACTCGTGTAATGTGTCACTTTTCTTCTGCTCAATCTTATAAATCTCCCTTCTTAGCTTTATGGCGAGAGAAGCAGAAAAATACCTCTCCAAGAACAACCTCTGCACGTCATTCCACGTGGAGATCGATCCAAGGGGAAGGTAATATAACCACTCTCTTGCCTTATCCTTAAGCGTAAAAGAAAGGCCCGAAGACACAGTTGGTCTTCAGTAATTTCACTCGACATCACCACACCTCTTGCAAGTTGGAATGCCTTAAGGTGTGTATGCGGATTTTCATCTACATTACCATAAAAAGAGGGAAGTAAGTGATAACACTAAAAAATGGCTAATATTTAGCTCCTAAGTCTTGCGAATTAAGTAATTAGTTGTGTTTAATGTTTATATTTTGTGGAAATTAATTGCTGAGGGGTAAATCAGACCATTGCATTAATTAAGGACTTAAAAAAAATATTTTAGAGGATAATAATGATTAATCGTTTTAAGCGTTTATACCATATAAATTAAATAATCAAATATTATCCCAATTGTGATTAGTGGTCTGGTGGTGCAGAGGAACCTTGATAGAATGACTGGTTAGAGTTTGAGTCCAAGGGAATGCAAAATTTCTGTAATTTTTCCTTCAGGCACATACCCTAGCGTCATGAGGGTTTTAGATCATTACAGTCGGGACGCTGGCTGTAGGGTCTCGAACGCTCCGACTGTATAAAACCCGTTTTTTAGGTCATTCACTCTCGGGTTTGGCTTGTTTTTTACGATTTCTCTCTCAAATTCTTGGGGTTTTCTCCCCTTTTCTTCTATATCAAAGCAAAGACTTGGTTGGATTAGCTTGATTTTCATCCCGAGCAAGGTAAGTGCTCTAATTTGAGGTTAGGGGTTAAATTTGATGCGATTCATGAGGGTTTTAGATCTTTAATTTCGAGCTTAGCATGGCTGATTGGGCATTTACTCTCTCTTGCTTAATTTATGAGTGTGTTAGATTGGTAGACTGACGATCTTGATTTCTAGCATGCTTTAACGTTATAGATAAGTGATGTCGTGCATCTCCTAATCGCCTTAGTAACACAGAGGAGTAAAACAAATCGAAGTATTATTTTAGATGTTCTGAATGTTGATTGCTTCAGGGTTGCCGGGTAATCGCCTAGCATTTAGAGTGTCTAATTGAATGTTCGTCGTAAATTGCTAGTTACTGCTTTAATTATTTTGGGGCTGATCATTCTGATTTAGTTAATAGCATCGTTTAATTAGAATTGAAAATTCTGATTAATATATATGTGGTCGGTTGCTTCAGGGTTGTCGGGCAACCGTTTATGTGTTTAATTATGCTTTTGCTAAGTATGTTTGAATCCCAATGAATCGAGTCGCATCAAGGTCATCCCCGACCCATAAAATTAGGAGCACATGTAATTAGTTTTAATTTTATGTTAGCTACTTTATGCATGCTTTCCTTTAATTTTACCGTTAGCAAATTCCCCCTTTACTCTAATGTTTTACTTTATCGTTTTTGTTTTAGTTAATTAAAAAGCAAATAGAAATTAATTAGGAGAAAATAATTTAGGTTCCCTGCGGATCGACCCGACTACCACTAGCTGCGAAGCTCAATTGTAGCGGTATTATAAATGTTATTTTGGCGGGACTCGACACCCCGAAATTTATAGGATATTCAAAAATCCTATTGAGTTCATGTCAAAAATCCTATTATAGCAGTTTAATTTTTGATATGTTCTCAACTTATGCATGCAATTGATTGTTTTCTTTTGTTGTAAGTGCCTTGTTTTTTAAAAGCATTGAGGTTAGAGTCGATGCATGCAATATCGGTCTTTAGAGGTAATTCAGAGTAGCCTTGCTCAAGGACTAGCAAGATTTAGGTTGGGGGTATTTTGATAGCACTCTAAAAGTGCTAATATATAACTCCTAAGTCTTGTAAATTAGAGTAATTATTTGGGCTTAATTGATCTATTTTGTATAATTTAATTGTTAAGGGGTAAATCGGGCATTTGCATTAATTAAGGGATTAAATGGATATTTTAGAACATTTTATTAATTAATTGTTTTGAGTGATTATACTACATTAATTAAATAATCTAAATTTAATTTAAAATTGATTAGTGGCTTAATAGTGTTGGTTTTTTTAAAAAATTGAGAGAGCCTAGGTTCAATTCTAGACGAATGCATGCTTTTCTTACATTTTGTAAAAGTCAACAGCTCCAGTCAATAGTCAATGCTCAGCACCTAAAGCCCAGACGCGCGCGCGGCCCAGATCAGCACCTGCACGCCCACTTCGCCAAGCCCAACGGGCGCGCGGCCTTCCTCTGATGCGCGCCCGCCTGCCGACCCGCGCGCGGCTATTTTAGGCCCAGAACTGTTTTTTCCAGCTTTTTTAGCGTTTTAAACCCTAAAATCCGCCGCAATTTTCATCTAGAGAGAGAAAAATTCGAAACTTTTCATTTAGCCTCGGGTTTGGTGAGTTTTTCACTAATTTCCACAATTTTGGGGCAATTTTGGATCGATTTTTAACAAGTTTGGGTAAGTGCTCTAATTTGAGTTTAAGGATTATCTTGATGCTTAGTGAGGGTTTATATGAATTTTCCAGCTTATAATTGTTTGATTTCTTGCATGCTCTTCCTTTATTTTCATCCCAATAGCATGTGTGGCTGATTAGGAGTGACGCTCGAGTCCTTATGCATGTTTTACCGTTAAAGATTAGGACTTATAATTGCCTCAATCGCCAAGTAACAAGGGTCTAAGCGTGACTAATTAATTCGAGCCTAAGTGACAGTTGGGATATGAATTAATTATTGTTTTCACGATAGACTTAAGATAAAGGGAAAAATCGAATTAGTCTTAGGAGTAATTCGTCGTGATGCTACTCGTTACTGTTCTTTAATCAATTTAGGCTTGATCAACTTGGATTAATTAAAGAGCATGTTTAATTAGAATTTACACCTCTAATTAATTCATTGGGATGTTTGTTACGCGAGCAAACATTTCGCGTGCATGAGATACAATGGCTAAACATGATTAGAATCCCTATGATCTAAGCGCATCAAGAAAATCCTTATCCCTCGAATTAGGAGCACATGTTACATTTATTTTTCCGTTCTTTATTTTTCGCTATTTAATTTTCCGTTAGTTTAATTTTCTGCTTAGTTTAGTTTTCCCTTACCTCCCCACTTTTTATCGCTTTATTTTATTGTTTTAATTAAAAAGAAAAATAGAAATTAATTAAGAGAGAATAATTTAGGTTGCCTGCGGATCGACCCGTTACCACTAGCTACAAGTTAGCTTAGTAGTTTCGGTATTATAAATATTATTTTGGCAGGACTCGACACCCCGAACATAGTAGAATATACCAAAAATCCTATTACCAGTAAGTTAATGAAACAAGCTTTAAGCTCAAAATTACCTGTCGTCACCGGATATGATATACACAACGGTTGTCGGTCTGGATCAGGTATCGCCAACTGCCTCATAGTCTTTTGAAGCTCGACTCTACTTGCTAAAATTTCCATCTCTTCTGAATATAACTTGGACTATAATAAACTTGGAAGAGAGAAACGTTATCCAATAAAAGAAAAATAAACAAAACAAAATTTTGAAAACAAACAAATTAAATTTAAATCATGCCGAATTAATTTTAACTCTCGGGCAACGGCGCCAATTTTGGTGCGTGGCTTTTACGAATGTCCACAATTCTCGGGTTGTCGAGACCCGCCAAAATAAAATTTAAAAACCCGATTCTAACGAGCTATTTGTAGCTAATGGTAAATGGATCGATCCTCAGGGAATTAGATGAAATTCAACTTGATTCAATTAAATTTGTTAATTAAAGAAACAGAAACTTTTAGGGAAAAATATTTGGGATTTTGAAACAACTAAAAAATAAGCTAACGGAAAAATGAGAATTGATGGAAATGCAAAATTGACAAAAGCATTTAACTTGGGGTGCTTAAGATTGTTAATTAGCGTAATTTTAGATCATTGACTAACGGTTAATTTAGCTAAATCAAATGAACACACAAATTGCTTATTCGAAGAATCAAAATAAACGCGCCCAAGGGAAATTAATCAGAGAAATAAATTTCTAATTAAACATAACAATTGGACATTAGGGGCCAACGCTCCACCAAGACCAATTGTTAGTAACGGGCTATTTGTGACGATTATCTAAATTCAGAAGCCAAAAATAGTTTATCGATTTGAATTCAATCTCCAAGAAGAATTAATGCAAGGATAACATGGAATCCAATGCATCGTTTGCACAATTAATCTCTTGTTACCCAGGCGATTAAGAGAGGCACGACATCATAATTTATTAACGGAGCAATACATAAACAATCAAGATCGTCAGCCCATTATGTAAACATATTGCTATGATTAAGCCAGGAGAAGAATCATGCTCAAGGTTTATGCTAAACAAGTAGATTAAGCACTAATCTCCCTAAAATAATCTAATTAACAAATCCTTTACAATCCCAAGTTAAATACTTACTAACTATTCTCTTATGTAGGTGGTAGCTTCAAGGATCTTCATTCCAAGCTCCATGGTTTTCAACAATGGGGGAAAGCCACCCAAAATTGGAATAATCTGGTGCAAAACCCCGAGGAAGACAAGACAACCCGACCTAAAATCAGACATTTTTTTTATACTCGTCGTAGTGTCGAGACGCTACGGACGGAAAAATGCGGCGCGCGTAACATCGGAGCGTCGAGACGCTTCGGGGTAGCGTCTCGACGCTTGCTCTCGGGTTTGAGCAAAATATTTTGCCTTTAAAATTTCCCTTTTGGCAAAACTTTATCTTTTTGGGTTCCTCGTTTCCCGAAGTGTTCTCGAGGCCTTAAAATGGCTTACTTAGCCCCGAACGACGTCAAACGGGCTTCACGAGCTCTTAACCGACGATCACCTATAATCAAGGAGAATTAGCGTAATTAAGCACGGTATTAGCTTGAATTAGGGAGTTAAACATAGCTCCAAAATAGATCTATCAGTATCAGAGCCTTAGGTTGTAGATTTTGTAGACTAGCTTACATCGTAAGCTTTAAGTGGTCCCATGGCCAAGCAGCAAACCCTCGTTATCGCCAGGTACATCATTGTTATAAAATCTTGGGTTTTTTTAAAATATATATATTTGTTTATGATTGTATTTGATGAATGTAAATGTTTTGTTTGGTGTTGTGTCTGTTTGTGGGTAATCTGAATGTTTTTGCATAAAGGAAATCCTACCAACATGAAGGACTTGTTCAAGCATGGTATTGGAGTAGGTGTTAAATAATAAAGAAAAGGATCTTAAGCGGTTAAAGTTTTAAAAGACACTAATTACTGGAGTTGATGCTTCTTGAGTAGGACTTTTTAAGGAATGACATGTTAGGACACTAATTAATGGAGTTGATGCTTCTTGAGTAGGACTTTTTAAGGAATGACATGTTAAGATTGATCTTGTAAAGTTTTAAGGTTTGATGGGCTAAGATATCTTGACTTTTCTTGTATCGTGCCAAAAGAATGAAAAGGTAATAAAATGGGGTTATTTGAAGATATGGCAAAGTCTTCCTAATACCTAGGTTAGTTGTTGTGTTCAATTAGGATAGCGAGAGTAGTCTTTAAAAGACCTGAGTCTTGAAAAAAGATGCGAAGAAAGTTTTGCTATATTGAAAATCAAGGGAAGTCAAAGTAGTTTAAAAATGGATTTTAGACTTTAAATGGAAAAGTAAGTTGTTGGTTTGAACTAGAGATTTATTTTCAAGTTACTTCAGACTACCTGAATTTTGTCGATGTCATTGTTATGAAGGAAAACGGTAGTTCAATTGATCAACGAGTAAGCTTTTCGGAGGTTAAATGAAAGGCCATAAAGGTTTAGAAAAATGCAACTAGGAATTCTATTTGGAACTCCAAAAATGTAAGATTTATCGAAGGATTATAAGCATGGACATATTTTGGAGTTGAGGATATGTCTCACTTGAAAAATAAAAAGGACTACTTAAAGCTTGATTATCTTGTTAAAGAAAAGAATGAGAAAGGAAAAGTGAAGTGAAGTGAAGAAAAAGAAAAAAAAAGTTTTGTTATCTTGAAAGACAAAGGGTTTAAACATGATTAGGCTCTGAGTACGCTTGTTTATGACTTTCTTTTCTATGATGTAATTCTTGGATAGAAATATTTAGAATTGGTACAAGAAATGTTACTATTAATTGGAACTTAGAATGTTGGTATATTGATTGAAAGGAATTTATATGAGACTTTGGTTATGGAACTCGACTATAGTATGAGTTTTGTGTCCCCAAAGCAAAGGATTAAGCAAGAACGATCAAATTATTGGCATAGTGCTTTGGATAAGTTTTTATCTTAGATTTTCATAGGAATTGGAAGGAACTACATTTTAGTTGGGGACGAACAACAGTTGTCAATGAACTATAAAATGGGACTAGAGGCTTTATTAGTGAAAAATGTAGATTTTTAGTTTTATTACCAAATATTAAAGGAGTTTGGTATTGGGATGAAGTTAGTACAAGAAACTAATGAAGACGTCAATTTGATTAAAAGAAGAAAGTAAGTCAACTTGATGCAAATGAAAAAGTTGTGTTAGTAAAGTAATTTGGACGTTTCTGGTTTATCATAAGCACATGAGTTAAACTTTAGTATAAAGCTTGAGTCAGGAACAACTTTCATTATTAAGATTCCCTATAGAATGGCTCTGACATAGTTAAAGTAGCCTCAGTCACAGATGCAAGAAACACTAGAGCAAGGTTTCATGTGCTCTAAAGTTTTGTGATGGGGCGTGCTAGTTTAGTTCGTTTAAACAAATGTGTTTTCGTGCGACCAAGTTTAAATTGTCAAAAGTTGAGTAAGGTGACAGTAAAGAAAAAGGTAAATTCGCTCGTATTGTCAACCTTTTTTACTAACCTCGGGGAGCAAATGTATTTTCAAAGATAAATTTGCATTCGAGATACCATCAATTATAAGTCAGGCAGGTTGTTATTCCATAGATTTCCTTCACAACTAGGTATGGTCATTTCGAGTTATGGTTGTGTCTTGTGAACTCACCAATGCTTTGGTAGCTTTAATGGATCTCGTGAATTGGGTTTTCAAGAACTTTCTAGACTAGTTTGATATAGTGTTTGAAGACATGGGACTGGTACACTCCTAGACTAAGGAACAACATGGAAAGAAATATCTACGGTTAGTGATTGACGACCTCGAGAAGTAATGAGCTATATGCAAGGTTTTCCAAGTGTGAGATCTAGTTGGAAAAAGAAATCACTTTGCTCAGGCTATTAAGGACGATATTGCAGCGGATCCTTGTGGAGTGGAAATAGTTCATAGGTGACCTAGACCTAGTATAGTGACATAAATTCGTTGAGTCTTTGGTCGGACAAACTACTATAGGAGGTTTGTTCAAGATATTTCTAGCTTGGCAACACATTTGACTCAATTGAGTCGCAATAACGCAATTTTCAATTAGAGCAAAGACCTTCGAGAAAACATTTCAAGAGTTAAAAGAACCATTGCCTCTAGCTCCAGTGTTCATGATTGTTCCTGATGGTGCAAACTTTTAGTATTTCTCTAAAGGTCGGTCGAGGAAAGGACTAGTTTGTGTACAAATGCAACATGCGGAGGTTATTGCTTATCTTACGTTCCAACCAAACAGACATGAACTTTATTACCCCACTCGTGACTTGGAACTCACAACAGATAGTTCATGCCGGTTAAATGCATGAGTGGGGTGGGTTAAGGAGATTTTATTCTCACTAGCGACTCGTCTTTGTCGTACCAAGGAAGACCGTGTACCAAAAAGATTATCCTTTAAGATAAGAGTTGTTACATGAGGTAAGCGAAACACATTTTTTTTAATATGTACGAGTAGTACAAAGGTGTTTAAGGATCTCAAGAGGTATTATTGGTGGCTTTTATGGAGTAAATGAAGAGAGAGACTTCTCAGTTTGTTAGTATGTGTTTGATGTGCCAATAAGTGAAAGATTTCAGGCAAAAGCATGTTGTTCTGTTACAACTCTTAAGCATTTCTCTATGAAAAAAAAAGGATAATGTTGTTATCGACTTCACTATGGGACTACCAAGAGAACAATGGAATGTTACACAATATTTAGAGTAATTTTGGATTGACTCACAAAGTTTCCACACTTTATTCCAGGTGAAGTCACCTACCTTATGGATCAGTAGGTAGAGTTATACTTAAAGTGGGAAGTTAAATTTGGCGTTTTGCTAGTGTCGATAGTTTCAGCCAGAAATCCTCGTTTTACCTTGTTATTTTGACAAAGTTTTCAGAGGACAATTGACACAATATGATTTCATTATTAAGTTTCATTCCTAGATTGATGGTCAATCAAAGCATTTGTACCAGGCCGTGTTCCGACACAGTGGGTTAGCTTTAAATATTTGTGGTCGTGTATTTCTTCGTTTGGCAGCAATAAAAAGGAATTTGTGTGTTATCATAAAAGGGGAAAGCTTAGCTCGGGGTTATATTGGATCCTTCAAGATCTTGGAGCACAATGGTGCAGTTGCTTATAGATTGGCGTTGCCAACAACATGGTCTTCAGCGCACAACATTTTCCACGTGTCCTAAAAGGAAGTGTGTCATTGACCTTTCACATGTCCGGAATCCAGAATCTTGCAACTAAAAGGAAAAGTGTCACATGAGAAGAATACCATGTTAAGTCTAAGGCTAAGGAAATATAAGTTGATAAGGAATCGAGCAATCGTTTTAGTAAAGTGTTATGGAAGAACTAGAGATTTGAAAAAGCAATAAGAGGAAAAGAGAATAAGGTTAGAACCAAGTATCCAAGGTTGTTTGTGAACGAGCGCATGTAGCGCAGCGAAAGCAAGTCGGATCATTGACACTCTAATTTCATCAATTTAGCTAAACTAGAAACATGCTCAAACCTAGAAATAAAAGAAATTAGAACACTTACCTCTTGTAGTTCTAAAAACTTCTATTCCGATGCTCAAATCTCCTCACGAACCCTTCGAAGCTTCCCTCGAACTCCACAAGAACCACCTCCGGTAGTCCCGCTATCATCGGGCCGAGCAACGGAGTGGTGGGACTCCTTTATGAAAGAAAAAGTTTGGAAGAAGAAGATGGGAAGATGAAAGTGATGAGGATTTTGTGAGATATATCTAACACTTAGCTTTCTAATTTCTCAAGTAACATGAACTCTTCATGCTCATCCAAATATTCAAACTCTTTGAAAATTCATCAACTTCAAACCATTTGAACTTCATCCAATTTATAGACAATTCACATACGACAAACTCTTTGCTTTGCATGACACCTCAATTTGGATGGATTAGTCTTCAAACAAGTGTTCAACAATTGATGAGTTTATGCATGTTGTTGGTGATTCACAATTGTTGCGTGCTCAATGTGTTGAAATACTTAGGCAATAAAAGGGATAGAGCACTCGGAACATGCAAGCATACATGATCTTATAGCAAGTAGTAAGTATATTTCATTCGTTTTCCCACAGAGATTTATTTTTTAGCTATTCGCGAAGTGTTTTGTTAAGAAAGAAGGGGTGGATTGGATGGGGTAAAATTGGTTTTTAATTATCTAATTTTTGCTGAATGTGTAAAGGGTAGTAACATCAACGAGAACAAGTGAAATCTAAGCTCAAATGAAAAGAAACGAAATTAATAAATGAAGGCAAAGACAGCTAAACAGAATTTTAACTTAAGCAGAATTGCGGAGACAGCAATTCTACCGCAATTAAATAACAGCGAAAGTGTGTAAATGGGTGAATTAAGGGCTACTAATGACTATCCTATAGGCATTTTTATACGATTCTCAAGCACTGGATCTACTCTCTATGCATCAAACTATCTCAATCTCATGTATCGTCCGATTCCATGCATTAGATTCTTTAGTTTACTCAACTCAAAGTAAGGTCTTAAGCATCTTGTTAAGGCAGAAAGATATGGTTTGTACTAGGGAAACGCCTATTCCTAGGCCGTTTCCTGGTTACCTTGAAAGGCTAGCATGATAGTATGACTCTGAACTCTTACTCCTTCCAGAGGTTAGGAGTTCTTTGGACAAAATGGATGGCCAATCGAAATTGCCCGTGGAATGAAGCTTACATACAATCAATGCTTCGAGAGCTATCCTACATGCTTGATTCACGTTTTTTAGCCTATAGTGTTGTCATTAGCATGCCCCTAAGTGACTTAGTTACTCATGGATATAAGGAGAACAGAACTAAAGGATAAGATAGACATGCTTAGAAGGGAAATGTACTTAAAACAGCAAGGGAAAACAGTAGAATGCAAAGGCGAGAGACTGTGAAATACTGAATTTTATGTTTGATTAATTGATTGTTTGAATGAACATAAGAGATACTTAAAGTAAAGAACAGAAAGACAGAACACAACGAAATGAACTAAATTAACCACAAGAACAGAAACAACACAAGACAGAGTTGGAACATGGAAATGAAGAACAGAAAACAGTAAAGCAAGCTTGAATGTCTCGTTGCAGCCGCCTCGAATGAAGGATGAGAAAAGTCAGCCTTGCTTGGATGAATGCAATCGGGAGAGAAGAAGAATCTCCTCTCCTTCCTATTAGATTATCGATTCCAACAGCTGAGCTTCGCAAACCAGCAGACGGCAAAGAAAAACAGGAGAAAAGATGGACTGCGAGAAGACTTCTACGCTTTCGGATCATGCTTGAACCCTCGACTTTGACCCCTATTTATAGTAATCTGCAGGTGCATTTGGGCCAAGGAGAACCATCAATCTTCAACGTCGTACTTCAGAATGGATGGAGGAGAAAGAACGAATCCCTGAAATAACGGAAATTAACAGAAAAAGATCAGTCAACTTACGGTTTTCACTTGAAACATTGCGGGAACCGCAATGTTTCCGCAATGCTTTCGCAACGCTTGTTTTTCATTCTTTTCCTTCGGTTTTCAACCCTTTTCTTTCCTATTGTACATAAGTCCTAATTTAGCTACCTTCTTCTAATTCTCATATTTAAGCATAGGTTTAGGCTAAATGCTATCAAAAACACCTAAGAGTGAACATCTTTCTAAGCTAATTAAGCCCTAAAAAGGTCACTTTTGGAGACGTAACACACCCCCAAACTTAAGGTTTTGCTTGTCCTCAAGCAATCTAAGGACTTTCCTAGGCTGCTGTTTCTTCTTCTTTAACCACTTACTAACTCCCCTATATCCCTATCTATAGCACTGCTGTCCTGTGACACACTTCTAAGCTTAAAACTACCCTCTTATCTAGCTTCTTCTGACTTCGCCTGCCTAACACTCCTTCTGTTTTCATTAACTCCCTACAACTGATCTATTTGCTTTTGTCATATCATGCCACTATCCCTAAGGTTTCAAATTCTGCCTAGCTTTACCTCAGACTCAGTACATGCTTCTAGCTTTATTTTTAATGTGTCTAGGATTCCTTAGAGTCATGCCAGCCTTAGTATTAAAGGTGACAGTAGTACTTTTAGAGAACAACCTAAACCCTGGCATCACTATATTGGATAAACACTCATCTCCCTAAACAACCCTACAAGTTACAACTTTGTGCCTAGCTAATTTGAGGATCAGAGTTCTTTTTAAATAGGACATCTAAGCCACAAAGTTGCAACTCCTAGGTATACATTCTTCTTCCCTACTTCTTCTTTTTCTTCTTTCTTAGGTGGAGCCTTTCCTTTGGTTGCCTTTTGATGCAATGCCACTTGTGGGTTACACACTTGGCACTGATTACTCAGCAACCTGAGAGAGACTCCCCTCTTTATTCTATTCTTCATTTTTTTTCAGTTCATTTTTTTTTTGTAAAGGAGAAGAAGAATGCTTATGTTTCTAAGGGAGAGAGGAATGTTCCTAGGCCTAGGGTGGCCTCCCCCAAACTTAAACTACTCATTGTCCCCAATGAGTGTCTGAGGTGGCACACCCCCAAACTTGTCCTAGAAGCATCTAGTCTAAGGTAAAACAAAGAGAATCTAAAAGACCTAGGCATAGACAGAACATTCTAAAAGAAAATATCACAGCAGCAAGAATTTGAAAAAAAAAAACAGACAGATAAGGTCTTAAAGCTGTGCATGCTGAGCTTTTTAGAGGTTAATTTAAACTATCAAAGGATGTCCTATGACACTCATCCAGCATGCTTTTAGATAAGCTATATAAGGTAATCATGATAGCAGCAAAAGATGGAATTTAAACAGATCACAGCCTAGCTAAACAGACAGTCCAAAACATGCTTTCAGTAATAAAAATTGCGGGTACCGCAATTATTTCGCAATCAAGTCAGGGCAGATATAACAGTGATTAAGGCCCCTAAGCATGCTTTTTCCAGTCATTCAAGCTCTCTAAAAATAAAACTAAACTATCCTACCTAGTCAGCTAGCAACAGGCTATACTAAGCAATTTTAAGAACATAAAACTAAGCAACTAAAACAGATCAAAATTGTACTAAAAACAGCATAATTCACATGGTTTATCAGAAAGCAGATTTTTTTTTTTTATTTATCTAATTCTAAGGGAACAGCAATACTCCCTTCAGTGCAATTCAAACCAGCACTCAAATGTCTTCATCCTCATCAGGTTGTCGTGGTCGTGGAGGCACCCATGGAGTCAGGAGATTTGTAGGGAAGTCAGGGAAGATGCACCCAAGTTGGTCTGCAACCTCCTTGTCCCGTGCCTGCGCGTAAGTGGCCCATTGAGCCATCCTCCTCTGCATATCCATCAGGCATGCCATGGATAGTGACTGATCAGCAGCCAGCCTATCCAGTTCGAACTCCATATTCCCCTTCCTCTTCAGCCTCAAACTAGCAGGCAGCTCCACGTGGCCTGTGTAAGCCATCTGCTGCTCCATTCGCTCAATGGGGACTCCTGCAAGCAAACATAGTTTGGTTATGGTGTTAGGGAAAAACAATGGTCCCTTACCTTTTTTGGCACACTCAGCAATGGCGGCTGACATGATTTCACCCACGTTGACCGTGAGACCTCGCATGATGGCATAGACCAGCAGCGACCTGCTCTGGTTGATGGTCGTCTCATGGGTCACAGGGGACAGCTTCCTCCTTACAAAGGCAAACCATACAGCTGCCTTTGCTGTGAGGTTGGCACTCATGAGGGTGTGCCTCCCATTGCGTGATACAGTCCACGCTGCTTCAGGCTGGCCAATGGTTCGAATGGCCTCCTCCAGCACTGCCTCAGTAGGCTCATCAACGATCCTCGCATAGTCAGTATGTCTTTGGCCCTTGAGGCCATAAGCTTCGTTGATGGCTTTTGCTGAGTAGTCCACCTCTACTCCCCTAACCACAGAAAGCCCCTCCTCAGAGTTTCGCAGGTTGGCGTAGAAGTCGTATACCATACTCGTGTAAGCTGGATTGGGTGGCCTGCACAACTCTTCCCAACTGTGATTTATAATTCCTGCGCGCAAGAACTGCGGCAGGTGAGCAGGTCTGTCGAGGAAGCCCTTCTCGTGCAGCAACTCCCTCTTCCTCAGCTCAACGCCCCTGGACTCAGCGTCAGAGGACACATACCTCACTGACTGAGGCTCATCTTCAGGGTAGAGCTTGGCCTTCCCTTTGTCTGCTGGCTTGGCTGACTCTGCAGCCTCAACCTTGAGTCTTTTGAGCGATGGCTCAGTGCTCTCCTTCTCTGATGAAGGCGCCCTTTTGGCCTTCTTCTTTTTCAGCTTCTTGGATCGCTTGGCCTTGATAATCTTGGCCTTCTTCTTCTTCTTGAGCTTTGCCTCGATGGTGATCTGCTGGAGGCACGCCCCCAGCGTCTCTTCCATGGAATCATCCTGCTGCGACAGACTCACTGGGCTAGCTTCCCTCACAGGAGAGAAAACCTCCTCTTCCTCACCTTCCCCACTGCCCTGCGTTGATTCTTGGTACTCCCCATATGGGAATTCAGGGTCAGGCCGTGGGGAAGTGTGCGACGGCGTGGTTGTTTGCTCTGCTGTAGGTGTCTGTGCAGAACTCTGTGGTGAAGACGGCTGCTCAGGGCTCTGCGCTGGCGGTGATGGGGAAGAGCTGTGCGCTGGTGGTGCAGGAGGCGAGGCACTCCTCTTGGCTGAATCGTGGGACACACGATCAGTTTCTTGACTCTCCACAGAGGGAGTCTTTTCTTTGCTCGGTTCAGCGGCCACCGCTAAACTCCACCTACGCTTCTTGGGTGTGCCTGCTGGTTCAGAGGGTCCAGCAGGTATCTCAGAGACAACCTTCCACTTCTTCTTGCGAATCGGAAGCTTGGGTAAGCGTTCAGTTCGCGCAGCGTCAGCCTCAGCCAAGGCAAGCAGTGCGTCTCTCGCAGCCGTTTCAGCGTCGTCAGCCCTCTTCTTGGCTGCAGATCTTTCAGCCCTTGTGAACACCATTGTTGAGTCTTGGAGATTTGGAGAGAAGAATCAAAGATGAAGAGAATCGTAGTTTTCTTGGAATTCAGAGAGTGGGAGAATCGTACAGATCGAGCGTCTTCTAACGGATATAAAGGAAACGGATAAATCCCAACGGCTATATTTTGCGGATCCTGCAAATCCAGCGCAATTTTAGGGATTTTTTTCATCTAAATGTCAATCTTTGCTCGTCCGTATCTTTTATTTGGCTCAATCTTTCCTTGATTTTTAAAGCTGGAATTACTCTCCTTGATTCCCTCTTTCGATTCCCTACAAAAAGAAATAAAAGCAACATCAAATTCGCAATTAAAATCATACAAACTTATACACAACTGATAACCGGAAAGTCGCAAAAAAAAAAAAATAAAAATAAAAAATAAACTAAGGCATGAGCCTTATGTCGACGAGCACAGCAATCACTCGTCCTCTCTCGTTCTCATTGTCACGCTTCAGTCAAGAGGAAGGCCGAGAGAGTCTTCACATCTCCTTCCTCATAGTAGTGCTTCAATCTTGCACCATTAACCATGAATGGTTGGCCTTGCTGCAAGTTCTTTATCTCTATGGCACCATGAACAAACACATTAGTAATCACAAATGGACCTGACCACCTAGACTTAAGTTTCCCTGGAAATAGTTTCAACCGTGAGTTAAACAACAATACAAGTTGACCCTTCTTAAAGTCCTTAACTCTAAGTCTACTATCGTGCCAAATCTTGGTCTTTTCCTTATACATTTTGGCATTTTCATAAGACATTTGCCTAAGCTCATCAAGCTCATGTAATTGCAAAGACCGCAACGTTCCCGCATCAGTCACGCAATAATTCAACTCCTTTAGTGCCCAAAATGCCTTAATTTCTAACTCAAATGGAAGATGACAAGCTTTACCATATACAAGCCTGTAAGGAGACATACCTAGAGGTGTCTTATATGCTGTCCTATACGCCCAAAGTGCATCCTCAAGCTTAAAGGACCAGTCTTTCCTATTAGGTTTGACCACTTTTTCTAGGATGTTCTTAATCTCCCTATTCGAAATTTCAGCCTGTCCATTCGAGTGTGGGTGATAGGGAGTGGCTACTCTATGTCTAATGTTATACTTAGCCAACACTCTCTCCATAGCCTTATTAATGAAATGTGTCCCCTCATCACTAATGACAGCACGATGTGTTCCAAACCTAGTAAAAATGTGCCTATGTAAGAATTTTATTACTGTTTTGGCATCATTATTGGGACATGCTATGGCCTCTACCCACTTGGATACGTAGTCTACTGCTACCAAAATG
The DNA here is from genome assembly GCA_028017165.1 of Herpetospermum pedunculosum. Classification (NCBI taxonomy): domain Eukaryota; kingdom Viridiplantae; phylum Streptophyta; class Magnoliopsida; order Cucurbitales; family Cucurbitaceae; genus Herpetospermum; species Herpetospermum pedunculosum. The sequence goes on from CM051525.1 coordinate 50,338,381, forward strand.
TAAAGGTTACCTGATGATGGAGGGAATGGCCCCATGAAGTCAATGCCCCACACATCAAAGAGCTCCAACTCTAAGATGTAGGTGAGGGGCATCTCATCCTTTCGACTGAGGTTACCTGTTCTTTGGCATTCATCACAGCTGTGGGCATAGTTGTGGGCATCCTTGAAGATCGTTGGCCAATAGTAGCCACTCTGAAATACCTTTGCAGCTGTTCTTTGGCCACCAAAGTGTCCACCATAAGGAGCTGTGTGACAATGCTGCAGCACAGACTTCGCTTCAGCAGCTGAAACACACTTCCTTAGCAAGCTGTCAGCACATGTTCTGTAAAGTGTGGGGTCATCCCAGATGAATTTCCTTGCTTCATGAAGGAACCTCTTCTTCTCTTGTCCTCCCTTGAAAACTGGTAATACCTGTGATGCAAGGAAGTTAGCAATGTCAGCAAACCAAGGTTCCTCATCGTTATCACAACGAGTCAAAACAAAGACATGTTCATCAATGAAAGCATCAGAAATTGCGGGTTCCGCAATTTTTTCGCAATTGTGCTGCAATCGAGAAAGGTGATCCGCAACCACATTTTCACATCCTTTCTTGTCTCGAATGTCCAAATCAAATTCCTGCAGCAATAACACCCACCTAATCAACCTAGGCTTAGCATCAGCCTTCCTTATGAGATACTTTAAGGCAGAATGGTCAGTGTACACAATTGTCCTAGTGCCTACAATATAGTTTCTGAATTTCTCACAAGCAAACACTACAACAAGCATCTCTTTCTCAGTAGTTGTATAATTACATTGAGCCTCATTCAAGGTTTTACTAGCATAATAGACAGGGTGTGTTAGCTTGTCAATCTTCTGTCCTAACATAACCCCTACAGCATAGTCACTAGCATCACATAACATCTCAAATGGGAGATCCCAATCTGGCCCTACTATAATAGGTGCTGTGACTAGTGCTTTCTTAAGGGTTTTCCAAGCTCCTAAACATTCCTTAGAGAAGATGAATGGCCTATTTAGCTCTAGAAGCTCACACAGAGGCTTGGCTATCTTAGAAAAGTCCTTAATGAACCTTCTATAGAAGCCAGCATGCCCTAAGAAACTTCTAATGGCCTTGACATTCTGAGGCTCTACCAACTTCTCTATGATCTCTATCTTTGCCCTGTCAACTTCTACACCTGCCCTTGACACTCTATGACCTAAGACAATCCCCTCATCCACCATGAAGTGGCACTTTTCCCAATTTAGGACTAGGTTGGTCTCCTCACACCTAGCCAAGACTTGTCCTAGGTTCTCTAGACAGTTGGTGAATGAATCCCCAAAGACTGAAAAGTCATCCATGAATATCTCTATCATGGATTCATCCAAATCAGAGAAGATTGCCAACATGCACCTTTGGAAAGTTGCCGGTGCATTGCATAAGCCAAAAGGCATTCTGCGAAAGGCAAAAGTTCCAAAAGGGCAAGTAAAGGTAGTCTTTTCTTGGTCTTTGGGGTCTATAGTGATCTGGTTATACCCTGAATAACCGTCTAGGAAACAGTAATAGGCTCTACCAGCTATTCTGTCTAACATTTGGTCAATAAATGGTAGGGGGAAATGGTCTTTCTTGGTTTCTTTATTTAGTTTCCTATAATCCATACATACTCTCCACCCTGTGACAGTCCTAGTTGGAATCAGTTCATTGTTCTCATTGACTACCACAGTCATCCCACCCTTTTTAGGTACACACTGTATAGGGCTCACCCACTGACTACTATCTATAGGAAAAATAACCCCAGCATCTAACCATTTTATTATTTCCTTTTTAACTACCTCTTTCATAGAGGGGTTCAACCTACGCTGGTGATCTACTCGGGGTGTATGTTCTTCCTCTAATGTGATCTTATGCATACAATAAGAAGGGCTAATGCCTCTAATATCAGCAATAGTCCATGCAATAGCCTTCCTATGTTGCTTAAGTAGTAAAATTAAATCAACCTCATGCTGTTCACTTAGCTTAGAAGAAATAATTACAGGCAGTGTATCATTATTTCCTAAATATGCATACTTGAGGTGTGTGGGCAGTGGTTTTAGTTCTAGAGTGGGTGGATGCTCAATGGATGGCTTTAAAGGATTTAAGGATCTATCAGTTAATTCTATATTCATACATACATGCTGAGGGTTATTTACAGATATGTCCATTATCTCAGCTATGTTTAAGTCTGTTAATTCTAAACCTACATATTCATTAGCATGCTTGGTTAGTAATACATGCTCCAATTGTTCTTCCATTAAGGAGTCTACTACGTCCATGCTAGCACAGGATTCAAGGTCAGAGGGGTACCTTAAAGCTTTATACACACTAAATTTCACCTCTTCATCATGAACCCTCATAGTGAGCTCACCTTTTTGGACGTCTATCAGTGCCCTACCTGTGGCTAGAAATGGTCTGCCTAACAGGATGGGGACCTCCTTGTCTGCTTCATAATCCAGGATAATGAAATCTGCAAGGAAAATAAACTTGTCAACCTTTACTAAAATATCCTCAATTTTACCTTCTGGGTATGCAATGGATCTGTCTGCTAATTGTAAAGTGACAGTGGTGGGACGTGCTTCTCCTATTCCCAACTGGCGGAATAGTGATAGGGGCATGAGGTTTATGCTGGCGCCCAGGTCACAAAGCGCTCTGCCCACGTGCTTGCCTCCCAGTTCTACAGGTAAGGTGAAGGAGCCAGGATCCTTCTCCTTCTTGGGCAGCTTGTTCTGGAGGATGGCACTGCACTCCTCAGTGAGGTTTACTGTTTCAAACTCACCAATTATTTTTTTGTTAGTAATAATATCTTTCAAAAACTTTACATAGGAAGGCATAGACTGTAAAACTTCTACAAAAGGAATGTTGACATGCACTTGCTTAAGAATTTCTAAGAACTTATTAAAATGCACTTCCTGTTCCTGCTTCTTCTTAAGCCTTCGAGGATATGGAGGTGGTGGCACATATGCAGGCACGTCAGGTCGCCTTGGGATAGGTGGAGGCCTTGGAATTTCTTCTATCTCCTCAACAATTGGCTCTAGCCTGACTCCTGATGTGCTAGTTGATGGTGGACCTTGGTTTGGCAGAGACTCCAGTGGAGCACTAGACTCAGTGTTCTCTACTCTCTTTGGTGTGTCCTTTGTGTTGCTCACCAATGGTCTACCACTTCTAAGTTCAATTGCTTGAACTTGCTCTTTACCATCTCTCCTTGGCACCTCGGTGTCAGCAGGGAGTCTACCTTGGGGCCTACTCTTGAGTTCATTGGCTAACTGGCCTATTTGGTTCTCTAGGCTCCTAAGAGTAGCTTGCTGGCTTTGAAGAGTAGCATCATTCTTAGCTATGTATTCCTTGAGTAAGTTTTCTACAGAAGATCCTACAGGTTGGTTGTATGGTTTTTGATACATTGATTGGTTATGTTGGGGAGTGAAACCAGGTGTTCCACTCGGTCTAGGTTGGTTAGGATTTTGGTTAGTATTTTGTTGGCCACCCCATGACAGGTTTGGGTGGTTCCTCCAACCAGGGTTGTAAGTATTGGAATAGGGGTTGTTCCTAGGCTGCTGCTGGCTTCCAATGTAGCAGACTGAGGCTGGATTCCCAGGGCAGTATTCATACAGGTGCCCTTCCCCACAGAATCCACATATAAGTGCCTCACCTTGACTTGGTTGGGTGCCCATTGACATGGCGGTAGCGGTGTTGACACTTGTTTGGAGATTGGCTTGAGCCATTTGCTTAACTAGGTTGGTCAGGGCATTTATTTGGCTGCTCATTGCACTTAGAGCATCCTTGTCTTGAGCTCTAGTTGGCTCAACAGAATCATCTGACCACCTACAGTGAGATGCTGAGATCTTCTCCAAGATCTCATAGGCTTCGTTGTAACTCTTGGACAACATGGAGCCTCCAGCGGATGAGTTTAAGACTTGTCTAGTGCTGGGATTGCATCCTTTGAAAAAGACCTCAATTTGGATACACCATGGGATGCCATGATGTGGACATTTAAGAAGAAGATCTTTGAACCTTGTCCAAGCTTCGTGAAGAGATTCATTATCAGCTTGTTTGAACTTAACTATATCATCACGAAAGGTAGAATTCCTATCAGGTGGGAAGTATTTGACTAGGAATTTCTCAGCTAAATCTGTCCAATTAAGGACAGATCCAGAGGGTAATGAGTTCAACCATGTTTTGGCTTTGTCCCTCAAAGAGTAAGGGAAAAGATATAGCCTCAAGGCTTCTTGGGAAACTCCAGGGATGATAAAGGTATCACTGACTCCTAAGAAGTTCCTAAGATGGTTGTGGGGGTCCTCATTTTCTATTCCAAAGAATTGTCCCACAGTGGACAACATTTGGAACATCACTGGCTTTAACTCGAATGAGTTGGCAGTGATCTCAGGGCGGATTATGCTGGGGTTCAGCTCCCCAGGCATAGGTACTAAATATGAGAGGATGGCACTATTCTTGTCATTCGCTATTTCGATGGGATTGCGAGTGACAGGTACCGGATTTGGAATTATTCCAGCCATTTCTTCTTGAGACAATTGCGGAGGAATTGTGGTTCCCGCAATTATTTGAGGTATAGAGGGTTGTTTAAAGAGACGTTTCTTGGCTTTAGCTCTGGCTCTAAATAGTCTCTCGGGCTCTGGATTGAACTCTAGATCACTACTTGAATGCTCACTCATAAACTAACCCAACTAGTACCTGCAAAAGAAATGAACCTAGATTAGCTCCAATAGACAGTAAACTTGGTGTTTCAAACTTAACTAACTTCGTTTTCACTAAAATAAATCCCCGGCAGCGGCGCCAAAAACTTGTTGCGTGCTCAATGTGTTGAAATACTTAGGCAATAAAAGGGATAGAGCACTCAGAACATGCAAGCATACATGATCTTATAGCAAGTAGTAAGTATATTTCATTCGTTTTCCCACAGAGATTTATTTTTTAGCTATTCGCGAAGTGTTTTGTTAAGAAAGAAGGGGTGGATTGGATGGGGTAAAATTGGTTTTTAATTATCTAATTTTTGCTGAATGTGTAAAGGGTAGTAACATCAACGAGAACAAGTGAAATCTAAGCTCAAATGAAAAGAAACGAAATTAATAAATGAAGGCAAAGACAGCTAAACAGAATTTTAACTTAAGCAGAATTGCGGAGACAACAATTCTACCGCAATTAAATAACAGCGAAAGTGTGTAAATGGGTGAATTAAGGGCTACTAATGACTATCCTATAGGCATTTTTATACGATTCTCAAGCACTGGATCTACTCTCTATGCATCAAACTATCTCAATCTCATGTATCGTCCGATTCCATGCATTAGATTCTTTAGTTTACTCAACTCAAAGTAAGGTCTTAAGCATCTTGTTAAGGCAGAAAGATATGGTTTGTACTAGGGAAACGCCTATTCCTAGGCCGTTTCCTGGTTACCTTGAAAGGCTAGCATGATAGTATGACTCTGAACTCTTACTCCTTCCAGAGGTTAGGAGTTCTTTGGACAAAATGGATGGCCAATCGAAATTGCCCGTGGAATGAAGCTTACATACAATCAATGCTTCGAGAGCTATCCTACATGCTTGATTCACGTTTTTTAGCCTATAGTGTTGTCATTAGCATGCCCCTAAGTGACTTAGTTACTCATGGATATAAGGAGAACAGAACTAAAGGATAAGATAGACATGCTTAGAAGGGAAATGTACTTAAAACAGCAAGGGAAAACAGTAGAATGCAAAGGCGAGAGACTGTGAAATACTGAATTTTATGTTTGATTAATTGATTGTTTGAATGAACATAAGAGATACTTAAAGTAAAGAACAGAAAGACAGAACACAACGAAATGAACTAAATTAACCACAAGAACAGAAACAACACAAGACAGAGTTGGAACATGGAAATGAAGAACAGAAAACAGTAAAGCAAGCTTGAATGTCTCGTTGCAGCCGCCTCGAATGAAGGATGAGAAAAGTCAGCCTTGCTTGGATGAATCCAATCGGGAGAGAAGAAGAATCTCCTCTCCTTCCTATTAGATTATCGATTCCAACAGCTGAGCTTCGCAAACCAGCAGACGGCAAAGAAAAACAGGAGAAAAGATGGACTGCGAGAAGACTTCTACGCTTTCGGATCATGCTTGAACCCTCGACTTTGACCCCTATTTATAGTAATCTGCAGGTGCATTTGGGCCAAGGAGAACCATCAATCTTCAACGTCGTACTTCAGAATGGATGGAGGAGAAAGAACGAATCCCTGAAATAACGGAAATTAACAGAAAAAGATCAGTCAACTTACGGTTTTCACTTGAAACATTGCGGGAACCGCAATGTTTCCGCAATGCTTTCGCAACGCTTGTTTTTCATTCTTTTCCTTCGGTTTTCAACCCTTTTCTTTCCTATTGTACATAAGTCCTAATTTAGCTACCTTCTTCTAATTCTCATATTTAAGCATAGGTTTAGGCTAAATGCTATCAAAAACACCTAAGAGTGAACATCTTTCTAAGCTAATTAAGCCCTAAAAAGGTCACTTTTGGAGACGTAACAACAATCCACTTCACAACTTGGATAATATCACTCAACTTGGATAAATCCACTTGACTTGGATAAATCCACTCAACTTGGATAATCCCACTTGTAATATTTTGTCACTTTAAAAATTAATTCATAATTAATTTTTAATAAACAAAATAAATTTTAATTAATTAATTTTTTTAATTAATTAATATTATTATTTAATTCAATATCAAATATTAATTAAATAATAAGACTAATCTCGGCTTCTTAAACCGAATCATCACACATGAATCCATATTCATGTTTTAGACCGATCTCATATTTAAATCATATTTAAATATGTCCATCATGCTTCCAAAAATTAATTTGAATAAATTCAAATTCTTTCTCTCTCATATTGTTAAACGACTTAATCCGAGCTAGCCAAGAGAACATAAACGACCTACAGATCATGAGCTCCAACGATACGAGATTAACCGGCCAAACTCTTTAGCCAAGCTAACTGTAACGCCCCGCGTTTCAAAATTTGGCTATTTTGGAATAAGATATGTATTTAATCTCTTCTATTCCTTTAATGTTAGATTAAATGAATTTATTCGTTTATGGATTCTAATTTGGGAAATTAGAAGTTGGGTTTAGCCCCCTAAGTTTGACTAATTAATTTCTAGAACATTAGGAAATGAGAGATAGGCGAAATGTTAGTGGTTTGAAATTGTAAATGAAAAAAAAAGTGAAGTAAGATGAAAACAAAAAAAAGAAGGGAAAAGCCCAAAAGTCATTTCTCCCTCTTCCCCCTCACAAACTCACGCCTCCCCTTTCCCTCCTCGTGAAATCGAGCTCCGGCCAGCCCTACGCGCGAGCCATCGGCGTCGTTCGCGAACACCGCAAGCAGACCCCGATCGTTCTTCCCCTCTTCAGCCGAGACCGCAGCTGCGCAGCCGCCCACCTCCCCCATCTCCGCGATCCACCTGCGACATATCCATCTCCGGCATCGGCGAGAAGCGCAACCCACGCGCGCGACGCCCTTCGACAATCTCCAGCCCAACCTCAGGCTTCATCAACGATCCACGGCGTGAGCGAGCGGCGACGACCAATTTTCGGCGTTCGCAGACGTCGGCGGCACACTCGAACCACGTCGCGATTCATCTGCGGCGTTGCGAGCAGACAACAGATCTGCAGCGAGCTCACCTTGACGGATCCAGATCTGGCAGCCGCAACATCGAGCCTTCGTTTTTCTTTGTTTCGGCCAACGACCAGACGAATCCCTCCTCTCGGTGCGACGGGATTCGGCGGTGAGACCTCACCCGTGCGTTTTCGTCGACTAGCAGCGATTTTCTTCTCTTCGACAAGGTTTGCCATTAACCCATACTTGATTAATCTTAGATTTGGATGACCCACACTCTAACGGTTCCAAATTGTGAGGTTTGGGCTTCATCGATCACGAATCAACACGCTTTTGAGTCTTTTTGGGTAAGACAGTAGGTAGCGTGTCGTTTCTAAGCCATTTCGATTATGTTATAGCTGCTGTAATGTTTATCCTAATGCATAGGAACCATCTATTTGTAGATTCGAAACATTTCGGACACCCCAAATACCAACCAGCAAGGTGCCGAGCCGTTTTGGTAAGGTTCAGTAAGTAACATCGAGCCTTAAACCTCTTTCAAACTCCTTTAGGTGTTGTAGCTCAGTTTCTAATGCGTAGAATCTGTTCAATTGTAGTTTTGGATTCCGTCAAACACCAATTGGCAAGCATCCAAGTTTGTTCGGTGAAACTTAGTTCGACTCGGAGCATCCGAAGTAAGAGTTCAGGTTGCTTGGGTATCATTAGGTTGTTTTAGGATTTCTTCGGTAAGTAGTTCTTACTTGTGGAGTCTGTTTGCTATTTGTTGTATGTTAGCACGCATGTCCTAGTAATTTCTTTATATTATGGATTATATGAATTGTTAATGTTGTTGTTGCGTCTTTGATAAGACTAAGCACATCTGAGTGCTTAGCATGATGATGTACTATTATTTATGAACTCTTCGATAAAACCAAGCACATCTGAGTGCTTAGCATGTTGTACTTGAGTTGCATTATGAATAGATTAATCTGGTGATAAGATTATGGATATATGTGCTATTGTTCTGGTGTAAGACATGTTGAATTGTTGTGTGTATGGTGATGAAGTTGAGCATGCTGTGGTGATGCTGAGAGTGCATGAGATGCATGATAATGTTATGTTTATGTTGAAAGCATACTTTGTACGTGGTGACGTGCTGTTTACTATTGACATTGAACATGGTCTAGGAGTCATGTTTAGTTTGTGCATATTTGAGATGTGAATCAAGTATGTGTTAAATAGGGTCAGAGGACCGTGGAATTGTGACGGGGGGTGATGTTGAAGCCTCGGGTATAAAGAGTCGAGGGTTGACGTTGTAATAAAGAAAAGTGCAGTGAATACTAGTGCGCCTCGGGTACAAATGGTCGAGGGGTAGTATGTCACGGTCGGTTGATTAGTGTTAAGGAAAGATGTGTAACTTGTAATTATAGAGAATGTTCAGTGAATACTAGTGCACCTCGGGTACAAATGGTCGAGGGGTAGTAAGTCACTAAGGGAACTAGGGTGAATATCAGTGCACCTCGGGTACAAATGGTCGAGGGGTGATATGTCACCATGGTTTAAGCAAGTGTTGGGCGCCGCGGGAAGGGCCAACACGTTGCAAAGTCATCGGTGCACCTTGGGTACAAATGGTCAAGGGGCGATGCAACAGTTCGAGGCCTTGGGTATAAATGGTCAAGGGTCGAACGCTGAGCGCCATAGAGAAGTGTCGATGCCCTGGGTACAAATGGTCAGGGGTCGATGTGACTCGAAGGAGTTAGTCTCAGAGGGCTTGTGAGGGCCACGAGTCGAGTTGAGTTGAGTTGAGTTGAGATAACTCGGTGGAGTCCGAGAGTGGACTTTGGGAACTCAGTAGAGTCTGAGAGAGCTTGTGAAGCTAGGGTTGAGTCGGGGAGGACTCAATGGAGTTTGAGAATAACTGGATCGAGTTGTTAGTATTCGGTTGTATTTTGAGAGAGCTTGTTAGAGCTCAAGTTAGTTGATGGATGGATATGTATGACACGAGTGTATGCATGATGTTGTGGTTATTTATGTATTGAGCATGTTCAAATGATTATTGTTGATATGTTTGATGTGGGAAGCACAATGTTGTGATGCATGTATGTTTGTTGTTTGGTGGCTCCTCAGGTAGGAGCTACTTACCAGTACGTGTTATGTACTGACTCCCACAAATTATGCAATTTTTGCAGGTGATGAGTACTACTACGAGCTTGGTGATGCTGACGAGGAGACGTGAGAAAAATGGACCATTAGCTGAATCTATTTTATGTATTTGTAGTTAGCCAGTTGTTATTTAATTATGAAGTTGCTTCCGCTGGTTTCAGTTTTCTGTGTTATTTCTAGTAGTTGGCTTAAGGCTAAAAGTTGTGTACGGGCTAAAGTTATTAACCTCTTCTTGTTTCAGTTCGTTTTAGAGTTCAACATTGGTCTTATAAAGTTAAGAAGGTTGTATGTTTTGTAGTTAGACTTGAGTTGTCTTTTAGGATTTCGACCTGAAAGGTTTTATATCTATATTCTGACTGAGAGCGTTGTTGGACTAGATGATGTCTTTATTTATATGAAGTGCGGGGTTTTGTTGAGTTTTTCTGCTTTTCAGGTGTTACATAATTGGGTAGTTATTGAGGTTACGTCGTTGTGCTGCCGAAATTCTCGGAGCAATACAGTTAGTTTAAACGAGATTTAAAAGTCTGTCGTTAGTAACGTACTCGGGATTAGTAAAAAAATTACGGGTCGTTACAGTTGGTATCAGAGCGGAGTTGTTCCTGTAGACTAACCTAGATCCTAGGTTGTTAAGTAGTTAAAGCTAATGGTCTTTCTCCTCGGTCTTCTCTCCATCACCAGGTATGTATACTCATCTTGATATATTGTTGTATTATTTGATTTACCTGACTTGTTGCCTTGAATGATCATTGCTTGACTTTTTTTTTGCTTTATTGGATTAAGATGTGTTTTGCATGTTATCTTGAATTATGAGTAGTTAGACATAGGGTGTTCCCCCTAGGTTGTGAGTTAGTGGTGTGCTTGTTTATGCTTGTTGGTTGCTAGTAGGGATAGGATGCTCCCATAGTTGACTAGGTAGCTTGCGCTTTGGTGTTGTGTTTGTTTTGTGTTAGTAGGTGTAAGTTGTTGCTTTCGAGTTAGGGTTAGATTTTTTGCACCTTGGAAAATAATAAGTTGGATTTAAGTTCCTTACACAAGTGAAACCAAGACCATTAGGGAATCAATAATTTCCCTTTGTCAAAGATGTCCTTGGAAACGGGTTAAGGTAGCGTGTTACTTTTGAAGCATAAGTGAGCTTAGTGGGTTTCAGTAGAGGGGTTAGTAACGATTCACTTGTTTGGTTTGGAAATTTTAGAACAATGTCGTTATCCAAGACACTTTATGGAAAGACACCAACCTAATTGGAGGAAATTAAGTTGTAATTAGAGGGCTGTTGGACAAGGGGCTCTTGTTCCTTTGTGTGATTCCTCAGGATACCTAGTCTTGTTTGTTAATAAAAAAAAAGAGTGATCGTTTGGACCTTGATTGTTTTGGGAGTTGTGTAAGGTAATAGTGAAAAACAAGTATTTTCTCTTTCGTGTTAATGAACTTTTGACCAGTTTTAAGGAGCCAAGTATTTTCAAAGATAGGTTTGTATTCAAGGTACCATCAATTAAGGATTAGGGAAGTTGATAGTCCAAAGACTGCGTTGTCTTTTAAATTCACTAATGTTCCGACAACTTTCATGGACCTCATGAACCGAGTCTCAAAGGTTTTGATGACTTTGAGAGGTAGTGAGCTGAATGCTAAGTTTTCTAAGTGAGTATGGTTGGACAAGGTCATTTTCACTTAGAGTGTAAACGTGAGTAAAGCATCTATGATTTAAAACGATGGTTGAATACAGATCCAAGGTTAACTGTTCTCGGTGGAGCCAAGTATCTAGAACTCTTCCAGTACCTTACTTTCGAGGACGAAAGTTTTCTAAGGTGGGGAGTCTGTAACGCCCCGCGTTTCAAAATTTGGCTATTTTGGAATAAGATATGTAATTAATCTCTTCTATTCCTTTAATGTTAGATTAAATGAATTTATTCGTTTATGGATTCTAATTTGGGAAATTAGAAGTTGGGTTTAGCCCCCTAAGTTTGACTAATTAATTTCTAGAACATTAGGAAATGAGAGATAGGCGAAATGTTAGTGGTTTGAAATTGTAAATGAAAAAAAAAGTGAAGTAAGATGAAAACAAAAAAAAGAAGGGAAAAGCCCAAGGGTTGCACTCTCCTCACCGTAGATATATTTATGTCCTCTTGATATAACCATCATCAGTAAGTCGGTCATTCACAGGTCGTTCGTAATTACAGCTGGGTCAAAATAATCGTTTTACTCCCGTAATTACATTTTGTTCCTTAAGTCCCACTGATCCTCTAATGAACTATTGGTTTGTGGTCCAACCACCAAACCGATTGGTATGTGATCTCATCACTATACCAAGTCCCTCTCGGGCCAATGAGAGGGTGGGATCCCTAGTTCAAGACTCAGAGTCAGCACTTAACGGAACAACCTCTCTACTAATCCCTCAAGGCGGGTAGGAGTGAATTCCATCTCGCGGGACAATGCTCCCAACTACATACCCGGTCTTATCCCCAAGATGGTAGGCTTATTTAGTCGGCGATCTCGAACCACTCTCACCCATACAAGTCAAAGGATAATCCTAAATAAACAGGTGTTCATAGCGTGCTCAAGATTTAGATCGAGTTACCTAGGTCATCATATGAAAAAATCAGTCTTTACAGTAAACAGAGTTGTAAAGAAAGAGCGACTTGTTTTGCGGTTCAGTCTTATGCAAACTCATTGCATAGGACACCCACAGTCACATGTCCTCACATGAACGATTTCGGATCACATCGTTTGTACTATACAAAGTGGGCCGCGTCCAATAGTGTCCTAAGGATAAGGTACCCAGCCTTATCCATATAGTATAGACCGTTTTGGCTATTACTTGAACTTGATCCACAATCATGTCAAACATGAAGTTCAAGTATACAACCTATAACCATGGGTTCTTTGTTTATTGGAGTTAGGTTAAAAGTAAACACAATTCACTTTATTCAATAAAAACTTTACTGAATAAAACTCAATAACAACTTTATTGCAAAATAGAATATACATTCAGTTTACCGAATTTTAGGACATAAAACCCAACAAACTCCCATTTGGACTAAAACGTCAGTGGAGTATTACATGTTGGATGAGAAAAACTGGAATATAAAATACATCCATGGCTTTTCTCCCACTATCCTACTGTACAACTTGGAGTCCTAGACTCACTAGGTGCCCCTCGAACACTTTAGCCGTGAGGGACTTTGTAAACGGATCAACAATATTGTGCTCTGAGGCGATCTGCATAACGATCACGTCTCCTCGATGCACTATCTCCTTGATGAAATGATATTTCCGCTCAATGTGCTTTCCACGCTTATGACTTCTTGGTTCTCTGGAATTTGCCACAGCACCAGTATTATCACAATAAAGTGTGATAGGCAAATTCATATTTGGAACAACTTCCAAATCCGTCAAGAACTTCCTAAGCCATACAGCCTCTTTCGCAGCTTTGCAAGTTGCGACATACTCAGCTTTCATGGTGGAGTTAGCAATACAACCTTGTTTTATACTCCTTCATACTATTGCCCCTCCGTTAAGAGTGAACAATGATCCTGATGTGGATTTCCTCGAATCCCTATCGGTTTGAAAATCAAAGTCAGTGTATCCTGTAAGGATCAAATCCTTCGCGCCATACACGAGCACATAGTCCATCGTTCTCCGAAGATACTTGAGGATGTGTTTAACGGCAGTCCAATGATCATATCCTGGATTGGACTAATACCTACTGACAATTTCCACTGCATAGCATATGTCGGGTCGTGTACATAACATGACGTACATCAGACTACCGACTGCTGATGCATAAGGAATTCGTCTCATATCCTCAACTTCTTGAGGCGTCTTAGGACACTCTTCCTTTGACAATTGAATTCTGTGTCTGAAAGGTAAAGAACCCTTTTTGGAATTCTGCATCGAATATCATATCAACACCTTGTCGATATAAGATGCTTGAGACAGCGCTAGCATTATGTTCTTAAGATTCCTTACGATTTGAATCCTTAGAACAAATTGAGCCTCTCTCAAATCTTTCATTTGGAATTGGGTCGCTAGCCATTGTTTATCGTCAGTCAGGAATCCTACATCATTCCCAATGTGTAGGATATCATCTACGTATAAGACTAAGAAAGCTACAACAGAATTGACTATTTTCTTGTAGACACAAGGTTCGTCAACATTATGTTCAAAGTCATAAGATTTGATCGCAGTATCAAACCTTATATTTCAGGATCTAGACGCTTGCTTCAACCCATAAATGGATCGATTAGGCTTGCAAACCTTTTGCTCTTGACCCTGAACTATGAACCCCTCTAGTTGATTGTTAACTCTCCAAATGAGAGTTATTTAGGTCATTACTTGCTTTATATTCATGAAGTCTTTTGAGCATTCTAGCTATTATTGAGCATAATATGTGTTTAGTAGTGACATTTGTGAAATGGTGTTTAGTTAATGCTTATGTGGAAAATCTGTGCATAAGTGTGTAATTGGTGAAAAATGTCTAATTAATGCCTTTCAAGAGTGTTGCTGAAGTTTTGCGAGGAGCGCAATGGGATAAGAAGAAGGGCAGCTGAAAACAAAACTTTGCGATCGCAACGCAATCGCAATACTTTCTTCTGCTGCGCTTTTTTAGCCGTCAGCCCTTCCTGTATCTGCCACGTCTGAGGTTGTTCCTCTAATTTGGACGGAGACCTGCGATTAGGGTACGGACTATGGAACCTCTGAGGACTATATATATAGAACAAGTTGAAGGAAGGAAATATATCTTTTACAGTAGAGAACTTACCTTGAAGGAAATCGAAAAAAGCCAATACCGCAGAAAAAGAGATAGTTCTCTCGATTGTTGGATCGAAGAAAAAAAGACTTCCTTGGCGTCAGAAATTCAAGAGGAAGAAGAGAATTGAGTTTCCTTTCCAAGACGAGTCATTCTTCTCCTTCAACCGAGGCGAAACGTGGACAAGAGGACCTTCGCCTACTCTATTGTTTTATTGTAGTTACTGTTTTCGGATTGATTTGTGTTTTGCTATTCGAACTATTGTTGTATTTGCTTAACATGATTAATCAATTAGTTTTGTTGAGTTCTTTTATTATCATGAGTGGCTAGAGTTATAAAGGTTTGCTAAGATGAATTTGTAGGACATAACTATGTAATTTCAGCATGTAAATAAGCATGCATGCATTGAATGAGTGTGAACTTCATCCCATGGACATTTTCGATCGGCCATCCATTTTGTTCTAAAGAGTTCCTAACCTCCAGAAGGAGTAAGATCTCATAGTCACTCATGCATGTTAGCCTTTCACGGTAAATAGAGAGTGGTCTAGGAATAGGCACTTTCCTAACACGTTTGATAGCATGAATATATAAATAGGTTCTTAAAACTTACTTGGATATGAGTAACTTAAGAATCTAAAGCATATAATCGGAAGATGTATGAGATCTAGCTAAGACGATGCATGTAATGGTTATTAGTTGTTGATTGATCATGGTTATGTCTATAGAGGATTCTTAGCCAACCTTGTTGTTTTTATCTTAGATTTCACTCGTTGCTAGCTGTTGCGAACGTTTCGTTAGATCCGCAATACAACTTGCTGTCTTTACCTTAGATTTTACTTGTTTGTTAATCTGTTGTTAGTTTATTGCGAAAGTTTTGCGAGACCCGCAATACTATTTTCTATTATGCGCGTTAGTTAACCTATTTTCTTGGCCTGTAGTCTCCTTAGTTTATTTTGCATTGCGTTGTCTTTGCGTCCTTTACAATTTTGTGTCTCGAATCAAAACCCATTTCATCCCTGGTTACCTTATCTAATTTAACACGCATAAAATCGCCATTCACTCAACTTAGTCTCTGTGGGAAACGATATAAATTATACTTATCACTTGGTGCATACCGTGTATACTTGCATGGTTATTTGCTTAAATTAATCAATATATAACCCCATTGAGAAAAGCAACATTGAGCCATATAGATACTCTCTTCAAGATTTCCATTCAGAAAGGTTGTCTTGACATCCATTTGCCAAAAATTTCATAATCATAAAACGTGGCAATGGACAAGAGTATTCTAATCAACTTTAACATGGCAACAGGGGAGAAGGTTTATTCATAGTCCACCCTTCTCTCTGGGAATAACCCTTTGCCACAAGTCGAGCCTTAAAGGTTTGCACCTTACCGGCTTAGTCTCGTTTCCTCTTGTAGATCCACTTGCAACCGATAGGTCTTTCACCATCAGTTTTCTCTACAAGATCTCAGACCGAATTGAAGTACATTGACTCCATTTTGAGGTCCATGGCTTTAAGTCATTGGTCCTTGTTTATGTCATTCATTGTCTGTTTAAAGGTCAATGGATCCTCAATGTCGTCATCAGGTATGACGACCTGGGTTTCCGTTAAACCCATGTAGCGGTCGGGTTGTCTCACATCTCTCCCACTACGTCGAGGTATTCTCAACTCTTGAGAAGGACCAACCTGATCAGCAACTCTTGTTGACCCATCTGTAGCTTTCCTAGAAATTTCGGTCAAAACAATTTTGCTCGAAGGTTGATGATCTCTCATGTGATCTTCCTCTAAGAACGTGGTGTTTTTCGATACAAGCACCTTGTCCTGTTGAGGATTGTAAAATAGATCACCTTTCGTTTCCTTGGGGTAGCCTACGAATAGGCATAATTTTGAACGATATTCCAATTTATTTGGATTGGGCACCAACACATGTGCCGGACACCCCCAAATTCTGAAGTGACGTAAACTCACTTTACGCCCTCTCAATAACTCATAAGGTGTTTCTAAAACAGTCTTAGAGGGAACTGCGTTCAAAATATATAGAGTAGCCTCTACTGCATATCCCCAAAACGAACTAGGCAGTTGAGCATAGCTCATCATAGATCAAACCATGTCTAACAGGGTTCTATTTCTCCTTTCGGACACACCGTTCTGCTGCGGTGTTTCGGGCGTTGAGATTTGAGATACTATTCCAGGTTCTATCATATAGTCCTGGAATCTTAAATCCATATACTCTTCACCTCCATCTGATCGGAGTGTTTTAATGGTTTTACCTAATGTGTTCTCAACCTCTGCCTTATACTCCTTGAACTTTTCAAGAGCTTCGGACTTATGATGCATTAGGTAAAGATAGTCGTACCTAGAATAATCATCAATGAAGCTGATGAAATATTCATACTCTCCCCGTGCTTTAACATTCATCGGACCACAAAGGTCTGAAGGTACAAGTTCTAGAGTTTCTTTGGACCTATGAACTTTTTCAGAAAAAGATCGTTTGGTCATCTTGCCCTCAAGACAAGACTCACATGGTGGTAAAGAGTTGTCCTCTAACTGATTTAGGAGACCACTCTTAACCAATCTCCCAATCCTATTGAGATTAATGTGGCCTAGTCTCAAGTGCCAAAGATAGGTACTTGGAGAAAGTTTCTGCCTTTTAGTTTGAGTTTCAGCTGTTTTAAACATCTCGGTGTTCAAAATAGCTTTTTGCCTCTGCTGGTCTTAACACATACAAGTTGTTTTCAAGTTTCGCAGAACATATATGTACACCTCTTTTGCTAATGGACGCTTCATTAAAATCAAAAGATACTTTATACAAATGTTCAAGTAAACAAGAGATAGATACAAGGTTCATTTTAAAGCTAGGAACCAACAGTACATTTTCAAGTAAAATGAAACTATCTCTATATAACAACTTGACAACTCCCACTACCTTGACTAAGACAACCTCTCCAGTTCCAACCCTGAGAGTTATCTCACCTTCAGCAAGCAGCTGCCAGGAACTAGTTTCCTGGGAAGAAGAACAAACATGGTTAGTGGCTCCTGAATCCAGTATCCAGGCAGAACTATCATGTTCCACTAAACAGGATTCAACAACGAGTAAATCAGATTTACTTAGTTGTTTCTTCTCAGCTTTCCTCGCCATGAGGGTATCATGATAGACCGATGAGGACGGTTGTCTAAACATCGTCTGTAATGAATCCTTATCTCCTTAGCGGAGACCATTACCTCATGCTTCTTAGCTAACACATCAGATGTTCTGGCCAAGCTGTAGACTCAGGCTTTATCATTAGCCCTTGTCCACATGTCAAATGCATCTCGAACAGTTCGAGTTGCAGACGAGCTAGGAGGGGGAGGACATTCCTCCGTTAAGACAAACCTAAGATTATCGATAACAAGAATCGTATTCAAGTTCGATTTCCAGGTCGTGTAGTTATCGTCGTTTAGTTTATCAGAAGCTAGTAATTGGATAAACCAGCTTCATGCTGAAAAAGAATAAATTCTATTAGTGAATTGATTTTAATCCATTTCATACATCCAAACAAGATTTTAGCAAAAGTAATAATGTACCTAAAAACTCATAATTAATTTGCAACGATACTTCAGTGAGTCAGCAATCGCTACCGAGGGGCAGTCAATCACTCCTTCATTGAACCAAAACATTCTTGACTAAATGCTAATACCAGAATAACTCATATTCCTATAGCACCTTAGTTATCGCTACTTCGGTCAAGAATCTACTAACAACTTAGTAATCAATTGTAAGTGTGACCCGCCATTTTCAGAACTCATAGGTCGGCCCCAACAGTGCAACCGAATGGAAATGTCAGAGTTGGGAATGGATCTAAGAGACCCTATCCATTTCTGGAGATTGAGTTGTTCCGACTACCATGAAACGGCCCTCCGAATGGACGGTGCTACTATGGGCAAGCAGCATGCGGAACATGGGAATCTCACGGTTCAACCTAATGGAGGATACCGCAGGATGTATTGACATACTTCCTTCTCCCACTTACTATAAATACTTTCTCCATTCACCTTGCTCTTGATTTATGCAAACACCATCTGAATGGGGATGCCCTATTGACATCACGAGGCCGAGCATAAATCTCACAGTGTGAACTTCGCAGAGAGCGTAGGAGAAGATCGATATATCATATATACCTTCTCAACACCCTACTAAGTATTTTATACAGTTTGGGTATACTTTTACTTAGGTATTATCCGGCTAAGACAATAAAACCTAAGTCTAGGTAAAACAAATTTGTACCTATGATGTCTAGGTGATAAACGCTTTAAAACCTTTCACCACTCTCGTGCATGCTCATAAAGTTGGGTTAACCTAACTCAAGTACCGGGTCGATCACCAGGTAGGAGGTGTTCCGTAAACCGTCATCTTAAATACCTCCAACCTTAGTAGAGGATCTCACCGGGTGAGTTCTCTTGTAACCTTAGCTTTACAAGATATCGACCTATTTTAACTATTAAAACGAATCGATACTAAATTCCTAATCGCATTGGAATTCTTTAACCCTTGGTGAGCATGCATTTATCTTTGTTATAGATTTTAAATATCTATCTCATTTTACAACGGTTTATAAAACAAAGACATTCTATAAAATGCTTCATAAGCTAGAATATAACCATTACAATCATTTTATAACATGCTTCCCAAGCAAGAATATAACAGTTATATTCAACTAAGGCAACTATGTTGTATGTTTAATTTCATAATTAATATAACATTTATATCAATTACACTTTTAAACAAGCAACATCCAATTCATAAATTAATATAACACTTATATTAATTCTCATGAATTAAGGATGCATATTTTACATTATAATAATTATAACATACTTTCAATGCATGGAGCATGCTTCCTATGGTGGGATTTTAAATCTATATGGCATACTTTATGCACATACAAGGGACTTTAACTAAAACATACATTCACAATGCATAATTAATTAAACACACTAAAGTGGACCGATTTTGGCATCACAGGCAAGCAAGCAACTAAATTATTACAAGAATAATTCATCAACTAGGTTGAGACGCTTCCGAACCCTTCGAACCGCCACGAACCAGCTTGATTTTGCTTGAACCGGCCAAAAAACAGCACCAGAAGCTTCAACAAAAATTGAACCGATTCAAAACAGCAAACCCGTCTTCAACAGCTCAAAATCGGACCAAACGAGCGTTGAACTCAACCGTCAGAGGGTGAAGAACCCAGAACCGGTCTGACTTTCAGTGAACAGGACCGCCTGAGGACCGAACCAGACCGTTTCTTCCACCTTGCGCTGAACCGGTTTTGTGCTGGAATTTTGCAGAAAAAAAAAGCAAGTTATTTTTTCCGACACCCGAGCTTCTGTCTTCGAATTGAAACCCTATATGGACTTTAATGTCTCCGAATATTTTACAGACTCTTCTGCACACATTAAAGCCCATACATGCTCGGGCATTTACAAAACAAAGTACAAAAAAATGCCAAAACCGGAAAAACACTTTAGACGCCCAGAAAAATCATTTCTAAAACAAATACCCACCGAGGTCAAATTGATGCAAATTGAGTGACCAAAAAATGCCCTGATACCAATTGAAGGAGCGCATGTAGCGCAGCGGAAGCGAGTCAGATCATTGGCACTCTAATTTCATCAATTTAGCTAAACTATAAACATACTCAAAACTAGAAATAAAAGAAATTAGAACACTTACCTCTTGTAGTTCTAAAAACTTCTATTCCGATGCTCGAATCTCATCACGAACACTTCGAAGCTTCCCTCGAACTCCTCGAGAACCACCTCCGGTAGTCTTGCTATCCTTAGGCCGAGCAACGGAGTGGTTGGACTCCTTTATGAAAGAAAAAGTTTGGAAGAAGAAGACGGGAAGATGAAGGTGATGAGGATTTTGTGAGATATATCTAACACTTAGCTTTCTAATTTCTCAAGTAACATGAACTCTTCATGCTCATCCAAATATTCAAACTCTTTGAAAATTCATCAACTTCAAACCATTTGAACTTCATCCAATTTATAGACAATTCACATGCAACCAACTCTTTGCTTAGCATGACACCTCAAATTGGATGGATTAGTCTTGAAACAAGTGTTCAACAATTGATGAGTTTATGCATGTTGTTGGTGATTCACAATCCACTTCACAACTTGGATAATCCCACTCAACTTGGATAAATCCACTTGACTTGGATAAATCCACTCAACTTGGATAATCCCACTTGTAATATTTTGTCATTTTAAAATTAATTCTTAATTAATTTTAATAAACAAAATAAATTTTAATTAATTCAATATCAAATATTAATTAAATAATAAGACTAATCTCGGTTTCTTAAACCGAATCATCACACATGAATCCCTATTCATGTTTTAGACCGATCTCATATTTAAATCATATTTAAATATGTCCATCATTCTTCCAAAAATTAATTTGAATAAATTAAAATTATTTCTCTCTCATATTGTTACACGGCTTAATTCGATCTAGCCAGGAGAACCTAAAGGACCTACAGATCATGAGCTCCAACGATACAAGATTAACCGACCAAACTCTTTAGCCAAGCTAACCAACATTCGTTAACCCCCGGAGACTCCACTAAAGTCCAAGGGTTGCACTCTCCTCACCGTAGATATATTTCAGTCTTCTTGATATAACCATCATCAGTAAGTCGATCATTCACAGGTCGTTCGTAATTTCAGCTTGGTCAAAATAGTCGTTTTACCCCCGTAATTACATCTTGTTCCTTAAGTCCCACTGATCCTCTAATGAACTATTGGTTTGTGGTCCAACCACCAAACCGATTGGTATGTGATCTCATCACTATACCAAGTCCCTCTCGGGCCAATAAAAGGGTGGGATCCTATACTTGCTTCATATTCATGAAGTCTGTTGAGCATTTTAGCTATTATTGAGCATAATATGTGTTTAGTAGTGACATTTGTGAAATGGTGTTAAATTAATGCTTATGTGGAAAATTTGTGCATAAGTGTGTATTTGGTGAAAAAATGTCTAAATAATGCCTTTTAGGAGTATTGCTGAAGTTTTGCGAGAAGCGCAATAGGATAAGAAGAAGGCCAGCTGAAAACAGAGCTTTGCGATCGCCGAGCCTTCTGTAGCTGCCACGTATGAGGTTGTGTAATGACCCCAAATTTTCTATATAATTAATTAACTTAAAATGGGATAATTACTCATAACGCATAATTTTCTTTTTAAATAAAAATCTAAATTCCATAATCATAAGTCTTAACAACTTAAATAAAACTTAAAGTTTATCTGTAGCAGCGGAAATTATAAAACAGTGTCTATAAATAAAATAGACATAAACAAAACTTGTGATCATAAATCATTAAACTTAAAATTTCGGGCACATCTCATGGTTCTTCCTCTTCAATGCCAAGATCATGCTCAATGAATTCACCATCATCTACCGGGTTATCTGAAAAATATAAAACCACGAGAGGTAGTATAAAAATACCTTGTAAGTGGTTCCTATCATAAGGAACCTTCATGCTCAAACACACACAACATGCTTACATGCTTGCATATCACATCCTAACATGTAGACCATGAAACAATCTACCTTAACATACTTGTACTTGCTTACATATTCTTACATACATACTTATATCCTTGATTTGACGCCATGCTAAGCAGAAATACCCCATACCATGACCGTCAATTCTGCATGTAATATTTATAAGGTAACTGTCCCTTATGAATATCATTAACATGATCTAATTTTGTTTCCTAGGGCCCAGCCCGTTAGCAGAAACCATACTTGTCATATCATACATCTAGCTGCATAACATAACTTCTTAATTTGGGTATTTCTTGCATAGCATATTCTTCCCTAACTCCATGACTCTACTTTACTTGACTCCATGAATGTAATGTAACACACATATATGTCATACTGAACCTAAGCATGCTTCAAAATCAATCATAGTAACATAGATCATGTGAAGCATAAAACTATACAAAAATAACATGACATAACATACTTTGCAAAACATCAAATATCATAAAACAACAAATCAATCAAGTATATATTCAAACAATATAATATAACTTACTTAGAATCAATAACACGATAAAACAATTAATTAAACATCACAATTATACCATACAACAATCAATTCGGTCACTTATGATAGAATTCACTTACCTTAAGCTTCAAATCTAAATCCTTTAAAGCTTCCTAAATAACATATGATACAAATTAAATTAGGTCTAACTTAAATTTAGTTTTGCTAAAGAAACTTCATCCACTAGCTAAAACACGATAACTTTACTAGCTAACCTAATTTGCATATTAATTCACATAGTTATAATTAATCATAAAATTAATATTAAAAACTCATAAGATACTTTTTGTTAACATATTAAGCTCTGATTTATAGATAAAAAATACATTAAAATAATTTACTACTTCATAGAATTCATTAAAAAATTGAAAACACAAATTGTACTAGTTTTTACCGATTTTAAGCCCTATGAAAATATGATCATGAAAGTTAATTTGAACTCCTTGAAAATATATTTAAGCTTACTTTATGCTACTGGACATGATAAAAAAAAATTCAAAACAAATGTAATTAAACTTCTATATCAATCAATTTCGAGCTAGAACTAGGAAATAGCGTAAACCGATAAACACCATTTTAGAGCAATTTTAAAGATTGTTTTTTTTAAGCATTTTAATTCTGATTTTCAGCCCCAAAATCAACACTTTTTAGATCTAAAACAACACCTAAAATTTTCCATGAGAACCCCTAAACGATTTCAAACAACAGAGAAAAAGAGGCTTACCGGTCGTGTGTTTTTCCTCTCTACCGTAAACGATGAATGGAGGAAACTTTCCAGCAACTAATTAGATTCAAATGATGTTGGAATACCTTAGAAAATATAGGTATGAACATGTTTAGGATCTATGAAAAATATCAAGAAAGAATCACTACGAAACTAGATGGAAAACAACTCATTTCTTACCGATTTGGTGCAACCGATGAACGATCTTGTAAAATCCAAGAACAACACTTGAAACAACTTGAAAAACAAGTGATCCTTTCTAAAGATGAGATTTACAGAATTAGAATAGGTGCTAGAGAGAAAACCTTGGATATTTCTTTAGACAATTTTGGAATGACAATGAAAGGACACATAGAACTTGAGTAAAGTTCATTGGAATTTGAAGCAACCAAGTGTTTCCTCTTCTCTTTGTATGTACATCCAAGAGGTCTTACAACATGTCCTTTGGCTCTTCAACTCACCCTCATAAATTTCTAATGACCCTTGGGTGAAAGTCTAAAAGATGTCTTAAGAAAACCTAACTAAGATTAAAGAACTTAATAAGTAAGATGACTATTTTCCTCATCTTTTGTCTACTTACTTTGACTAAGATAAAAGATGGAATGTAAATGTCAAATATTATATTTTTACTTCTTTTATTACCTTGTAGTAAAATAGTTTATAAAATAATACAACTTATGGTAAATGTTACAATTCACTATATTTATAAGTAATCACATCATACTTTAAAGTTACATTCTTAGTTAATTAACCTTTTATGCATAAAGATTTGACCATCCTAGTGGATAAATAACTAAATACAAAATCAATAAGTTATTAATATATAAAATGAATTTCTCTAATTATAGCAATAACAAACAAATAACAATAGAGAATTACGAAAATACCCTTAATAGTAATGTGGGACATTACAAACTACCCCCCTTAAAAGAACTTTCGTCCTCGAAAGTTACCTGATCCTCGTAATGTAGGTCCGGATATTTTTGTATAATCTTCTTCTTAAATTCTCAAGTCGCAGCAGCTACTGAGTGATTCCTCCACAAGACTTTCACCATAGTAATTTCCCTATTTCTTAGCTTCCTTGTCTCTTTAGCAATAATACATATAGGTTTCTCTTCATAAGAAAGATCTTCATTCAACTGAAGCGGCTCAGGATCCAACACATTGAAAGGGGACGATACATACTCTCGTAGCATTGACACATAGAACACATTATGTACTGTCGACAGGTTTGGTGGCAATGCTAGTCGATACGCCACTGGACCAATGCGTTCCAAAATATCATACGGTCCGATATATCGAGGACTTAATTTCCCTTTCTTACCAAACCGAAAAAACACCTTTTATTGGAGCTATTTTAAGGAACACATGATCTCCTACTACGAACTCCAAATCCTTTCTTCTACTATCAGCATAACTTTTTTGTCTACTTTGTGCTGTTTGCATTCTTTTACAAATCAATTGAATAGCTTCATTAGTAGTTCGAATTAACTCTGGTCCCAATAAACTTCGCTCCCCTACTTCATCTCAATGGACCGGTGATCTACATTTATTTCCATAAAGAGCTTCAAATGGTGCCATCCCAATTGTAGTCTGGAAACTATTATTATATGCAAACTCCACGAGAGGTAGATGTGTATCCCAACTACCTTTGAAATCTAAAACGCAGGCTCTAAGCATATTTTCTAGAATTTGATTTACCCGTTGTGTCTGCCTGTCTGCCTAAGGATGGAAGGCTGTGAACCTGACATCCCTATCAGACACGATGGAAACTGGAACTTCATGAAGTCTCACAATATCTTTGATATACAATTGTGCCCACTTTTCTACTGTATAAGTAGTTTGACTAGGTAAGAAGTGAGCTGATTTTGTGAGTCTATCCACAATAACCCAAATCGTATTATAACCCTTAGGAGTCCTTGGAAGACCAGCTATAAAATCCATCGAGATATTCTCCCATTTCCATAAAGGAACACTCAAGGGTTGCAATAAACCTGATGGTTTCTGCTTTAAAGCTTTCACTTGCTCACAAGTCAAACATTGACTAACAAAATTTGCCACATCTTTCTTCATATTGTGCCACCAGTAGTGTTATTTCAACCCTCGATACATTCTTGTACTACCAGGATGTACAGAGAACGGTGTGTTATGTGCTTCTTCCAACACTTCCTTTCTAATGGTAGGACTTGAAGGAACGCATAGCTTACCTAGGAACAATAAGGCAAACTCTGAGGATATTGTAAAGTCGCCCTTGCCAACCGACTTTTGCAACTCCATCAACTTTATATCACCTTGTTGAGCGTCAATAATCTTCTGTCGTATGGATGATTTTACTTTAAGATGTGCTAACAATGCTTTGGTATCTTTAGAAACTATCTCAACCTCAAATGTTTCTAATTCATTTGCAAGTTCCTTTGACGTGACATCAAAAGATGGCATATGAGATGTATTTCTACTCATGGCATCAACTACAACATTCGCCTTTCCTGAATGATAATTTATCTCGCAATCATAATCTTTCACGAGTTATAACCATCGTCTTTGACTTAAATTTAGATCATTTTGAGTAAATAAATACTTAAGGCTTTTATGGTCGGTAAATATTTGAATCTTTTCTCCATAAAGATAGTGTCGTCAAATTTTCAATGCGAAAACAACAACTCCTAACTCCATATCATGTGTGGGATAATTCAACTCATGTTTTTTTAATTGACGTGAGGCATAGGCTATTACCTTACCATGTTGCAGAAGAACACAACCTAAGCCTTTCTTGGAAGCATCACTGTAGCTTACCATCCCTTTTGTACCATCAGGTATTGTTAGAACTGGTGTTGTCACCAACCTCTTCTTTAGCTCTTGGAAACTTGTCTCGCAATCTTCATTCCATGTATAAGTAGCCTTCTTACGGGTGATTTGAGTCAAAGGTGTTGCTAACTTCGAGAAATCTTGTACAAATCGTCGATAGTAGCCTGCAAGACCCAAAAAGCTGCGTATCTCTATTACATTGGTAGGTCTAGGCCAATTACTCACAGCTTCAACCTTCGATGGATCCACAAAAACTCTATCTTCAGAGATAACATGACCAAGGAAACATACTCTATTCAACCAAAACTCACACTTAGAGAATTTGGCAAAGAGTTTATTTTGCCCCAGAGTTGCTAAAACCTTCTTGAGGTGTTCTTCATGCTTCTCCCTTGAGTTGGAGTAGACCAAGATATCATCAATAAAGACTATAACAAATGAATCAAGGTAATCTTTGAAAACACTATTCATTAACTGCATAAATACTGCAGGGGCATTAGTGAGTCGAAAGGACATTACCACAAATTCATAGTGTCCATATCTAGTTCTAAATGCGGTTTTACGTATATCTTCGTCTCTAATTCTCAACTGATGGTAACCAGATCTCAAGTCAATCTTTGAAAACACCTTTGCTCCTTGGAGTTGGTCGAACAAATCATCAATTCGAGGAAGCGGATATTTATTCTTAATAGTCACCTTGTTGAGTTCTCGATAATCAACGCATAGCCTCATAGAGCCATCCTTTTTTTTTACAAATAGAACAGTGGCTCCCCAAGGTGAGACACTAGGGAAAATAAAACCCCTGTCCAAGAGTTCTTGAATTTGGGTCTTCAACTCTTTAAGCTCGGCTGGAGCCATACGATATGAGGCCTTAGATATCGGGTATGTCCCAGGCAACAAGTCAATAAAAAAAATTGACATCTCTATTCGGAGGCAATCCAGGTAACTCCGCTGGAAATACATCGGCGAAGTCTCTGACCAATGGTACTAAGTCAACCTTAGGAGTCTCTAGACTTATATCCACAATGTTCAACAAATAGGCCCACGCCCCTGTTGTAGTAACTTATTTGCCTTCAATGCATATATGACTTTTGGAATGGTTTTAGTCTTGATTTCTCTAAACTTGAAAGGTTGACCAGTCGGTAGTTTCAACTGCACTTCCTTCTTGCTACAATCAATAATAACTTGATTTCTAGCTAACCAATTCATCCACAAAATCACGTCAAAGTCACACATGTCTAACTTAATTAGTTTTGAATCCAAGAGATGGTTCGCTAAAGTTATTTTGCAAGCCTTAACAACTTGGGTAGCAGACAAAGTAGCTCCGGGAGGAGTAGATACCACTAGTTCAAACCTTAACGGGTTGAGGTTCAACCCAACTTTTTTAACCAATTCTATAGATATGAATGAATGAATGACTAGACCTAGAGTAGGGTTCACACGACCACCTTGATTCCTTGGAGGCATATCTATAATGGTACCTTATAAGTACTTTTCTTTTTTAAATCTAAATTCAAAGTATCGATGCTTTTATATTAAATAAAGGCATCATAAACCTAAGAACTAATATCGAGTCGTATAAAATCAAACATTTTCTATGCCTAGCTAATTTCTAAAGGATCGTGTTATACCAAGTTCAAAGATAAATATACAAAAAAATAAATTACAAATATATCATGAAATAAAGAAAGTAAATCAACAAAAGAATATGTAGAGATAATACCTGGCATTGTCGAAGTCGAAGCATGAGACAAGCCCTACTTTATTCTAAGTACTATTTGATTTACTTTGCCTAAACATCTACTTATTTTACAGCTTATATTATAAGCTAGTCTACAGGATTTTATTGCTTTGATACCAACTGTAATGACCCCAAATTTTCTATATAATTAATTAACTTAAAATGGGATAATTACTCATAACGCATAATTTTCTTTTTAAATAAAAATCTAAATTCCATAATCATAAGTCTTAACAACTTAAATAAAACTTAAAGTTTATCTGTAGCAGCGGAAATTAGAAAACAGTGTCTATAAATAAAATAGACATAAACTAAAGTTGTGATCATAAATCATTAAACTTAAAATTTCGGGCACATCTCATGGTTCTTCCTCTTCAATGCCAAGATCATGCTCAATGAATTCACCATCATCTACAGGGTTATCTGAAAAATATAAAACCACGAGAGGTAGTATAAAAATACCTTGTAAGTGGTTCCTATCATAAGGAACCTTCATGCTCAAACACACACAACATGCTTACATGCTTGCATATCACATCCTAACATGTAGACCATGAAACAATCTACCTTAACATACTTGTACTTGCTTACATATTCTTACATACATACTTATATCCTTGATTTGGCGCCATGCTAAGCAGAAATACCCCACACCATGACCGTCAATTCCGCATGTAATATTTATAAGGTAATTGCCCCTTATGAATATCATTAACATGAACTAATTTTGTTTCCTAGGGCCCAGCCCGTTAGCAGAAACCATACTTGTCATATCATACATCTAGCTGCATAACATAACTTCTTAATTTGGGTATTTCTTGCATAGCATATTCTTCCCTAACTCCATGACTCTACTTTACTTGACTCCATGAATGTAATGTAACACACATATATGTCATACTGAACCTAAGCATGCTTCAAAATCAATCATAGTAACATAGATCAGGTGAAGCATAAAACTATACAAAAATAACATGACATAACATACTTTGCAAAACATCAAATATCATAAAACAACAAATCAATCAAGTATATATTCAAACAATATAATATAACTTACTTAGAATCAATAACACGATAAAACAATTAATTAAACATCACAATTATACCATACAACAATCAATTCGGTCACTTATGATAGAATCCACTTACCTTAAGCTTCAAATCTAAATCCTTTAAAGTTTCATAAATAACATATGATACAAATTAAATTAGGTCTAACTTAAATTTAGTTTTGCTAAAGAAACTTCATCCCCTAGCTAAAACACGCTAACTTTACTAGCTAACCTAATTTGCATATTAATTCACATAGTTATAATTAATCATAAAATTAATATTAAAAACTCATAAGATACTTTTTGTTAACATATTAAGCTCTGATTAATAGATAAAAAAATACATTAAAATAATTTACTACTTCATAGAATTCATTAAAAAATTGAAAACACAAATTGTACAAGTTTTTACCGATTTTAAGCCCTATGAAAATATGATCATGAAAGTTAATTTGAACTCCTTGAAAATATATTTAAGCTTACTTTATGCTACTGGACATGATAAAAAAAATTCAAAACAAATGTAAATAAACTTCTATATCAATCAACTCGAGCTAGAACTAGGAAATAGCGTAAACCGATAAACACCATTTTAGAGCAATTTTAAAGATTGTTTTTTTTAAGCATTTGAATTCTAATTTTCAGCCCCAAAATCAACACTTTTTAGATCTAAAACAACACCTAAAATTTTCTATGAGAACCCCTAAACGATTTCAAACAACAGAGAAAAAGAGGCTTACCGGTGGTGTGTTTTTCCTCTCTACCGTAAACGATGAATGGAGGAAAATTTCCAGCAACTAATTAGATTCAAATGATGCTGGAATACCTTAGAAAATATAGGTATGAACATGTTTAGGATCTATGAAAAATATCAAGAAAGAATCACTACGAAACTAGATGGAAAACAACTCATTTCTTACCGATTTGGTGCAACCGATGAACGATCTTGTAAAATCCAAGAACAACACTTGAAACAACTTGAAAAACAAGTGATCCTTTCTCAAGATGAGATTTACAGAATTAGAATAGGTGCTAGAGAGAAAACTGTTGCGTGCTCAATGTGTTAATAAGAATAAGCAATAAGAGAGAGAGAGCACTCAGAACATGCAAGCATACATGATCTTATAGCAAGTAATGAGTATTTTTTCATTCGTTTTCCCACAGAGACTTATTTTTAGCTATTCACGAAGTGTTTTGTTAAGAAAGAAGGGGTGGATTTGATGGGTTCAAATTGGTTTTTAATTGCCTACTTCTTACCGAACATATAAAGGAATGTAACATAAACAAATGCAAGTTGAAATTAGACTCAAAGGACAAGAGATGGAATTAATAAACGAAGAAGAAAACAGCTAAACAGAATGGTAACTTAGCAGAATTGCGGATACCGCAATGTTATCGCAATTGTAAAAACAGTAAAAGTGTGTAAAATGGAGAATTAAGGGCTACTAACGACTATCCTATAGGCATTTTAATACGATTCCCAAGCATTGGATCAACTCTCTATGCATCAAACTCACTCTATCTCATGTATCGTCCGATTCCATGCATTAGATTCTTCAGTTTACTCAACTCAAAGTAAGGTCTTAAGCATCTTGTTAAAGCAGAAGTGTTTAGTTTGTACTAGGAAAACGCTTATTCCTAAGCCGTTTTCTGGTTACCTTGAAAGGCTAGCATGATTATATGACTCTGAACTCTTACTCCTTCCAGAGGTTAGGAGTTCTTTGGACAAAATGGATGGCCAATCGAAATTGCCCGTGGGATGAAGCTTACATACAATCAATGTTCGAGAGCTATCCTACATGCTTGATTCACGTTTTTTAGCCTATGGAGTTGTCATTAGCATGCCCCTAGGTGACTTAGTTACTCATGGATATAGGGAGAACATAACTAAAAGATAAAACAGACATGCTTCGAAGGGAAATGTGCTTAAAACAGTAAAGGAAAACAGTAGAATGTAAAGGAACGAAACTGTGAAATACTGAACTTTGCGTTTGATTAATTGATTGTTTGAAGGAATATAAAAGATACTTAAAGTAAAGAACAGCAAGACAGAACACAACGAAATGAACTGAATGAACCACTAGAACAGAAACAACACAAGACAGAGTTTGTAAAGTAGAAATGAAGAACAGAAAGCAATAAAACAGCTCGAAATCTCGTTGCAGCCGTCTCGAATGAAGGATGAGAAAGGTCAGCCTTGCTTGGATGAATCCAATCGGGAGAGAAGAAGAATCTCCTCTCCTTCCTATCAGATTATCGATTCCAACAGCTGAGCTTCGCAAACCAGCAGACGGCAAAGGAAAACTAGGAGAAAAGATGGACTGCGAGAAGACTTCTACGCTTTCGGATGATGTTGAACCTCCGACTTTGACCCCCTTTTATAGTAGTTTGCAGGTGCGTTTGGGCCAAGGAGAACCATCAATCTTCAACGTCGTATATCAGAATGGATGGAGGAGAAAGAACGAATCCCTGAAATCACGGAAATTAACAGAAAAAGATCAGTCAACTTACGGTTTTCACTTGAATAATTGCGGCTTCAGCAATGTTTTCGCAATGCTGTCGCAATGCAGTTTTTTCATTCTTTTCCTTCGGTTTTTAACCCTTTTCTTTCCTATTGTTCATAAGTCCTAATTTAGCTACCTTCTCCTAATTCTCATATTTAAGCATAGGTTTAGGCTAAATGCTATCAAAAACACCTAAGAGTGAACATCTTTCTAAGCTAATTAAGTCCTAAAAAGGTCACTTTTGGAGACGTAACACACCCCCAAACTTAAGGTTTTGCTTGTCCTCAAGCAAACTAAGGACTTCCCTAGGCTGCTGTTTCTCCTTCTTTAACCACTTACTAACTCCCCTATATCCCTATCTATAGCACTGTTGTCCTGTGACACACTTCTAAGCTTAAAACTACCCTCTTATCTAGCTTCTTCTGACTTCGCCTGCCTAACACTCCATCTGTTTCCATTAACTCCCTACAACTGATCTTCTTGCTTTTGTCATATCATGCCACTATCCTAAAGTTTCAAATTCTGCCTAGCTTTACCTCAGACTCAGTACATGCTTCTAGTTTTATTTTTAATGTGCCTAGGATTCCTTAGAGTCATGCCAGTCTTAGTATTAACGGTGACAGTAGTACTTTTAGAGAACAACCTAAACCCTGGCATCACTACATTGGATATACACTCATCTCCCTAAACAACCCTACAAGTTACAACTTTGTACTTAGCTAATTGAGGATCAGAGTTCTTTTTAAATAGGACATCTAAGCCACAAAGTTATAACTCCTAGGTATACATTCTTCTTCCCTATTCATTTCCCTTTTTCTTACTTAGGTGGGGCCTCTCCTCTGGTTGCCTTTTGATGCAATGTCATTTGTGGGTCACACACTTGGCACTGATTACTTAGCAACCTAAGAGAGACCCCCCTCTTTATTCTATTTTTCATTTTTTTTTTTTTTTTTTTCAGTTCATCATTTTTTGTAAAGGAGAAGAAGAATGCTTATGTTTCTAAGGGAGAGAGGAATGTTCCTAGGCCTAGGGTGGCCTCCCCCAAACTTCAACTACTCATTGTCCCCAATGAGTGTCTGAGGTGGCACACCCCCAAACTATCCTGGAAGCATCTAGTCTAAGGTAAAACAAAGAGAATCTAAAGCCCTAGGCATAGACAAAACACTCAAACAGCAAATATCACAGCAGCAGGAATAATAAAAAAACAGACAGATAAGGGCTTAAAGCTGTGCATGCTGAGCTTTTTAGAGGTTGATTTAAACTAGCAAAGGGTGTCCTATGACACTCATCCAGCATGCTTTTAGATAAGCTATATATGGTAGTCATGATAGCAGCAAAAGATGGAATTTAAACAGATCACAGCCTAGCTAAACAGACAGTCAAAAACATGCTTTCAGTCATAAAAATTGCGGGGACCGCAATTATTTCGCAATTAAGTCAGGGCAGATATAACAGTGATTAAGACCCCTAAGCATGCTCTTTCCAGTCATTCAAGCTCTTCTAAAAATAAAACAAAACTAACCTACCTAGTCACCTATCATCAGACTATACTAAGCAAGCTTAAAAACAGAAAACTAAGCATCTAAAACAGATCAAAAGTGGACTAAAAAACAGCATAATTCACATAGTCTATCAGAAAGCAGAAAATTGTTTTTTTTTCTAAGGGAACTGCAATACTCCCTTCAGTGCAATTCAAACCAGCACTCAAACGTCTTTATCCTCATCTGGTTGTCGTGGTCGTGGAGGCACCCATGGAGTCAGGAGATTCGTAGGGAAGTCAGGGAAGATGCACCCAAGTTGGTCTGCAACCTCCTTGTCCCTTGCCTGCGCGTACGTGGCCCATTGAGCCATCCTCTTCTGCATATCCATCAGGCACGCCATGGATAGTGACTGATCAGCAGCCAGCCTATCTAGTTCGAACTCCATATTCCCCTTCCTCTTCAGCCTCAAGCTAGCAGGCAGCTCCAAGTGGCCTGTGTAAGTCATTTGCTGCTCCATGCGCTCGATGGGAACTCCTGCAAGCAAACAGAGTTTAGTTATAGTATTAGGGAAAAACAATGGTCCCTTACCTTTCTTGGCGCACTCAGCAATGGCAGCTGACATGATTTCCCCCACATTGACCGTGAGACCTCGCATAATGGCGTAGACCAGCAGCGATCTGCTCTGGTTGATGGTCGTCTCATGGGTCACAGGGGACAGCTTTCTCCTCACAAAGGCAAACCATACAGCTGCCTTTGCTGTCAGGTTGGCACTCATGAGGGTGTGCCTCCCATTGCGTGATACAGTCCACGCTGCTTCAGGCTGGCCAATTGTTCGAATGGCCTCCTCCAGCACTGCCTCAGTAGGCTCATCAACGATCCTCGCATAATCAGTGTGTCTTTGGCCCTTGAGGCCATAAGCTTCGTTGATGGCTTTTGCTGAGTAGTCCACCTCTACTCCCCTCACCACAGAAAGCCCTTCCTCAGAGTTTCGCAGGTTGGCGTAGAAGTCGTACACCATACTCGTGTAAGCTGGATTGGGCGGCCTGCACAACTCTTCCCAGCTGTGATTTATAATTCCTGCGCGCAAGAACTGCGGCAGGTCAGCAGGTCTGTCGAGGAAGCCCTTCTCGTGCAGCAACTCCCTCTTCCTCAACTCAACGCCTCTGGACTCAGCGTCAGAGGACACATACCTCACTGACTGAGGCTCATCTTCAGGGTAGAGCTTGGCCTTCCCTTTATCTGCTGGCTTGGCTGACTCTGCAGCCTCAACCTTGAGTCTTTTGAGCGATGGCTCAGTGCTTTCTTTTTCTGACGAAGGCACCTTCTTGGCCTTCTTCTTCTTCAGCTTCTTGGATCGCTTGGCCTTAAGAATCTTGGCCTTCTTCTTCTTCTTGAGCTTTGCCTTGATGTTGATCTGCTGGAGGCATGCCCCCAGCGTCTCTTCCATGGAATCATCCTGCTGCGCAGGGCTCTCAGGAATGGTTTCCCTCAACGGAGAGGACACCTCGTCTTCCTCACCTTCCCCACTGCCCTGAGTCGATTCTTGGTACTCCCCATATGGGAATTCAGGGTCAGGCCGTGGGGAAGTGTGCGACGGCGTGGTTGGTTGCTCTGCTGAAGGTGTCTGTGCAGAACTCTGAGGTGATGAAGACAACTCAGGGCTCTGTGCAGGCGGCGATGAAGGGAGCTCTGGGCTCTGCACTGGTTCAGATGGTGAAGGGCTGTGCGCAGGCGATGCAGATGGCGACGAACCCTTCTTGGTCGACTCGTGGGACGCACGATCCGTTTCTTGACTCTCCACAGAGGGAGTCTTTGCTTTGCTTGGTTCGGCGGCCATCTCGACACTCCACCGGCGCTTCTTGGGTGTGCCCGCTGGTTCAGAAGGTCCAGCAGGGATTTCTGTGACAACCCTCCACTTCTTCCTACGGATCGGAAGCTTGGGAAGGCGTTCGGTGCGTGCAGCACCAGCATCTGCGAGGGCAAGAAGTGCTTCCCTCGCAGCCGTTTCAGCTTCATCAGCCCTTTTCTTGGCCGCAGACCTTTCAGCCCTCGTGAGTACCATTGTTGGATCTTGGAGATTTGGAGAGAAGAATCAAAGATGAGGAGAATCGCAGTTTTCTTGGAAATCAGAGAGTGGGAGAATCGTATCGATCGAGCGCCTTCTAACGGATATAAAGGCAACGGCTAAATCCCAACGGCTATATTTTTGCGGATCCTGCAATTCCAGCGCAATTTTAGGGATATTTTTTTCATCAAAATGTCAAGCTTTGCTCGGCCGTATCTTTGATTTGGCTCAATCTTTTCTTGATTTTTAAAGCTGGAGTTACTCTCCTTGATCCCCTCTTTCAATTCCCTACAAAAAGAAATAAAAACAACATCAAATTCGTAATTAAAATCACACAACAAAACACACAAATGATAACCGGAAAATCGCAAAAAATAAACTAAGGCATGAGCCTTATGTTGACGAGCACAGCAATCACTCGTCCTCTCTCGTTCTCGTTTTCATGCTTCATTCAAGAGGAAGGCCGAGAGAGTCTTCACATCTCCTTCCTCATAGTAGTGCTTCAACCTTGCACCATTAACCATAAACGGCTGGCCTTGCTGCAAGTTCTTTATCTCTATGGCACCATGAACAAACACATTAGTAATCACAAATGGACCTGACCATCTAGACTTAAGTTTCCCTGGAAATAGTTTCAACCGTGAGTTAAACAACAAAACAAGTTGACCCTTCTTAAAGTCCTTAACTCTAAGTCTACTATCGTGCCAAATCTTGGTCTTTTCCTTATACATCTTAGCATTTTCATAGGCCATATGTCTAAGCTCATCAAGCTCATGTAATTGCAAAGACCTCAGTGTTCCTGCATCCTTTACACAAAAATTCAATTCCTTCATGGCCCAAAATGCTTTGTTTTCTAACTCAAGTGGTAAGTGACAAGCCTTGTCATATACCAGCCTATAAGGAGACATACCTAGGGGTGTCTTATATGCTGTCCTATAAGCCCAAAGTGCATCCTCAAGCTTAAAGGACCAGTCTTTCCTATTAGGTTTGACCACTTTTTCTAGGATGTTCTTAATTTCCCTATTTGAAATTTCAGCTTGTCCATTCGAGTGTGGGTGATAGGGAGTGGCTACTCTATGTCTAATGTTATACTTAGCCAACACTCTCTCCATAGCCTTGTTAATGAAATGTGACCCCTCATCACTAATGATGGCACGAGGTGTCCCAAACCTAGTAAAAATGTGCCTATGCAAGAATTTGGTGACTGTTTTAGCATCATTATTGGGACATGCTTTGGCCTCTACCCACTTGGAAACGTAGTCTACTGCTACTAAAATGTAAAGGTTACCTGATGATGGAGGGAATGGCCCCATGAAGTCAATGCCCCACACATCAAAGAGCTCCAACTCTAAGATGTAGGTGAGGGGCATCTCATCCTTTCGACTGAGGTTACCTGTTCTTTGGCATTCATCGCAGCTGTGGGCATAGTTGTGGGCATCTTTGAAGATCGTTGGCCAATAGTAGCCACTCTGAAATACCTTTGCAGCTGTTCTTTGGCCACCAAAGTGTCCACCATAAGGAGCTGTATGGCAGTGCTGCAGCACAGACTTCGCTTCAGCAGCTGAAACACACTTCCTTAGCAAGCCGTCAGCACAGGTTCTGTAAAGTGTGGGGTCATCCCATATGAATTTCCTTGCTTCATGAAGGAACCTCCTCTTCTCTTGTCCTCCCTTGAAAACTGGTAAAACCTGTGATGCACGGAAGTTAGCAATGTCAGCAAACCAAGGTTCCTCATCGTTATCACGATGAGTCAAAGCAAAGACATGTTCATCAATAAAAGCATCAGAAATTGCGGGGTCCGCAATTTTTTCGCAATTGTGCTGCAATCGAGACAGGTGATCCGCAACCACATTTTCACATCCCTTCTTGTCTCGAATGTCCAAATCAAACTCTTGTAGCAGCAGTACCCACCTAATCAACCTAGGCTTAGCATCAGCCTTCCTCATAAGATACTTCAAGGCAGAATGGTCAGTGTACACAATTGTCCTAGTGCCTACAATATAGTTTCTAAATTTTTCGCAAGCAAACACTACAGCAAGCATCTCTTTCTCAGTAGTTGTATAATTACATTGAGCCTCATTTAAAGTTTTACTAGCATAATAGACAGGGTGTGTTAGCTTGTCAATCTTCTGTCCTAACATCACTCCTACAGCATAGTCACTGGCATCACATAACATCTCAAAGGGAAGATCCCAATTTGGTCCTACTATGATAGGGGCTGTGACTAGTGCTTTCTTAAGGGTTGTCCAAGCTACTACACATTCCTTAGAGAAGATGAATGGCCTGTTTAGTTCTAGAAGCTCACACAGAGGCTTGGCTATCTTAGAAAAGTCCTTAATGAACCTTCTGTAGAAGCCAGCATGCCCTAAGAAACTTCTAATGGCCTTGACATTCTGGGGCTCTACTAACTTCTCTATGATCTCAATTTTGGCCCTATCGACCTCTACACCTGCCCTCGACACTCTATGACCTAAGACAATCCCCTCATCTACCATGAAGTGACACTTTTCCCAATTAAGGACTAAGTTAGTCTCTTCACATCTAGCCAAGACTTGTCCTAAATTCTCTAGACAGTTTGTGAATGAATCCCCAAAGACTGAGAAGTCATCCATGAATATTTCTATCATGGACTCATCCAACTCAGAGAAGATTGTCATCATGCACCTTTGGAAAGTTGCCGGTGCATTGCATAAGCCAAAAGGCATTCTGCGAAAGGCAAAAGTTCCAAAAGGGCAAGTGAAGGTAGTCTTCTCTTGGTCCTTAGGGTCTATAGTAATCTGATTATAGCCAGAATAACCATCTAAGAAACAATAGTAGGCTCTACCAGCTATTCTGTCTAACATCTGGTCAATGAACGGTAGAGGGAAGTGGTCTTTTTTAGTTTCTTTATTTAATTTCCTGTAATCCATGCACACTCTCCATCCTGTGACAGTCCTAGTTGGAATCAGTTCGTTGTTCTCATTGACTACCACAGTCATCCCCCCCTTTTTGGGTACACATTGGATGGGGCTCACCCACTGGCTACTAGCTATTGGGAAGATCACACCCGCATCCAACCATTTTATTATTTCCTTCTTTACTACCTCTTTCATAGAGAGGTTTAGCCTACGTTGGTGATCTACCCTAGGTGTGTGCTCTTCCTCTAGTATAATTTTGTGCATGCAATAAGAAGGGCTAATGCCTCTAATATCAGCAATAGTCCATGCAATAGCCTTCCTATGTTGCTTAAGCAGTAAAATCAGTTCGACCTCATGTTTTTCACTTAATTTAGAAGAAATGATAACAGGCAGAGTTTCATTACTTCCTAGATATGCATACTTGAGGTGAGTGGGGAGTGGTTTTAGTTCTAAAACAGGTGGATGCTCAATGGATGGCTTTAAAGGATTCACAGATCTATCAGTTAGGTCTATATTCATACATACATGTTGTGATTTATCTACAGGCATATCCATTATGTCAGATACATTCAAGTCAGCTACATCTAATTGTACATATTCATTAGCATGCTTAGTTAATAGTACATGCTCTAATTGTTCTTCCATTAAAGAATCAACAACGTCCATACTAGCACAGGATTCAAGGTCAGAGGGATACCTTAAAGCTTTATACACACTAAATTTCACCTCTTCATCATGAACCCTCATAGTGAGCTCACCTTTTTGGACGTCTATTAGTGCCCTACTGTTGCGTGCTCAATGTGTAAAGATAAAGAAGCAAAAGGATGGAGAGAGCACTTAGAACATGCAAGCATACATGGTCTCACAGCAAGTAGTAAGTATATTTAATTCGTTTTTTCCACAGAGACTTAATTTTAGCTATTCGCGA
Organism: Herpetospermum pedunculosum; assembly: GCA_028017165.1. Taxonomy (NCBI): domain Eukaryota; kingdom Viridiplantae; phylum Streptophyta; class Magnoliopsida; order Cucurbitales; family Cucurbitaceae; genus Herpetospermum; species Herpetospermum pedunculosum. Next base: position 50,377,184 of record CM051525.1, read on the forward strand.
AGTGTGTTTGTTAAGAAAGATGGGATGGATTTGATGGGGTAAAATTGGTTTTTAATTAACTACTTTTTGCTGAATGTATAAAGGAACATGCCATAAACAAATTAACGTGAAAATCAGGCTTAAAGGTCAAGAGATGAACTCAATAAACACAGAAGAAAACAGCTAGACAGAAGACAATTTGGCAGAATTGCGAGAACCGCAATTAATCCGCAATTAAATGGCAGCGAAACTGGTTAGATAGGTGAAATAAGGGCTACTAATGACTGTCCTATAGGCATTTTATTACGATTATCAAGCTTTGGATCAACTCTCTATACATTAAACTCACTCTATCTCAAGTATCGTCCGATTCCATGCATGAGAGACTCAAGTTTACTCGACTTCAAAGTAAGGTCTTAAGCATCTTGTTAAAACAGGAGTGTTCAGTTTATACTAGGGAAACGCCTATTCCTAGGCCGTTTCCTGATTACCATGAAAGGCTAGCATGATTATACGACTCTGAACTCTTACTCCTTCCAGAGGTTAGGAGTTCTTTGGACAAAATGGATGGCCAATCGAAATTGCCCGTGGGATGAAGCTTACATATAATCAATGTTCGAGTGTTGATCTACCTACTTGACTTACGTTTTTTTAGCCTATAGTTCTGTCATTAGCATGCCCCTAAATGAATTTAGTTACTCATGGATATATGTAGAACAGAAATATAAGATAAAGTAGACATGCTTAGAAGGGTAAAGTGCTTAAAACAGTAAGTGAAACCCGTAGCAGAACAAGATGGGAGCTGTAAATGACAGAATTGAACTTCGATTACTTCAAGTGTTTGAATGACAAAGGAAAGCTTAAACAGAATGAATTCAAGGCAGACAACAACGAAATACAATAATTGAAATGACTAAACTAAGACAACAATGATCAGTAATGGAAATGAGAAGAAAAGAGCAGAAAACAGTAAAGGTTGCTGGAAATCTTCGTGGCAGTCGCCTCGAATGAAGGTGATGAGAATTCAGCCGTGCTTGGATGAATCCAATCGAGAGAGAAGAAGAATCTTCTCTCCTTCCTATCAGATTATCGACTCCAAAAGCTGAGAACCTCACTCCAACAGACGGCAAGGGAAAATCGAGAGAAATGGTGGACTGTGAGAAGACTTCTGTACGTTGAATGATGACTGAACCTCCGACTTTGGCCCCCTTTTATAGTAGTTTGCAGGTGCGATTGGGCCAAGGAGAACCATCAATCTTCAACGTCGTATATCAGAATGGGTGGAGGAGAAAGAACGAATCCCTGAAAAGTCGGATCTAAACAGAAAAATGTCAGCCAACTTACGGTTTTAACTTGAATAATTGCGGCCACCGCAATTATTCCGCAATGCATTCGCAAGGGTTATTTTTTCATTCTTTTCTTCGGTTTTCACCCCTTTTTCTACCTATTGTGCATAAGTCCTATATTAGCTACCTTCTTCTAATTCTCATATTAAAGCATAGGTTTAGGCTAAATGCTCACAAAAACACCTAAATGTGTACATCTTCTTAAGCTAAATGGGTCCTAAATAAGTCACTTTCAGAGACTTAACACACCCCCAAACTTAAGGCTTTGCTTGTCCTCAAGCATACTAAGGACTTACTTAGGCTGCTGTTTCTTCTTCTTCTAACTACTCACTAACTCCCTTATATTCTTGTCTCTAGCAGTGCTGTCCTGTGACACACTTCCAAGTTTAGAACTAACCTCTTGTCTAGCCTCTTCTGACTTCACCTGCCTACTATACCCACTGCTTTTGTTGACCCCCTACTACTGATCTAACTACTTCTATGATATCATGCTACTATCCCTAAGGTTTCAAATTCTACCAAGCTTTACTCCAGACTCAGTACATGCTTCTAGTTTATTTTTAATGTGTCTAGGATTCCTTAGAGTCATGCCAGTCTTAGTATTAACAGTGACAGTGGTACTTTATAGAGAACAACCTAAACCCTGGCATCACTACATTGGATAAACATTCATCTCCCTAGACAAACCTAAAAGCTACAACCTTGTGCTTAGCTCATTAAGGATCAGAGTTCTTTTTTCATAGGACATCTAAGCCACAAGATTATAACTCCCAAGCACACATTCTTCTTCCCCTATTTCTCTTTTTTCTTTCTTTTGTTACTTAGGTGGAGTCTCCCCTTGGTTTGCCTTTTGATGCAATGCCACTTGTGGTTTACACACTTGGCACTGATTACTCAGCAACTTGAGAAAGACTCCCCTCTTTATTCTATTTTTCACTTTTTCTATTTATCACAAAAATTTTTTAGGAGAAGAAGAATGCTTATGTCTTAAGGAAGAGAGGAATGTTCCTAGGCCTAGGGTGGCCTCCCCCAAACTTCAACTACTCATTGTCCCCAATGAGTGTTTGAGGTGGCACACCCCCAAACTTGTCCTAGAAGCATCTAGTCTAAGGTAAAACAAAGAGAATCTAAACATCCTAGGCATAGGCAAAACATTCTAGAAGCAACTATCCCAGCAGCAGAAAATTTGAACATAACAGACAGGTTTAAGGACTTATGGTTTATGCATGCTGAGCACTATTCAGAGGCAAATTTAAACTATCAAAAGGTGTCCTATGACACTCATCCAGCATGCTTCGAGATCAGCTATATAAGGTAGTCATGCTAGCAGCAAAAGATAGAATTTAACAGATCACAGCCTAACTAAACGGGCAGTCAAAAACATGCAATCAGTCACAAAAATTGCGGGAACCGCAATTATTTCGCAATACAATCTGGGCAGATTTAACATTAACTCAGGCCCCTAGCATGCTTTTTCCCGTTACTCATGCATCCAAAAAAAAATAAAACTAAACTATCCTACCTAATCAACTAACATCAGACTATCCTAAGCAAAAGGAAAAACATAAAACTAAACATCCAAAACAGATCAAAACTTAACCAAAAAACAGCATAATATACATTACTCTATCAAAAAGCAGGAAAATTGTCTTTTGTTTCTTTAGGGATCAGTAATACTCCCTCTAGTGCTCTTCAAACCAGCACTCAATTCTCATCATCCTCATCTGGTCGCCTTGGTCGTGGGGGCACCCATGGAGTTAGGAGGTTGGTGGGGAAGTCTGGGAAGATGCACCCCAATTGGTCTGCAACTTCTCTGTCCCTCGCCTGCGCATAGTTGGCCCATTGAGCCATTCTTCTCTGCAGGTCCATCAAACAGGCCATGGATAGGGACTGCTCAGCAGCCAACCTATCCAACTCAAACTCCATATTGCCCTTCCTTCTCAGCCGTAGGTGTGCAGGCAACTCCAGATGGCCTGTGTAGGGCAGCTGCTGCTCCAAGCGCTCGGTAGGAACTCCTGCAAGCAAACATAACTTTGTTATGATGTTGGGGAAAAATAATGGCCCCTTACCCTTTTTAGCACACTCGGCGATGGCAGCATTGATGACTTCTCCCACGTTGATCGTGAGACCTCTCATGATAGCATAAACCAGCAGCGAACGGCTCTGGTTAATGGTAGTCTCATGCGTCACCGGGGAGAGTCTTCTTCTCACGAATGAAAACCACACAGCTGCCTTTGCCGTGAGGTTGGCACTCATGAGCGTGTGCCGCCCATTGCGTGAGACTGTCCAGGAGGCCTCAGGCTGGCCAATGGTGCGGATGGCTTCTTCTAGCACAGCCTCAGTCGGCTCATCCACTATCCGTGCATAGTCTGTGTGAGGCTGGCCCCTTAGACCGAATGCTTCATTAATGGCTTTGGCTGAGAAATCAACCTCCACCCCTCTGACCACAGACAGGCCATCCTCAGGGCTGAGCACGTTCGCATAGAAGTCATACACCATGCTTGTGTATGCTGGATTGGGAGGTCGACAGAATTCCTCCCAGCCATGGTTGATCACCCCTGCGCGCAAGAACTGCGGCAGGTCAGCTAGGCGATCAAGGAACCCCTTCTCGTGCAACAGGTCCCTTTTCCTCAGCTCCACGCCCCTTGATTCAGCATCAGACGAGACATATCTCACTGATGGAGGTTCATCTTCGGGGTAGAGTTTAGCCTTCCCCTTATCAGCTGGCTTGGAAGATTCAGCAGCCTCCACCTTGAGGCGTTTGAGCGAAGGCTCAGTACTGTCTTCTTCTGCTGAAGGCACTCGCTTGGCCTTCTTCTTCTTCAGTTTCTTGGCTTTCTTGGCTTTCTTGGCCTCCTTGTTGGCCTTCTTCTTGGCCTTCTGCCTCGCCTGGAGTTGTGGGAAACAGGCCCCCAACGTCTCCTCCATAGAATCATCAGCAGGCGTTTGCTGTGCAGGCTCATCAGGGCTGTCTTCTCTCATGGGAGAGAAGACTTCTTCTTCTTCTGCCTCTCCACTGCCTTGCGTGGATTCTTGGTAATCCCCATAAGGGAATTCCGGATCAGGCCGTGGAGAATTGTGCTCTGCTGACGGGGTATGCGCAGAACTCCATGGCGAAGACGGCAACTCAGGACTCTGCACAGCCGCAGGTGGTAGATCAGCACTCTGAGGCGCTGGAGATGACTCGGCGCTCTGCGCAGGCGGTGATGATTCGGTGCTTGGCACTGGTTCAGATGGCAGGGGGCTGCGCACAGGTGATTCAGACGGCAGAGGGCTGCGCACAGGTGATGCAGACGGCGTCGCACCTTCTTTAGCTGACTCGTGGGATGCACGATCAGATTCTTGACTCGCCACAGAGGGAGTCTTGGATTTGCTTGGTCCGGCGGCAGTCTTGACAGTCCACCGGCGCTTCGTGGGCGTGCCCATTGGTTCAGATGGGCCAGCAGGAATCTCAGTGACCACTCTCCACTTCTTCCTACGAATAGGAAGCTTGCCAAGACGGCCAGTGCGTACAGCACCCTGATCAGCAAGGGTGAGAAGCGCTTCCCTCGCAGCCGCTTCAGCTGCGTCGTCGGCCTTCTTCTTGGCGGCGGATCTCTCAGCCCTAGTGGAAACCATGGTCGAATCTTGGAGGTTTGGAGAGAGAGATCAAAGGTGGAGAGAATCGCAGAAATCTTGGAGAGCAAAGAATGAGAAGATCGTATCAAACGGGCGCCTTCTAACGGCTATAAAAGCAACGGATGAAATCCCAACGGCTCTTTTTGCGGAGTCAGCAATTTCTGCGCAATTCTAGGGACAATATTTCATAATAAATCCCAACTTTGATCGCCCGTATCTTTCATTTGGCCCAACCGAATCTTGATTTTTAAAGTGCGATTTACTCCCCTTGATCTCCTCTTTTAATTCCCTACAAAAACAAATAAAACAAATATTAAATACGCAATTAAAATCACACCACAAAACATACAAACGATCATCGAAAAAAACAGAAAAAATAAACTAAGGCATTGGCCTTGACTAAACGAGCACAGTAACCACTCGATCTCTCTCGTTTCTAACTTCATGCTTCATGTAGGAGGAAGGTCGAGAGAGTCTTCACATCCCCCTCCTCATAGTAGTGCTTCAACCTAGCACCATTGACCATAAATGGTTGTCCTTGCTGCAAGTTTTTTATCTCTACTGCACCATGAATAAAGACATTAGTAACAACAAATGGACCCGACCATCTAGACTTTAATTTGCCTGGAAATAGCTTTAATCGTGAGTTAAATAACAGTACAAGTTGGCCTTTCTTAAAATCTTTGATCCTGAGTCTACTGTCATGCCATATTTTTGTCTTTTCTTTGTACATCTTGGCATTCTCATAGGCCATGTGCCTAAGCTCATCAAGTTCATGCAGCTGTAAAGATCTTAATGTCCCTGCATCCTTCACACAAAAATTTAATTCTTTCATGGCCCAAAATGCCTTGTTCTCCAACTCAAGTGGCAAGTGGCAAGCCTTGCCATATACCAACCTATAGGGAGACATTCCTAGAGGTGTCTTATATGCTGTTCTATAAGCCCAAAGTGCATCCTCAAGCTTGAAAGACCAGTCCTTCCTATTAGGCTTAACTACCTTCTCTAGAATGTTCTTTATCTCCCTATTGGAAATCTCAGCTTGGCCATTTGAGTGTGGGTGGTAGGGAGTAGCTACCCTATGTCTGATGTTATACTTAGCCAATATTTTCTCCATAGCCTTATTAATGAAATGTGACCCCTCATCACTAATGATAGCACGAGGAGTCCCAAATCTAGTGAAAATGTGTCTATGCAAGAAATTAGTGACTGTCTTAGCATCATTATTAGGACATGCCTTAGCTTCTACCCACTTTGACACGTAGTCTACTGCTACTAGAATATACAAGTTACCTGATGATGGAGGGAAGGGTCCCATGAAATCAATGCCCCATACATCAAAGAGTTCTAACTCCAAGATGTAGGTGAGGGGCATCTCATCCTTACGACTGAGGTTACCTGTCCTTTGGCACTCGTCACAGTTGTGGGCATAGTTGTGGGCGTCCTTAAAGATTGTTGGCCAGTAGTAGCCACTTTGAAATACCTTGGCAGCTGTCCTTTGTCCACCAAAGTGCCCACCATAAGGAGATGAATGACAGTGCTGTAGCACAGACTTCGCTTCAGCAGCTGTAACACACTTCCTCAACAACCCATCAGCACAGGTCCTGTAAAGTATGGGGTCATCCCAGATGAATTTCCTTGCTTCATGGAGGAACCTCTTCTTCTCCTGTCCTCCCTTGAACACTGGTAATACCTGTGCTGCACGGAAGTTAGCAATGTCAGCGAACCAAGGTTCCTCATCGTTATCACGATGAGTTAAAGCAAAGATATGTTCATCTATAAAAGCATCAGAAATTGCGGGGTCCGCAATTTTTTCGCAATTGTGCTGCAATCGAGACAGGTGATCTGCAACCACATTTTCACATCCCTTCTTGTCCCGAATGTCCAAATCGAATTCCTGCAGCAATAACACCCATCTAATTAGTCTAGGCTTAGCATCAGCCTTTCTCATTAGATATTTTAAAGCAGAATGGTCAGTATATACAATGGTCCTAGTTCCTACAATATAGTTCCTAAATTTTTCACAAGCAAATACTACAGCAAGCATCTCTTTCTCTGTAGTTGTATAGTTACATTGGGCCTCATTCAAGGTCTTACTCGCATAATAGACAGGATGTGTGAGCTTGTCAATCTTCTGTCCTAACATGACTCCTACAGCATAGTCACTGGCATCACATAGCATCTCAAATGGGAGATCCCAATTTGGTCCTACTATGATTGGTGCTGTGACCAGTGCTTCCTTAAGGGTTTTCCAAGCTACTACACATTCCGTAGAGAAGATGAATGGCCTACCTAGCTCTAGTAGCTCACATAGAGGCTTGGCTATCTTAGAAAAGTCCTTGATGAACCTTCTATAGAAGCCAGCATGCCCTAAGAAACTCCTAATAGCCTTGACATTTTGGGGCTCTACCAACTTCTCTATGACCTCTATTTTCGCCCTATCCACTTCTACACCCGCCCTTGACACTCGATGTCCTAAGACAATCCCTTCATCTACCATAAAATGGCACTTTTCCCAATTCAGGACTAGGTTAGTCTCCTCACACCTAGTCAGGACTTGTCCTAGGTTTTCTAGACAGGTTTTAAATGAATCCCCAAAGACTGAGAAGTCATCCATGAATATTTCTATCATGGACTCATCCAACTCAGAGAAGATTGCCATCATGCACCTCTGGAAAGTTGCCGGTGCATTGCATAAGCCAAAAGGCATTCTGCGGAAGGCAAACGTTCCAAAAGGGCAAGTGAAGGTGGTCTTCTCTTGATCCTTAGGGTCTATAGTTATTTGATTGTAGCCTGAATAGCCATCTAGGAAACAGTAGTAGGCTCTACCAGCTATTCTGTCTAGCATCTGGTCAATAAACGGTATGGGGAAGTGGTCTTTTTTAGTTTCTTTATTTAGTTTTCTGTAATCCATACATACCCTCCACCCTGTGACAGTCCTTGTTGGAATTAGTTCGTTATTCTCATTGACTACCACAGTTATTCCCCCCTTTTTAGGTACACACTGGATGGGGCTCACCCACTGGCTACTAGCTATGGGGAAAATTACTCCTGCATCTAACCACTTTATTATTTCTTTCTTCACTACCTCTTTCATAGAGGGGTTTAACCTACGCTGGTGATCTACCCTAGGTGTGTGTTCTTCCTCTAGAATAATTTTGTGCATACAATAAGAAGGGCTAATGCCTCGAATATCAGCAATAGACCATGCTATAGCCTTCCTATGTTGCTTAAGCAGTAAAATTAAATCAACCTCATGCTGTTCACTTAGCTTAGAAGAAATAATTACAGGCAGTGTGTCATTATCTCCTAGATATGCATATTTGAGGTGAGTAGGTAGTGGTTTTAGTTCTAAAACAGGTGGATGCTCAATGGAGGGCTTCAGAGGGTTAATAGTTCTATCAGTTAAATCTATATTCATACATACATGCTGAGGGTTATTTACAGGCATGTTCATTATGTCAGCTACATTTAGATCATCTACATCTAATCCTACATATTCGTTAGCATGCTTGGTTAACAATACATGCTCTAATTGTTCTTCCATTAGTGAGTCAACAACATCCAAGCTAGCACAAGACTCAGAATCAGAGGGATATTTTAAAGCTTTGTAAACACTAAATTTTACCTCTTCATCATGAACCCTCATAGTTAACTCACCTTTTTGCACGTCTATTAGTGCCCTACCTGTGGCTAGAAATGGTCTACCTAGCAGGATGGGTACCTCCTTGTCTGCCTCATAGTCCAGGACAATGAAATCTGCAAGGAAAATAAATTTGTCAACTTTAACTAGAATATCCTCAATCTTACCTTCTGGATATGCGATGGATCTGTCTGCTAGTTGTAAAGTGACAGTAGTTGGACGTGCTTCTCCTATTCCCAACTGGCGGAATAGGGACAGGGGCATGAGATTTATGCTGGCGCCCAGGTCACAAAGCGCTCTGCCCACGTGCTTGCCTCCAAGTTCTACAGGTAAAGTGAAGGAACCAGGATCCTTCTCCTTCTTGGGCAGCTTGTTCTGGAGGATGGCACTGCACTCCTCGGTGAGGTTTACTGTTTCAAACTCACCAATTATCTTTTTGTTAGTAATGATATCCTTCAAAAACTTTACATATGAAGGCATAGACTGTAAAACCTCTACAAAAGGAATGTTCACATGCACTTGCTTAAGTATTTCTAAGAATTTATTAAAATGAACTTCCTGTTCCTGCTTCTTCTTCAGCCTTCGAGGATAAGGAGGTGGTGGCACATATGCAGGCACGTCAGGGCGCCTTATGGTAGGTGGAGGCCTTGGAATTTCTTCTACGTCCTCAACAATTGGTTCCAACCTGGCTCCTGATATGCTAGTTGGTGGTGGACCTTGGCTTGGCAGAGACTCCAGTGGAGCACTAGACTCAGTGTTCTCTACTCGCTTTGGTGTGTCCTTTGTATTGCTCACCAATGGTCTTCCACTCCTGAGTTCAATTGCTTGAACTTGTTCTTTGCCATCTCTCCTTGGTACCTCGGTATCAGCAGGGAGTCTACCTTGGGGCCTACTTTTAAGTTCATTGGCTAACTGGCCTATTTGGTTTTCCAGGCTCCTAAGGGTAGCTTGCTGGCTCTGAAGAGTAGCATCATTCTTAGCTATATATTCCTTGAGTAGGTTCTCTACAGAAGATCCTACAGGTTGATTATACGGTTTTTGGTACATTGACTGGTTATGTTGGGGAGTGAAACCAGGTGTTCCACTCGGCCTTGGTTGGTTAGGATTTTGGTTAGTGTTTTGCTGGCCACCCCATGACAGGTTAGGGTGGTTTCTCCAACCAGGATTGTAAGTTTGTGAGTAGGGGTTATTCCTAGGCTGCTGCTGACTACCTACATAGCAGACCGAGGATGGATTCCCAGGACAGTATTCATAAGGGTGTCCTTCCCCACAGAATCCACAGATTGGTGCCTCGCCTTGACTTGGTTGGGTGCCCATTGACATAGCTGTGGCGGTATTGGCACTGGTTTGGAGATTGGCCTGAGCCATTTGCTTGACTAAGTTGGTCAGGGCATTTATCTGGGTGCTCATGGCGCTTAGAGCATCCTTGTCTTGAGCCCTAGTTGGCTCTACAGGATCATCTGACCATCTACAGTGAGAGGTTGAGATCTTCTCCAAGATCTCATAAGCTTCGTTGTAACTCTTGGACAACATGGAACCTCCAGCAGATGAATTTAAGACTTGTCTGGTGCTGGGGTTGCATCCTTTAAAGAAGACTTCTATTTGGATACACCATGGAATGCCATGGTGTGGACATTTAATGAGAAGGTCTTTGAATCGTGTCCAAGCTTCGTGAAGAGACTCACTTGGAGCTTGTTTGAATTTGACTATGTCATCACGGAAAGTAGAATTCCTATCAGGTGGGAAGTATTTGACTAGGAATTTTTCTGCTAGATCTGTCCAATTGCGGACAGATCCTGAGGGTAAAGAATTTAGCCATGTTTTGGCTTTGTCCCTCAAAGAGTAAGGGAAAAGATATAGCCTCAGGGCCTCTTGGGAAACTCCAGGGATTAGGAAGGTGTCACTAACTCCTAGGAAGTTCCTAAGGTGATTATGGGGGTCCTCATTTTCTATTCCAAAGAATTGTCCCACAGTGGACAACATTTGGAACATCACTGGCTTTAACTCGAAAGAGTGGGCAGTGATTTCAGGACGGATTATGCTGGGGTTCAGCTCCCCAGGCATAGGTACTAGATATGAAAGAATGGCACTATTCTTGTCATTCGCTATTTCTATGGGGTTGCGAACGGCAGGTGCTGGATTTGGAACTAAATCGCCCATTTCTTTGTTTTCAGGTAAGATTTGAGGTATAGGAGGTTGTTTAAAGAGGCGTTTCTTTGCTTTATTTCTAGCTCGAAGTGATCTTTCAGGTTCAGGATCGAACTCTAAATTACTATGTGAACGCTCACTCATAAACTACCTTAACAGTACCTGCAAAAGAAATGAAACAGATTAGTTTCACTCAATGATAAACTTGGTTTTCTTAAACTTAACAACTTCGTTTTCACTTAAAATAAGTCCCCGGCAGCGGCGCCAAAAACTTGTTGCGTGCTCAATGTGTAAAGATAAAGAAGCAAAAGGATGGAGAGAGCACTTAGAACATGCAAGCATACATGGTCTCACAGCAAGTAGTAAGTATATTTAATTCGTTTTTTCCACAGAGACTTAATTTTAGCTATTCGCGAAGTGTGTTTGTTAAGAAAGATGGGATGGATTTGATGGGGTAAAATTGGTTTTTAATTAACTACTTTTTGCTGAATGTATAAAGGAACATGCCATAAACAAATTAACGTGAAAATCAGGCTTAAAGGTCAAGAGATGAACTCAATAAACACAGAAGAAAACAGCTAGACAGAAGACAATTTGGCAGAATTGCGAGAACCGCAATTAATCCGCAATTAAATGGCAGCGAAACTGGTTAGATAGGTGAAATAAGGGCTACTAATGACTGTCCTATAGGCATTTTATTACGATTATCAAGCTTTGGATCAACTCTCTATACATTAAACTCACTCTATCTCAAGTATCGTCCGATTCCATGCATGAGAGACTCAAGTTTACTCGACTTCAAAGTAAGGTCTTAAGCATCTTGTTAAAACAGGAGTGTTCAGTTTATACTAGGGAAACGCCTATTCCTAGGCCGTTTCCTGATTACCATGAAAGGCTAGCATGATTATACGACTCTGAACTCTTACTCCTTCCAGAGGTTAGGAGTTCTTTGGACAAAATGGATGGCCAATCGAAATTGCCCGTGGGATGAAGCTTACATATAATCAATGTTCGAGTGTTGATCTACCTACTTGACTTACGTTTTTTTAGCCTATAGTTCTGTCATTAGCATGCCCCTAAATGAATTTAGTTACTCATGGATATATGTAGAACAGAAATATAAGATAAAGTAGACATGCTTAGAAGGGTAAAGTGCTTAAAACAGTAAGTGAAACCCGTAGCAGAACAAGATGGGAGCTGTAAATGACAGAATTGAACTTCGATTACTTCAAGTGTTTGAATGACAAAGGAAAGCTTAAACAGAATGAATTCAAGGCAGACAACAACGAAATACAATAATTGAAATGACTAAACTAAGACAACAATGATCAGTAATGGAAATGAGAAGAAAAGAGCAGAAAACAGTAAAGGTTGCTGGAAATCTTCGTGGCAGTCGCCTCGAATGAAGGTGATGAGAATTCAGCCGTGCTTGGATGAATCCAATCGAGAGAGAAGAAGAATCTTCTCTCCTTCCTATCAGATTATCGACTCCAAAAGCTGAGAACCTCACTCCAACAGACGGCAAGGGAAAATCGAGAGAAATGGTGGACTGTGAGAAGACTTCTGTACGTTGAATGATGACTGAACCTCCGACTTTGGCCCCCTTTTATAGTAGTTTGCAGGTGCGATTGGGCCAAGGAGAACCATCAATCTTCAACGTCGTATATCAGAATGGGTGGAGGAGAAAGAACGAATCCCTGAAAAGTCGGATCTAAACAGAAAAATGTCAGCCAACTTACGGTTTTAACTTGAATAATTGCGGCCACCGCAATTATTCCGCAATGCATTCGCAAGGGTTATTTTTTCATTCTTTTCTTCGGTTTTCACCCCTTTTTCTACCTATTGTGCATAAGTCCTATATTAGCTACCTTCTTCTAATTCTCATATTAAAGCATAGGTTTAGGCTAAATGCTCACAAAAACACCTAAATGTGTACATCTTCTTAAGCTAAATGGGTCCTAAATAAGTCACTTTCAGAGACTTAACACCTACCTGTGGCTAGAAATGGTCTACCTAGCAGGATGGGGACCTCCTTGTCTGCTTCATAATCCAGGATAATGAAATCTGCAAGGAAAATAAATTTGTCAACTTTTACTAGAATATCCTCAATCTTACCTTCAGGGTATGCGATGGATCTGTCTGCTAGTTGTAAAGTGACAGTGGTTGGACGTGCTTCTCCTATTCCCAACTGGCGGAATAGTGATAGGGGCATGAGGTTTATGCTGGCGCCCAGGTCACAAAGCGCTCTGCCCACGTGCTTGCCTCCAAGTTCTACAGGTAAGGTGAAGGAACCAGGATCCTTCTCCTTCTTGGGCAACTTGTTTTGGAGTATGGCACTGCACTCCTCAGTGAGGTTTACTGTTTCAAACTCACCAATTATTTTTTTGTTAGTAATAATATCTTTTAAAAACTTTACATAGGAAGGCATAGACTGTAAAACTTCTACAAAAGGAATGTTGACATGCACTTGCTTAAGAATTTCTAAGAATTTATTAAAATGCACTTCCTGTTCCTGCTTCTTCTTAAGCCTTCGAGGATATGGAGGTGGTGGCACATATGCAGGCACGTCAGGGCGCCTTAGGATAGGTGGAGGCCTTGGAATTTCTTCTATCTCCTCAATAATTGGCTCTAGCCTGGCTCCTGATGTGCTAGTTGGTGGTGGACCTTGGTTTGGCAGAGACTCTAGTGGAGCACTAGACTCAGTGTTCTCTACTCTCTTTGGTGTGTCCTTTGTGCTGCTCACCAAGGGTCTACCACTTCTAAGTTCAATTGCTTGAACTTGTTCTTTACCATCTCTCCTTGGTACCTCGGTGTCAGCAGGGAGTCTACCTTGGGGCCTACTCTTGAGTTCATTGGCCAATTGGCCTATTTGGTTCTCTAGGCTCCTAAGACTAGCTTGCTGGCTTTGAAGAGTAGCATCATTCTTAGCTATGTATTCCTTGAGTAAGTTTTCTACAGAAGATCCTACAGTTTGGTTGTATGGTTTTTGATACATTGATTGGTTATGTTGGGGAGTGAAACCAGGTGTTCCACTCGGTCTAGGCTGGTTAGAATTTTGGTTAACATTCTGTTGGCCACCCCATGACAGGTTTGGGTGGTTTCTCCAACCAGGGTTGTAAGTTTGTGAGTAGGGGTTATTCCTAGGCTGCTGCTGGCTTCCAATGTAGCAGACTGAGGATGGATTCCCAGGGCAGTATTCATATGGGTGCCCTTCCCCACAGAATCCACAGATAAGTGCCTCGCCTTGACTTGGTTGGGTGCCCATTGACATGGCTGTGGCGGTATTGGCACTGGTTTGGAGATTGGCCTGAGCCATTTGCTTAACTAGGTTGGTCAGGGCGTTTATTTGGGTGCTCATGGCGCTAAGAGCATCCTTGTCTTGAGCTCTAGTTGGCTCGACTGGATCATCTGACCACCTACAGTGAGATGTTGAGATCTTCTCCAGGATCTCATAAGCTTCGTTGTAACTCTTGGACAACATGGAACCACCAGCAGATGAATTTAGAACTTGTCTGGTGCTGGGGTTGCATCCTTTGAAAAAGACTTCTATTTGGATACACCATGGAATGCCATGGTGTGGACATTTAATGAGAAGGTCTTTGAATCTTGTCCAAGCTTCGTGAAGAGACTCATTATCAGCTTGTTTGAATTTAACTATGTCATCACGAAAGGTAGAATTCCTATCAGGTGGGAAGTATTTGACTAGGAATTTTTCTGCTAAATCTGTCCAATTGAGGACAGATCCAGAGGGTAATGAGTTCAACCATGTTTTGGCTTTGTCCCTCAAAGAGTAAGGGAACAAGTATAGCCTCAAGGCTTCTTGGGAAACTCCAGGGATGATGAAGGTATCACTAACTCCTAAGAAGTTCCTAAGATGGTTGTGGGGGTCCTCATTTTCTATTCCAAAGAATTGTCCCACAGTGGACAACATTTGGAACATCACTGGCTTTAACTCGAATGAGTTGGCAGTGATCTCAGGACGGATTATGCTGGGGTTCAGCTCCCCAGGCATAGGTACTAAATATGAAAGAATGGCACTATTCTTGTCATTCGCTATTTCGATGGGGTTGCGAATGACAGGTACCTGATTTGGAACTATCTCGTCCATTTCTTCGATTTCAGGTATGATTTGAGGTATAGGGGGTTGTTTAAAAAGACGTTTCTTGGCTTTATTTCTGGCTTTAAATAGTCTCTCGGGCTCAGGATTGAACTCTAGATCTCTACTTGAAGGCTCACTCATAAACTAACCCAATAGTACCTGCAAAAGAAATGAAACAGATTAGCTTCAATAAGCAATAAACTTGTTTTTTTTTCAAACTTAACAAACTTCGTTTTCACTTAAAATAAGTCCTCGGCAGCGGCGCCAAAAACTTGTTGCGTGCTCAATGTGTTAATAAGAATAAGCAATAAGAGAGAGAGAGCACTCAGAACATGCAAGCATACATGATCTTATAGCAAGTAATGAGTATTTTTTCATTCGTTTTCCCACAGAGACTTATTTTTAGCTATTCACGAAGTGTTTTGTTAAGAAAGAAGGGGTGGATTTGATGGGTTCAAATTGGTTTTTAATTGCCTACTTCTTACCGAACATATAAAGGAATGTAACATAAACAAATGCAAGTTGAAATTAGACTCAAAGGACAAGAGATGGAATTAATAAACGAAGAAGAAAACAGCTAAACAGAATGGTAACTTAGCAGAATTGCGGATACCGCAATGTTATCGCAATTGTAAAAACAGTAAAAGTGTGTAAAATGGAGAATTAAGGGCTACTAACGACTATCCTATAGGCATTTTAATACGATTCCCAAGCATTGGATCAACTCTCTATGCATCAAACTCACTCTATCTCATGTATCGTCCGATTCCATGCATTAGATTCTTCAGTTTACTCAACTCAAAGTAAGGTCTTAAGCATCTTGTTAAAGCAGAAGTGTTTAGTTTGTACTAGGAAAACGCTTATTCCTAAGCCGTTTTCTGGTTACCTTGAAAGGCTAGCATGATTATATGACTCTGAACTCTTACTCCTTCCAGAGGTTAGGAGTTCTTTGGACAAAATGGATGGCCAATCGAAATTGCCCGTGGGATGAAGCTTACATACAATCAATGTTCGAGAGCTATCCTACATGCTTGATTCACGTTTTTTAGCCTATGGAGTTGTCATTAGCATGCCCCTAGGTGACTTAGTTACTCATGGATATAGGGAGAACAGAACTAAAAGATAAAACAGACATGCTTCGAAGGGAAATGTGCTTAAAACAGTAAAGGAAAACAGTAGAATGTAAAGGAACGAAACTGTGAAATACTGAACTTTGCGTTTGATTAATTGATTGTTTGAAGGAATATAAAAGATACTTAAAGTAAAGAACAGCAAGACAGAACACAACGAAATGAACTGAATGAACCACTAGAACAGAAACAACACAAGACAGAGTTTGTAAAGTAGAAATGAAGAACAGAAAGCAATAAAACAGCTCGAAATCTCGTTGCAGCCGTCTCGAATGAAGGATGAGAAAGGTCAGCCTTGCTTGGATGAATCCAATCGGGAGAGAAGAAGAATCTCCTCTCCTTCCTATCAGATTATCGATTCCAACAGCTGAGCTTCGCAAACCAGCAGACGGCAAAGGAAAACTAGGAGAAAAGATGGACTGCGAGAAGACTTCTACGCTTTCGGATGATGTTGAACCTCCGACTTTGACCCCCTTTTATAGTAGTTTGCAGGTGCGTTTGGGCCAAGGAGAACCATCAATCTTCAACGTCGTATATCAGAATGGATGGAGGAGAAAGAACGAATCCCTGAAATCACGGAAATTAACAGAAAAAGATCAGTCAACTTACGGTTTTCACTTGAATAATTGCGGCTTCAGCAATGTTTTCGCAATGCTGTCGCAATGCAGTTTTTTCATTCTTTTCCTTCGGTTTTTAACCCTTTTCTTTCCTATTGTTCATAAGTTCTAATTTAGCTACCTTCTCCTAATTCTCATATTTAAGCATAGGTTTAGGCTAAATGCTATCAAAAACACCTAAGAGTGAACATCTTTCTAAGCTAATTAAGTCCTAAAAAGGTCACTTTTGGAGACGTAACAAAAACCTTGGAGATTTCTTTAGACAATTTTGGAATGACAATGAAAGGACACATAGAACTTGAGTAAAGTTCATTGGAATTTGAAGCAACCAAGTGTTTCCTCTTCTCTTTGTATGTACATCCAAGAGGTCTTACAACATGTCCTTTGGCTCTTCAACTCACCCTCATAAATTTCTAATGACCCTTGGGTGAAAGTCTAAAAGATGTCTTAAGAAAACCTAACTAAGATTAAAGAACTTAATAAGTAAGATGACTATTTTCCTCATCTTTTGTCTACTTACTTTGACTAAGATAAAAGATGGAATGTAAATGTCAAATATTATATTTTTACTTCTTTTATTACCTTGTAGTAAAATAGTTTATAAAATAATACAACTTATGGTAAATGTTACAATTCACTATATTTATAAGTAATCACATCATACTTTAAAGTTACATTCTTAGTTAATTAACCTTTTATGCATAAAGATTTGACCATCCTAATGGATAAATAACTAAATAAAAAATCAATAAGTTATTAATATATAAAATAAATTTCTCTAATTATAGCAATAACAAACAAATAATAATAGAGAATTACGAAAATACCATTAATAGTAATGTGGGACATTATAGCAATAACTTTTCGAAGATTTCGTGTCTTTGTCGAGAATCGGTCCTAACCCGTAATCTTTCGACTTCAATTTCAGATCGTGTACCAACTACTCAATCTCTGAATTCAAGCACCCACTCCAAACCAATGTCAAATTTCTGAATGTTGGCATTTGTTCATGCTATCCAACAATATTTTTGGGCAAGGAGATGACTTTAGACACTTACGCACAACCCGATTGGCCCAGAATCAGATTGACCATGGCGAATAGAGGTTAGATTTGCGAAGCTTGAACGGTTCCACATACTTTCCATCAGGGTTCATGTCGTTTTGGTAAGGCACATTGAGTAACGCTTTCCTTGAACTCCTTTTGAAGTAAATTAAAGTATTTCAATTTAGTTTCTAACCAT
This sequence comes from Herpetospermum pedunculosum, assembly GCA_028017165.1. Classification (NCBI taxonomy): domain Eukaryota; kingdom Viridiplantae; phylum Streptophyta; class Magnoliopsida; order Cucurbitales; family Cucurbitaceae; genus Herpetospermum; species Herpetospermum pedunculosum. The sequence goes on from CM051525.1 coordinate 50,395,002, forward strand.
TAAAACATTTCGGTGTTTAGGTTCAGTTTGATCGAACAGGTTTGAAGGTGGATGTTGGGTAAGTTTTAGCCATGAAGTTTTAAGTTAAACATGTATGTTTCCAAGTTGTTTTAGTAGGCTTCAGTGGGTAAAAACCGCTCCAACCTAGTTTTAGAGTTTCTTTAAGTGTTGTTAATTAGATTCTAACTCTTAAAACTTTCTTGCATGTAGAACTAGATTTGTGGGTTAAGTTTTAAGGTTTTCGTTGGATAGAGAACCATTTGGGTACTGGATGTTGGGTAAGCAATCAACCTTAAGGAATTTATTTTCGACAAAGTAGGATATTTTAGATTGATTGCTTGTTGTTTTAAATTGTTTAGGTTCATCAAAGACATTTAAGTTGAGCCAAGTAAATTGTTGGGTTTCTAGAAAAGTAAGTGACTTTACTATTGGAATCACCCTAGGAATAATAGGTTGTGTTTGTGTGCGGGTAGATTAATAGGATGTGAATATTGAAATGTATGTTTTTATTTCAGGTATGGTTTACCCGATTGTTAGGGGAAACTTTGCCGAAATTTCCAAGATTTCTCTAAAAGGTTTTTTATGTTATGTTTATGAATGAGTTGTGGTTGGGAAGTAGGTTATAATATTTTAGTAGGATGATTATGAATGAAAATGCATGATGAATGGTAAATGGATATATGTGAGGATTACATGTAATGAAAGATTGTTTCATATTTCATCACGAAATAAAAAGAAAGTATTTATGGGACCTCATGCACTTGTGTTACATATATTGCATAATGATTTTGTGGCTATTACCCTAAAGAGGTTGATGGAATACTAGAGGGAAATAATGAGGTTCGATGTACATCTAGAGGGAAAGAATGAGAATCTAGTTAGGCTGAGACTTGACCCTGCGGATTGGGTGCCAACTAACCGTCAGTTGGGGTAAAGTTTCCATCGAGAAGCCTTCTAAATCAATATGTTGTGGGGTAATAGTCCACTTGGGCAAAGGGTAAAAAAATTTTAAAGATGAGAGGTTTTAGGTCCCACTAGAGGAAAAAGCATGGAACATTCATATCGCATGTGCTTGCATAACGTGACTACGGTAGCGGGGTAACTTACTGGGTATTTCTTTTGAAATACTCATTCTTTTCTTAAAACGTTTTTCCACAGGTAATGACAAGGACGTACAAGGCGAGTGACCGAAGACATGGAGCGGGAGAAGAGACGTGGTAGACGGATTCGAGAGATAGATGATGTAATTAGAAATACAAACCGCCCAAACGTGGAGCGAGAGACGCTAGTGGCATCAGGTAAGATATTAGTATTTATTGCTAAGAAATGTTTTTTGACTAATAAGTTAATTTCTTCATTTTTTCAGGTTCCAGACCCCGCTCAAGTCGGAAGAGAGGGAAGACTCGAAACATTGGGCTAGATCGGGAAGTTAAAGCACATGGGAGGTTCAAAATAGTGATTGACGAAGCAGTTGGAAAACCAATTTGTCGCCCCGCACCAAAATTTAGTAATGCAATTGGTTCAATCACACGAAAAGGAATTCCATTGCATTGCCTGACATGGAATGATGTACCCGAACAAGTCATACAAGAAATTAAGGATCGAATATCGGTAAGTGGCTCATTTTTAACGTATTTGGTTAAGTACTTTAGGGTTTACAACATTGATTATTAATAAGAACTATGCAGACACACTGGGACATGGATTTGTCAAAGAATCATGTCCATCGATATTTAGAAAAAACAATAGCCAAAAGGTTTAAGGAATATAGAGCCGAGTTGTACCAGGAATACCTTGGGTTTGAAGATTCAGTAGTCGCTCACCAGAGGATTTTACCAATCCTGAAAATTGGCAAATTTTGTGTGATAGATGGGAGAATGTTAACTGGAAGGTACGTTCCTCATTTGTCCAAGTATCTAGAGTTTATAATTCTTATTGATGTAATACTAATACAATATAGTTACAGAAAAATTCAGATAAAGCTAAGGAGAGTCGAGCAGAACTCCCTTTCAACCACCGAACTGGGAAGAAGTCTTTTGTCCAAGTACAACAAGAATTGGTAATATGGAAATTCATTATCACTTTAGCCTGCTATTTCATCTACTTTTAACGAGACACAAGAAGTAGAATAATTTGAATCTTTAATGAACATTTTAAAAGTATTTCTCTCACAGAAAGAAAAATATGGTCGTGACGTTGACCAAGTGGAGTTGTTCTACAAAACTCATTTTAAAATCGAGAAAGGATGGACGACCCTAAAAGAGAAAGCTCCATATGTAATTTCTAGTATACGAAACTTAGTTTTGTAACAAAGATGTTTATGTTCACATTTAAACTTATTAAATTTCAAATGTAGTGTGAAATGCAAAAACTAGTAGAAGAATTGTTACAAGAAGATGTCGAAGAACCCATGACAACAAATCAGATTGTTCAATGCGTTTTGGGTCAACGTTCAGGCCACATTAAAGGCCTTGGTTGGGACCCAAAACCGGCCTCCTCGAAAATGGTCAAGTCCAACACATCATACGAAAAACAGTGGGAGATCTAAGGTCGAAGGTAGAAGACGTAACGAAAATGAATGAGAGAGTGCTTAGTCATATGGCAATGTGGGAAGGAAGATGGGCGGAAATGCAGAATTTGTGTGTACTCAAAGGTGGAACGAGGATGGACCTTCCAACACATAGTATATTGTAAGTTTAAAGTTTTATTGAATATCTTATTATTGTGTTGTCGGTAGCCAATTCATATTGAGTTATAGATTGTGTGCATGTATGTGTGTGGCTATCCTGCAGCTATTGTAGCCAATGCATGTAATGAATTCATTTCTTTTATCTAATGTATGTTCTTTTTTTTTTTAATTATTTAGATTTTATTTGCAGAATTGTTTGTTGTCGGGTTTATGATTTTGATTGAATTCGAGTTAGAAGTCTTGAAATTTTGGTTGAAAGGGTTGTAACTAGTGAAGTTGTTTGTTAACTCAAAGCTAAAGTCTATTTTTAGTAAATTGCTATATTTGAAGTTAGTGGGGTAAGTGTTGATATATTTAGAGTTTGTGGAGTAATTGGCTAGTTTTGTGGAGTTAGAGTTAGTGGAGTTAGTGGCTGTTTTTATGGAGTTAACTAAGCTATTTTAGCATTTAGAAAGTGTATTTAACCTCAGATTTTATTGAATGAAATGTAGTAGTTGCATTCTCATTTCTCTTCTCTCTTAGAAACAACAGTGGTATCAAAGCTGAATTCTTAAGGGGCCTGTGAGTGAGAGTTAGTGAGATACCCTTAGAGAAACCGAGTGATACACTTTGAGATTTGAGTGAGATGGAATCAGGTTCGAGCAGTCTTTCTTCACTGGCTCCACCAGTGTTTGATGGAGAAAACTACCAAGCATGGGCTATCAGAATGCAAGCCTACATGGAGGCTTGTGATTATTGGGAAGCAGTTGAGAGCGACTATGAGGTTGCTGCACTTACCGATAATTCAACAATCAACCAGATCAAGACTCACAAGGAGAGGGTCACCAGGAAGGCAAAAGCAAGAGCTTGCCTATATGCAGTTGTGTCTTCATCCATATTCAACAGAATTATGGTCTTGAAGTCAGCAAAGGAGATCTGGGACTTCCTCAAAGGTGAGTATGAAGGTGATGAGAGGATCAAGGGCATGAAAGTGTTGAACTTGGTGAGGGAATTCGAGAGAATGCAAATGAAGGATTCTGAGTCCATTAAAGAATACTCAGACAAGTTGATTGCGATTGCCGACAAGGCAAGAGCATTAGGAACTAATTTATCTGACAATAGATTGGTTCAGAAAATTCTGGTTTCAGTTCCTGAGAAATATGAAGCAACCATTGCTTCCTTAGAAAATATCAAATACCTCTCTAAACTCAAGGTGATAGAGTTAGTAAGTGCTTTGCAAGCACAAGAGCAGAGGAGGTTGATGAGGCAAGAAAGAAGCATTGAGGGGGCACTGAAAGTCAGAATGCAGCAGGGAGAAGGTGGAAGAGAGAAGAAGTGGAGAGGAAGAAAGGATAGTGGCAGTAGTAGCTCAGATTATGCTGTAAAGGATGATGGAAGTGCAGGTTTCACCAAGGGCAATGCATGCAAGCACTGTGGGAAACATAATCATCCACACTTCAGATGCTGGAGAAGACCAAATATGAAGTGTAGAAGGTGTCATTTAATGGGGCACATATAGAGATTCTGTAAGGGATCTCAACAGCAAGGAGGAGCACATGCTGCAGTACAACAAGAAGGAGATCAACTTTTTATTCTGTTCATAACTGGATGTAAATCCAAGTCTTTAAGAAGACAAAAAAAATGGGCCTTCACCTGATCTTCTGATCATTCATAACTATGAATTTTCTTCTGCCTATCATTGTCTCATCATATATTTAGGTTCTATTTGATGTTTGTCTCTATTTTCTTGGTGGGTTTTTTCTCTCTTTGTTGTTTGTGTTCTAATTTTTGATTTCTCTATGTTTATTTGTAAAAAATTGAAGTTGTTTTTAGAATGTCTTTTGGGTTATGTGTCTCTTTGGCATTGTATTCTTATGTAGTTATATGCTCTGTTTGATAAATGGTCTAATGGATTAAGTTAAGCTTGTGTAGAAGCTGAGCCTATGTTTGATAAGTTTTTGTGTTATTTTTAAAAAATTGTGTGGATTTGTTCATTTGAAGATCTTCTTGTTTTGTTTTGGAAGCATAAAAACTTGCACATCTAATCATATCCTCTTATTTACTTTCAGATTTATCTCTCAGAATCAGACTCTAAAGTTGAGCTAAAGCAAAACTTTCAAGGAAAGGACTTTGATGTAAGACTTCTATGAAACAAGAATTCTTGAAGTCGATGGGTAGATGGTCGCGTTTTTAGGTGTTTTTGATGGTAGGACTTTGTATTTTGATGGTAAGACTTTTTGAAGTATGAAGAACAAATGTAACTTAATTTTGTGACTACTTATTAATTTTATGTCAATCTTAAAAGTTTAAAAGGAATTTTAATAGTTAAAAAAATATTTAGAAGTTTAAATTCTGTAATTATTTTATGTCAATTCTAACAAAAAAAAAAAAAAAAAACACCGAGAGTCTGGATAGATACTTTTATCCGACGTGTTAACAAAGCGTCGAATAAGATAAACTACCCGACGCATATTTAACGCGTTGGGTAAGTATCTACCCGACGCGCAGTCAACGCGTCGGATAAAAGTATCTTTATCCGACGCATAGTCCACGCGTCGGATGTTGGTCTTCCGACTGGTCTCTTGCGACCCTCTATCCCGACGCATTAATGCATTGGGATAGAGTTTACCCGACGCAGACCTTTCCTTTTCCGACGCTTCATGGCGTCGGGATAAATGTAAATTCTTGTAGTCACATTTGCTAGTCGTGCCATGGGGTTAATGTCATAATGACGTTGACCTTTAGGATGTTTCATGTTTCAAATGTTTTATGCAAAAGTTATGTCTGAGTTTGTTTCAACAAGTTTTAACATTTTGTTTTCATTTGTGTTTTGCAACGATTTGAATGGGATCCGAAATAAATTCTTTTAAATTCTTTGAGAAAGATATTCTATTCTTTATGTATTTCTCAAGGATTTCTAGACGTTTTAGGCTGCATGGAGTAAGGTTCTTAGATTTAGGTGTAAATAGTTGGGTCGTTACAATTCGTATTTATTGTCAAATCAGAATTGAATAGGAAGGAGGCTACACCCCAACCACTCATTAGGTACAATTACCAAAGAATACAAAAGAATGAAAAGTTGCCCTAGACACGTGTTTCATTATAAGAGGAGAAATATAACCAATTTATATTCTATATCTTTCTTCCACCATGGCACCAATTCGGCAGTGAACTTTATATACCATTAAGGTTTACCAAGGAATTGTCTTAAAATGGACAAATGATTTTCATTGGATGACAGAAAAACAAATGATTATAGGTGTGTACGGTAGGGGACACAATCTGTCTGCTCACGTGATATAATACAACTTTCGCGAGGACTTTGCTCTTCCAAAATAATTCCAAAGATCTTAGCTTTGCATTCCTTTTGCTAGCACGATTTAACCGTGAACCTCCTGAATGACCATAAAAGCATTATTTATTCACAATTTAGGCTTCAATATATACATAATAAGCAAAAGAGCTTCAAAGATGTTTCTCAATGTATTTTAGCACAAATAGGTCATAACCGCACATCTCTACAAGCAAATACCGTAATAAGGACTCCAATTATCTTCTCAATCACTCATAAATAACTCTCATTTGGAGAGTTGTCATTTAACACCGCTAGTCCACAAATTTTAGTATGTAACATTAGTTTATCCAGTTTAAGTTTAGTAACAATTTACTCCATATTCTAGAAAATGTAATAACGATTTTGTGGGGTTCTTACATGTGTACATTTATAAACTAATTAGGGATCAAATGTAAATATATAAACTACAAGGACTTAATTGTATCGTAATAACAATTGACACACAATTTTGATGAGATTTTTCACAATAGGAATAATTTGTAACAAAATTTAAATTACTGGAACTAAATTGTTATATACTAATATTTGGTGACTAAAGTGTTACAAATTTAAAAAATTTATCCAAACCATTCAAAATTTAAAAACTATCGGTTTGCATGTTGTAGAAAACTAGTATTTTTAGATTGAACATTGGTTTATATTTTGTTTTAATTCCTAACTAATTTTTAAAAGTTTAATTTAAATTTAATATTTCAAAACATGATTAAAATTAATTAAAAACTTATATAGTATTTTAATTTTAATAAAAAGTAATTAGATAAACTAACCTTTATGAAGTTTGGTTGGATTTTTTTAAAAAAATAATGTAAGTTTAATAAATAATTAAAGAAATAGGGTGCTTTTGAAACTATTTGTAAAAATAAGGTTAGATAAATCGTGTATCATGACCACGAGTATGTAATCGTGTACCATGACCACGATTTAAGGAGGTAAATCGTGTACCATTAGGGTTAACTCGTGTGTCATGAGCAGGATTTAAGGGCTAACTGTGTGTCATGAGCAGGATTTAAGTGCGATTTTTCCTTTAGGCAATCTTACAAGCTCAAAAGTGTGGTTTTCATGCAAAGACTTCAAATCATCTTTCATTGCATCAATTCACTCTCTTTTACTCTTAGGTTCTCCGCCGTTAGTTAATAGAACATATTCATCAACAGACTTGTTAACGGACGTCGATCTCTGACAGATCTCCTGAGTGAAACATCGGTAGGAACTTTAGTTTCTGGCAACTGTTCATGAACATCATCATTTGCCTCAATCTGTTTAGAATCTTCTACCTCATTTGTATCATCAAACTGATCATTCTGAACCTCATTTTCAATCTTTGTAGAAGGTTGTGCCAAGGGAACTGAATCTAAATCAATTAGATCATCACTGTGTTCAGACTCTATTTTATCTGTCTTCTTAATGTCTTGTATGGTTTGATCTTCTACAAATACAACATCTCGACTTCTTACAATCTTCTTCTGCACTGGATCGTATAGTCTGTAACCGAACTCATCTTGACCATAGTCAACGAACACACATGGTCTACTTTTTGCATCAAACTTCGTTCTCTCATCTTTAGGAACATGAACGAAAGCTTTACAACCAAAAATACGCAGGTGATTATAAGATATATTCTTCTTCGACCAAATTTTGTTCGGTACTTCATTATCCAATGGAATACATGGAGTGAGATTCAAAACATGTACAACTGTACATAATGCTTCACCCCAGAATGTTTGCGATATCTGTGAATGTGAAAGCAAACATCTCATTCTTTTAACCAGTGTTCTGTTCATTCTCTCAGCTGTCCCATTTACTAAGGAGTCTTAGGAGGTGACTTTTGATGTCGAATACCATGACTTCTACAATACTCATCAAAAGGTCCAATATACTCACCCCCATTATCGGTCCTAACACACTTCAACTTTTTACCAGTTTCTCTTTCAACAAGGGCATGAAACTATTTAAACACTTGCAACACCTGATCTTTAGTCTTCAATGTATAAACCCACGTTTTCCTCGAATGGTCATCTATAAATGTCACAAAATATGACGAACCTCCAAGTGTCTTAGTTTTCATAGGACCACAAACATCATTACATTTGACTTCCTTGAAGAAGGTTGTGACGCTTTAAAAGAATCTCTACTTTGCTTTCCTGCCAAACAATGAGCACACATTTTCAAAGGTGCATTATTTATACCAGGAAGATGATTTTTCTTGGCTAAAACCCTTATCACTAATGTGACTGAGTCTCTTATGTCAAAGCTCAACAGTTTCTTCATTGCCCACTGTATTTATGTCGCAAAGTATCTAGACGGTTAAACGGATAGAGATGACTATATGAGTATCTTGACAGATAGAGATGACTATATAATGAGCCTCAAAAGGTGTAGTCATTTGTGGAGATCCGTGGTTAAGCCCTATCGGAAAGGCGGTGTGCTCTGATAAAAGGAGTGGGTGCTCCGGTGAAGGAGTTGGCCTAGATAAGAGCTAAACAGATATAGATGACTATTTGAGGGGAGACTCGATGATACTTCGTTCGAGGGGAGGATTGTTGGGAGTGCGACCAAAGTCCCACATCGGTTAGAAGAAGGGAAGATCATGGGTATATAAGAAGGGACAACATTCTCCATTGGAATGAGGCATTTTGGGGTGACCAAAAGCAAAATCATGCGGGTTTAGGCCCAAATGGACAATATCCTATGGAGATATGTGGGTACATTAAATCAACTTACCTTATTTTCGTCATACTACAAGGGTATACACAAACAAATACAGTTAAGCGAACCACTCACATGTGCTACATATCCACGAAAACATATGTATATAAATGTATACACAACACGACCTATATATAAAATTGTACAAAAATGTATATTCAACTTTATTAAAAAACCATATGATATTTTACCGTGTGTAATTGACACACAGAATGACCCACACACATGGAAACATATGTATTTAAATGTATACACAACACGATCTATATATAAAATTGTAAATGTATATTCAACATATTAAAAAACCATATGATATTTTACCGTATGTAATTGACACACAGAATGATCATGTTAAAGAAATAATCTAAATAGTCTATAATATATGAATAAGGTTGTGTGGCTTCATCCTGATAACACTACTAATACGACCTATTTGATAAATAATTACAAATGATTTAATTTAAATCGTTTATTGGAGATGTGGTACCATATATAAAAATTTATTGTTGGTTCATTATTAGCTACTTAACTGGAAAAAAATACTTTTATATTTTTGTACAATTATTAGTTTTTTTTTGGTTTTTTTTTTTAAATTCCACTTTTACAAATTTAACATGGAAACTTTAGAAAATCCTAGAGTAATCTCTCTTAAATACAAAAAAAAAAAAATTGCAACGAAATCAATGTAAATCAGCTTCTATTACGTAAAAGGCTTGTGTGTTAAATCGAGTCAAGTTCAATTGACATAAGGTTGTGTCTTTGACTAAGAGATCATAAGATAAATCATCGCATTAATTAAAATACGTTTGCAAAAAAAAAAAAAAAAAAAACCTTATGTTTATTAAGCTTCTGTTTATTTGGTTTCATATCGACTTAACATGAAAATACACCTCTACTTTATCTTATCTCAAGTAAATCATTACCATTTTTTTTTTTTATCATATCATACAATGTAAATGTAAATCATTAGCTTATCTCAAGTAATCTTTCTCAACCCAGGTAAAAACTAACAAACATTTCTTTATCTTTCTCTACTTGATATATTTTTGGTAAAATAACAATATTATCACTTAAATTCTTTCCCTTTTGTTCTCCCATGAATTTATTTCTTTTACCTTATCTCAAGTGGTCAGGCACCAGCCTTTTTTTATATATATATATTTATATTTGTATTGTTTTGTTTTGTTTTTTGGTTGAGAGAGTATAGTATATTGGTTAAAATATGAAGAGAGTAAAGAATGTGGAAAGATAAAACAAATAGGGAAAAAAAAGGAGAATTTTATTTATAATTATAATAGGACTTTTACATATTGTGAACTACTTGCCACGATTCTCAGCAAAATAAGCTCCTGGATTACCCTCGAATATAGGACGTGAGATATGAACTCCTCCTCCACTCCCCGGAGCGACCATCGACCCATTGCCACCTCCTTTTCCACCACCACCACCGCCACCGCCACTCTTGCCTCCGCTGCCACCACCTCTGCTACTGCCACCGCCGCCTCCTGAGCCACCACCTTTACCACCGCCTCCTGAGCCACCACCTTTTCCGCCGCCGGCCATTAGAAATTGGAAAAAGATGTTCTGATTTGAGAAGAATGTATTATTAATGGTAATATTGGTGTGAAGGATGATGAACACAAGATGGAGTATTTATATATAGAGAGAACATGAAGGCATGCACAAACTGATTACTTGAAATTTGGAATTTTAATTTATTTCCACTTTATTATTTCATAGAAAACAACAAATCTGTATTGGAGAATGCAAATGGGAAAATGAGGGGTCATAATTCATATTACTATTGCATTCGTTTGTTCATTTATATTTTATTTATTTATTTTTAGGTTATTAAATTTTCAGACTGTTGAGTTTCTTTAGTTTCAACGTTTGAATTTAAATATATATATATATATATATATATATATATATATATATATTTTATTATAATTATTACTAAATAAAACCGCAAGTACAAAATTATTTTCAAATTATCCCAGAGCCTTTTTTATTTTATATTTTTATAAACATAGAATCAATTCCTAAACTTGAACAGTTAGTTGAATTGATAGCTTCCATGAGTTATTTTTTTTTTTTATTTTTTTTTTATTTTTTTTTGATTGTTTGTAGTTTTCAAGAAATGTGGCTTAGATACGAAGGCATTAATAATTGTTTTGGGATGTTTTTACTTTAATAGTTCTAGAACTTTTGCTGACTCAAGTTGAATCATAAGATTATATATATGCCTTCATTCTGATTTGTAAAAGATTTTTGCGATACAATGTTTTCAATAGAGAAAAGAGTTTCTTGTTAAGTCGTGAGTTTGTTCCTTGTGCATTACCCTTCGTGGAATCATTCAATTTTTATCGCTGATAGTAGGTCTATCGCTGATAGAAGTTTATCGCCGATAGTAATCTATCCTCTTAGTTTTTTTATAGAATTTTATCAGTGATAGAAGTCTATCATTATCATATATCAACGATAGAGTCTATCAGTGATAGCCACTGATGTTTTGTCATATTTACAAAATATTTTAAATTTTGCTAAATTTGCAATTATTTTGGATCTGATTGTTATTTGTGCAACCAACTCTCTCTATATATTCCATCAAAAAAAAAAACTCTCTCTATATATATTACTATATCTAGGAGGGGTTTAAGGGGAAAAACTTTTTCTCTCCATTTTGCCCTTCTAAAAAATTTGAGAGTGATTGTAATTTTTGTATTCCAACACCAAACAATCTATGCATATCTTTTGGTATTTCATCCACTTTAAATTGATTTGATGTGAAATTGAAATTTACAATCAACCTTCATTTTTAGTATTAACCCCAATTTACTTCCCTAACGACTTTTAATATATTCATCACCTCTTCAAGGGTGACTTTTAGTATTCATCCCTTTCATTATCCATTTAACTCTCCGAGATGACTTTAAGTTTCATCCCTTTCATTATCCATTTAATTCTCTCGATGACTTTTAGTTAGGGGAGAATCTACCGTAGGCTCAGGGGCTCGAGCCCCCTTGAACTTTATAATATACTCTATTAGTATTTAAAAATTCGCTTTAAAAATCAAATTTTCATTCCACCTCAATGGTAATCATGCTCTAAGCCCCCTCATGCTTGGATTCAAGCCCTAAATTGTACAATTTTTTTTTTATTTTTATTTTTTTTGAAATTTGCCTCAAATTTAATACAAATTATGGGAAATGTAATCCCATTTTTTTTTAAAATTAATTTTTTTTTTTATATATATATATAGAGAGTTTAAAATGTTATTATTATTATTATTATTATTATTATTGGGTTTTATGTCAAAAAACTGGTGGTTTGTAAACTGTGTTTGTAAATATTCTATTGATAATAAATAGTTATTAGTTTTTTCACTAAAAGAATTTACTGGAATAAAGTGAAACATGTTTAGGATAACTTATACCAGTGAACAACACTCATGGCTGAATATGAGTACTTGTGTTTGTATGACATGATTATGGATCAAGCTCAAGTAGTCAGTCAAAACGGTCTATAGTATACGGATAAGGCTGGGTACCTTATCCTAGTAATACTATTGGATGCGACTCACTTTGTATTGTACAAATTGATGTGATCTGAATCGTTTCACATGGAGATGTGCGAGTGAGGGGGTCTTGTGCAAAGAGTTTGCATAAGACCGAACCGCGAAATATGTCGCTCTCTCTTTATAACACCGTTTACTGATGAGACTAACATTTTCATTTGATGCCCTAGGTAACTCGATCTCAATCCTGAGCTTGCTATGAACTCTTGCTTATTCGAAAGTATGCTTTGACTTGCACGGGTGAGAGTGACCCATAAGCGTCGACTCAATAAGTCTACCATCTTGGGGATAAAGTCGAATAGGTAGCTGGGGACATAGTACAACAAGATTGAAGTTCACTCCTAACCCGCTCTTCTGGGTTAGTAGATATGTTGTTCCCTTAATAGCTGACTCTGAGGCTTGAACAATTAGCGCGCACACTCTCATGAGATGAGAGAGTTAATTGATCTGTTGGTTGAACCACAGATCTATTGTTCATTAGAGGTGTCAGTGGTACTTAAGGAACACCGGTTTAAATGACCGAGTTGTGATTACGAACAACGTGTGAAGGGTCGACTTGTCTGTAACGGTTATATCAGAGGACATAATATATCTACAGTGAGGAGAGTGCAACCCTTGGACTATAGTGGAGTCTTCGGGGGTTAACGAATGTTGATTAGTTCGGTTAAAAGAGTTTTGACTGGATAATCTCGTATCGTTGGAGCTCATGATCTGTAGGTCCTTTAGGTTCTTCTGGCTAGCACAGATAACGCCATGCAACAGTGTAGGAGAAAAGGGTAAAGACAAATAATTTGAATTGTTCAAATTCGGCTTGTGGAAGAATGTTGGACATATTTAAATATGATTTAAATATGGGAATAGTCTATTACATGAATAGAATTCATGTGCAAAAAAATCGGTTTTCGGAAAACTGAGTTTAATCATATTATTTAATTAATATTTGATATTGAATTAAATAATATTAATTAATTAATAATATATATATTTTTTATTTATTAAAATGTTTAATAAATAAAATATTTATTATTATTTAAAATTAATAATGTATTAATTTTTTTTAAATATAATGTTTTTATATATATATATATATATATATATATATATATGTTGGTGGTTTTTAAGTGGGATATGGAGTTCATTTTGGGAAGTCTTTTTGTTTTTTGAAAACTTCAATTTGAAGTTTAAAAAATGCTTATGCCTTCGTGAACCTTAGAAGAAAAAATCTCTTTTCTGACCTCCATCTGCTTCCATCTTTCTTCTTCTTCCTTTCTTTTCTTTTATTTTCGGCACCACTTCGTAGCACGACGTCGAAGATAGCGGACTACTTGAGGTGGTCCTCGGGGCGTTCGTGAAAAGTGGCCGGAAGAGTTCGTGACAAAGAACGAGCGGCGAAGCTGAAGAAATTTAGAACAACAAGGGTATGTTTTCTAATTTCTTGTATTTCCGCTGTTTAAGCATGTTTTCTATTTGTTAAATTGATGAAATTAGAGTATCAACGATCCAAAATCGCTTCCGCAGCGTGATACGCTCCATCAATTATTACTATTATTATTATTTTTTTTTTTTATTTACAAATATATAGAAAACTATATATATATATTTTTTTTTTAAAAAAAAACACTAGAAGACTGTTATTTTAAAATAAATTAGAGATTTATTTTATATAAATTTAAAATAAATGATAAGCTTCATTTCTCGTAAAAAAAAATTAAAATATAAAATAATAATAAATATATAGTATTATATATTTTTATTCTACTCTCTTAAATAAATTTGACATTCTTTTATATCAAATATGAGTGAAAATAGATAAAAATATTTGTGAATGTTACTAAATTATTTTTTAATAATTAATTTATAGTTATTATAAAATAAAAATTATAAAAATTATTTTAAGTTTTATTTTCATTTTGATATATTTGTATAAAAATAGGTTAAAATATCATTTTGTTTGTTATATTTTGGATTGTTTTATTTAGTCTTGTACTTTTAAATGTATAAATTTAGTCCACATATTTTCTATAAATCTTAAGGGTTGAGATAAGAGCAGTAATTTCAGCCGAAGAAGATCCAGTCACCACAATATCATATCATCAACATATACTAAGACATAGCAAGAAGAATGATTGGTAAATCTCATGAACAAAGAGGAATCAACTCGAGAGTTAACAAAGCCAATAGTAAGTACCAAGGTTTTTAACCGATCAAATCATGCTCGAAGGGCTTGTTTCAAGCCATATAGAGCTCTCTTTAATTTGTAAACAAGGGGAACATTAAAATCATAAGTAGAAAAACCAGGGGTTGGGCCATAAAAACTTCTTCAGCCAAAATGGCATGAAGGAAGGCAATGTTTATATCAAGCTGACGAATGTCCCAAATTGAAGCAAGAGCCATAGTAAGTAGAATTCAAATGATAATAGGTTTCACAATAGTGTTATATGTTTCAATGTAATCGATGTCAGCAGTCTGATGAAATCCTTTGGAAACCAAACGAGCTTTCTATCTTGAGATAGAACCATCAGAATGACGTTTAATTTTAAATACTCATCTGCAACCCAAAACTTTTTTGTTGGATGGAAGGGGAATTAAATCCCAAGTTTTATTCTTTTGCAAAGCTGCATATTCTTCTTTCATAGCAGTGACCCAATGTGGACATCGTAGAGCTTCTTTTACCGAAGTGGGTTCAGTTTCAATGTACTTAGTTAAAAAATGCTTTTGACTTTCATATTCCATTCTTGGATCGAGTCACACCATTATGTGAGCATTAGGAATTGCACATGAGGAGGGCAATGGAACCAGATTTTCAAGAGAGGGTTGGGTTTGAGTGGAAGGAGATGGTGATATAGAGGGAGAATTTTGGGTAGAAATATTGAGTTGAGATGGTGAAGCCATAGAATGTTAAGGATCAGGAGACAACACAAAAGTAGGGGACGATGCATAGGCCAATGGTGTCAAAGAGGAAACAATCGGTATGAAGGACAAAGTCTTAGCCGGGGCAAAAATATGAGAATCAACACCGATTGTAGAAAAAGGAAAGTTATTTTCATTAAAAAGAACATGTCTGGAAATAAAAAGCTTGGCATTTGTAACCTTTGTGTAAAGCACTATAGCTAAGAAAAGTGCAAGGAGATGATCGCAACTATAGCTTATGCTAATTAAACGGTTGAAGATAAATGAAACACAAACAAGCAAAGACATTAAAAGAAGAATAATCAAGTTTTGTGTTAAAAAGTAACTCGACTGGACTCATTCCATGAAGGGAGGGTGAAGGCAACCTATTGATTAAGAACACAACCGTAGAGACGACATCATCCCAAAATTTCAAAGGTAAAGAAGAATGAGAAAGTAAAGTTAGACACATATCTACAATATGACGATGTTTTCTCTCAACTACTCCATTTTGTTCAGAAGTGTGAGGACAAGTAAATCTATGAACGATGCTATGATTTTTTTAGAAAATACGGAAAAAAACCAATATTCTCCGCCACCATCAGTTTGTATCATTTTAATATGAGTATTAAACTGCTTCTCAACAAGATTCTTAAAAGAAATAAAAGTAGTAAGAGCCTCAGATTTGGAACGAAGAAAATAAATTCAAGTATGGCGAGAAAACATGTCAACAAAGCTTATATAGTATTGAAAGTCATTGCGACTAACATGATGTGAAGGTCCCCACAAATCAGATTCTATGAGTTCAAACGGAGCTGTGTATTTAGTAGTAGAACAAGGAAAATGCAATTTGTGTATTTTACCAGTGGGACAAGAGGAACAAAGATTGAGACTTTTATTCAAAGGTAAAGAGACATTGCAATGTTTTAAAACTTGTGTAACATTAGAAACAGGAGGGTCACCTAGTCTATTATGCCCTAAAACATGATTAGTAGACAACAAAGGAAAATAATAAGAAGACTTTGAAGTAAGTTAAGGCTTTAACCTGAGTAGGAGAAAGAAACAAGAGGGTGCTGGAAGATGAGTTGTGGGAGGAGCTTTCACTAATGAGAATCTATACAACCCTTCATGGAGATGGCCTTGGAGTAAAATTGTCCCAGTTTATTGAGATTTCACTAAACAGACATTAGAATGAAATTCAAGAAAGCAATTATTATCCTTGGTGAATTGACTAACACTTTGGAGATTTTTTTTAATGTGAGGAACATGAAGGAGTTTTTTAATGGTAAATATGGGAGAAGAAGCAGTTGGAGAAATAGAGATGTGAGAGGGTACAAAAAAAAGATTGACCAGTATGTAAGATGTTTAAACCTGTTTCATTGCCCACAAACGCTTGCTCACCTCCATTGTAATCATTATGGAATTAAAAATTCTACACGTCATTGGTTATATGAGTAGTTGCGCCAGATTCTTGATACCAACAATTACTATCATTGTTCTGAGATGTTGAAGCCATCAAAGCCTGAAATGGTGGATCTATGTTGGTATTATGATATTGAGGAGACATCTGTGATCCTGCAACACTAGAGAAAATTAGAAGAAAAAATTTCACTAAATTGTTTCAGAAAATTAGGATCCTCAAGAGTTGAAGCATCGCAAGGCTGGATGACCCAAGGCTGGATGACCAATCTGGTTACAAATTTGGAACTGTATCCTGGAATTATTCCAAGATTTACCTCATCGGTTTTTTGTTTTTTTATGATTTTGTTTATTTATTTCATCGTTGTATTGATTTGTAATCACATTTGGCTTTCATAGTCTCTCTCTCTTTCATAGTCTCTCTCTCCGTCTTCCTCATTCTTGATAAGGAAAATCGGACTTCCACATCTCCACATTGGTATGATATTGTCCACTTTGAGCATAACCCTCATGACTTTGCTTTTGGTCACCACAAAAAGCCTCATACCAATGGAGAATGTTGTTCTTCCTTATATGCTCATGATCTTCCCCTTTCCTAAATGATGTGGGACTTTGGTCGCACTCCCAACAATCCTCCCCTCGAACGAAGTACCACCGAGCCTCCCCTCAAATAGTCATCCATATCCGTCTAGATAGACTTATCTAGGCCCTTCCGGCACCACGACATTGATGGAGCGCATGTAGCGCAGCGGAAGCGAGACAGATCAATGACACTCTAATTTCATCAATTTAGCTAAATAAGAAACATGCACAAAGCTTTGAAATAAAAGGAATTAGAACACATACCTCTTGTAGTTCTAAGGACTTCTATTCTGATGCTCGAATCTCTTCACGAACCCTTCGAATCTTCCTTCGAACTCCTCGAGAACCACCTCCGGTAGTCCCGCTATCCTCGGGCCGAGCAACGGAGTGGTGGGACTCCTTTGTGAAAGAAAAAGTTTGGAAGAAGAAGATGGGAAGATTAAAGTGATGAGAATTTTGTGAGAAAAAATCTAACACTTAGCTTTCTAATTTCTCAAGTAACATGAACTCTTCATGCTCATCCAAATATCAAACTCTTTGAAAATTCATCAACTTCAAACCATTTGAACTTCATCCAATTTATAGGCAATTCACATGCAACAATGTCTTTGCTTAGCATGACACCTCAAATTGGATGGATTAGTCTTCAACCAAGTGTTCCAAAATTGATGAGTTTATGCATGTTGTTGGTGATTCACAATCCACTTCACAACTTGGATAAATCCACTCAACTTGGATAAATCCACTAACTTGTATAAGTCAACTTTGACTTGGATAATCCCACTTGTAATATTTTGTCATTTTAAAAATTAATTCATAATTAATTTTAATAAACAAAATAAATTTTAATTAATTAAACTTTTTAATTAATTAATATTATTATTTAATTCAATATCAAATATTAATTAAATAATAAGACTAATCCCGATTTCTTAAACCGAATCATCACACATGAATTCCTATTCATGTTTTAGACCGATCTCATATTTAAATCATATTTCAATATGTCCATCATTCTTCCAAAACCGAATTTAAATAAATTCAAATTATTTTTCTCTCATATTGTTACACGGCTTAATCCGAGCTAGCCAGGAGAACCTAAAGAACCTACAGATCATGAGCTCCAACGATACAAGATTAACCGACCAAACTCTTTAGCCAAGCTAACCAACATTCGTTAACCCCCGAAGACTCCACTAAAGTCCAAGGGTTGCACTCTCCTCACCGTAGATATATTTCTGTCCTCTTGATATAACCATCATTAGTAAGTCGATCCTTCACAGGTCGTTCGTAATTACACCTGGGTCAAAATAACCGTTTTACCCCCGTAATTACATCTTGTTCCTTAAGTCCCACTGATTCTCTAATGAATTATTGGTTTCTTGTCCAACCACCAAACCGATTGGTAAGTGATCTCATCACTATACCAAGTCCCTCTCGGGCCAATGAGAGGGTGGGATCCATAGTTCAAGACCCGGAGTCAGCACTTAAGGGAACAACCTCTCTACTAATCCCTAAAGACGGGTAGGAGTGAATTCCATCTCGCAGGACTATGTTCCCAGCTACCTACCCGGTCTTATCCTCAAGATGGTAGGCTTATTGAGTCGGCGATCTCGGGCCACTCTCACCCATACAAGTCAAAGGATAAAGCCGAATAAACAGGAGTTCATAGCGTACTCAGGATTCAGATCGAGTTACCTAAGTCATCATAGGAAAAAGTCGGTCTTTACAGTAAACGGAGTTGTAAAGAAAGAGTGACATTATTTCGCGGTTAAGTCTTATGCAAACTCATTGCATAGGACACCCCCACTCACATGTCTCCACATGAACGATTTATGATCACATCGTTTGTACTATACAAAGTGGGCCGCGTCCGATAGTGTCCCCAGGATAAGGTACCCAACCTTATCCCTATACTATAGACCGTTCTGGCTATTACTTGAACTTGATCCACAATCATGTCACACATGAAGTTCAAGTATACAACCTATAGCCATGAGTTCTTTGTTTATCGGAGTTAGGTTAAAAGTAAAAACAATTCACTTTATTCAATAACAACTTTACTGAATAAATCTCAATAACAACTTTATTGCAAAATAGAATATACATACAGTTTACAAACAACGAGTTTTAGGACATAAAACCCAACAAACTCCCACTTGGACTAAAACGTCAGTGGAGTATTACATGCTGGATGAGAAAAACTGGAATATCAAATATTTCCATGGCTTTTCTCCCAGTATTCTACTGTACAACTCGTAGTCCTAGACTCACTAGGTGCCCCTCGAACACTTTAGCCGTGAGGGACTTTGTAAACGGATCAGCAATATTGTGCTCTGAGGCGATCTGCATAACGATCACGTCTCCTCGATGCACTATCTCCCTGATGAGATGATATTTCCGCTCAATGTGCTTTCCACGCTTATGACTTCTTGGTTCTCTGGAATTTGCCACAGCACCAGTATTATCACAATAAAGTGTGATAGGCAAATTCATATTTGGAACAACTTCCAAATCCGTCAAGAACTTCCTAAGCCATACAACCTCTTTCGCAGCTTCACAAGAAGCGACATACTCAGCTTCCATGGTGGAGTCAGCAATACAACCTTGCTTTATACTCCTTCATACTATTTCCCCTCCGGTAAGAGTGAACACTGATCCTGATGTGGATTTCCTCGAATCTTTATCGATTTGAAAATCAGAGTCAGTGTATCCTGTAAGGATCAAATCCTTCGCGCCATACACGAGCACATAGTCCCTCGTTCTCCGAAGATACTTGAGGATGTGTTTAACGGCAGTCCAATGATCATATCCTGGATTGGACTGATACCTACTGACAATTCCCACTGCATAGCATATGTCGGGTCATGTACATAACATGGCGTACATCAGACTACGGACTGCTGATGCATAAGGAATTCGTCTCATATCCTCAACTTCTTGAGGCGTCTTAGGACACTCTTCCTTTGACAATTGAATTCCGTGCCTGAAAGGTAAAGAACCCTTCTTGGAATTCTGCATCGAATATCGTATCAACACCTTGTCGATATAAGATGCTTGAGACAGCGCTAGCGTTTTGTTCTTACGATTCCTTACGATTTGAATCCCTAGAACAAACTGAGCCTCTACCAAGACTTTCATTTGGAATTGGGTCACTAGCCATTGTTTAACGTCAGTCAGGAATCCTACATCATTCCCAATAAGTAGGATATCATCTACGTATAAGACTAAGAAAGCTACAACAGAATTGACTATTTGCTTGTAGACACAAGGTTCGTCAACATTCTGTTCAAAGCCATAAGATTTGATCGCAGTATCAAACCTTATATTCCAGGATCTAGACGCTTGCTTCAACCCATAAATGGATCGATTAAGCTTGCAAACTTTTTGCTCTTGACCCTGAACTATGAACCTCTCTGGTTGAGCCATATAGATACTCTCTTCAAGATTGCCATTAAGAAAGGCTGTCTTGACATCCATTTGCCAAATTTCATAATCATAAAACGTGGCAATGGATAAGAGTATTCTAATCGATTTTAACATGGCAACAGGGGAGAAGGTTTCTTCATAGTCCACCCCTTCCCTCTGGGAATAACCCTTTGCCACAAGTCGAGCCTTAAAGGTTTGCACCTTACCGGCTTGGTCTTGTTTCCTCTTGTAGATCCACTTGCAACCGATAGGTCTTTCACCATCAGGTTGCTCTACAAGATCCCAGACCGAATTGAAGTACATCGACTCCATTTCGAAGTCCATGGCTTTAAGCCACTGATCCTTTTCAATGTCATTCATTGCCTGTTTAAAGGTCAATGGATCCTCAACGCCGTCATCAGGTATGACGACCTGGGTTTCCGTTAAACCCATGTAGCGGTCGGGTTGTCTCACATCCCTCCCACTACGTCGAGGTATTCTCAACTCTTGAGAAGGACCAGCCTGATCAACAACTCTTGTTGACCCATCTGTAGCTTTCCTGGAAAGTTCGTTCAAAACAATTTTGCTCGAAGGTTGATGATCTCTCATGTGTTCTTCCTCTAAGAACGTGGTGTTTGTCGATACAAGCACCTTATCTTGTTGAGGATCGTAAAATAGACCACCTTTCGTTTCCTTGGGGTAGCCTACGAATAGGCATAATTTTGAACGATGTTCCAACTTCTTTGGATTGGGCACCAACACATGTGTCGGACACCCCCAAATTCTGAAGTGACGTAAACTACCTTTACGCCCTCTCCATAACTCATAAGATGTTTCTAAAACACTCTTAGAGGGAACCATGTTCAAAATATATACAACAGCCTCTACTGCATATCCCCAAAACGAACTAGGCAGTTGAGCATAGCTCATCATAGATCGAACCATGTCTAACAGGGTTCTATTTCTCCTTTCGGACACACCGTTCTGTTGCGGTGTTCCGGGTGCTGAGAGTTGGGATACTATTCCATGTTCTATCATATAGTCTTGGAATCTCAAATCCATATACTCTCCACCTCGATCTGATCGGAGTGTTTTAATCGTTTTACCTAATGTGTTCTCAACCTTTGCCTTATACTCCTTGAACTTTTCAAGAGCTTCAGACTTATGATGCATTAGGTAAAGATAGCCGTACCTAGAATAATCATCAATGAAGCTGATGAAATATTCATACCCTCCCCGTGCTTTAACATTCATCGGACCACAAAGGTCTGAATGTACAAGCTCTAGAGTTTCTTTGGACCTATGACCTTTTTCAGAAAAAGATCGTTTGGTCATCTTGCCCTCAAGACAAGACTCACATGGTGGTAAAGAGTTGTCCTCTAACCGATTTAGGAGACCACCCTTAACCAATCTCCCAATCCTATTGAGATTAATGTGGCCTAGTCTCAAGTGCCAAAGATAGGTACTTGGAGAAAGTTTCTGCCTTTTAGTTTGAGTCTCAGCTGTTTTAAACATCTCGGTGTTCAAAATAGCTTTTGCCTCTGTTGGTCTTAACACATACAAGTTGTTTTCAAGTTTCGCAGAACATATATGTACACCTCTTTTGGTAATGAACGCTTCATTAAATTCAAACTTTATACAAATGTTCAAGTAAACAAAAGATAGATACAAGGTTCCTTTTAAAGCTAGGAACCAACAGTACATCTTCAAGTAAAATAAAACTATCTCTATATAAAAACTTGACAGCTCCCACTGCCTTGGCTGAGACAACCTCTCCTGTTCCAACCCTGAGAGTTATCTCACCTTCAGGAAGCAGCTGCCAGGAACTAGTTTCCTGGAAAGAAGAACAAACATGGTTAGTGGCTCCTGAATCCAATATCCAGGCAGAACTATCATGTTCCACTAAACATGTTTCAACAACGAGTAAATCATATTTACTTTGTTGTTTCTTCTTAGCTTTACTCGCCATGAGGCTATTGATAACTCCATTTTGGAGCTATTAAATACTTCCTAATTATGGCTAAAGTCCGCAATTAATTGTATAATTGATCTCGTTTGTAGGAGAAATGCGGCAAAGAGCTCGTGCGTCCATTGGACCCGTTTTGGAGCTAAAAGTGGAGTTTTAACGCCCCGGGAGTGCATCGGGAAAAGGCAAGTCGATCCGAGAAGAAACGGACCAAAATTGCCTAGGAGAGGTAATTTTTCCAGCCCCAAACTCGAGAGCTAGCGTCGAGCCATAGCGTTGAGACGCTAGCTCGACGCTGCAAAAACCCGAGAGCTAGCGTCGAGTGATGGCGTCGAGACGCTAGCTCAACGCTGCCGAAGCATCGAGACCCTGCTGCGGCGTCGAGACGCTCCGGAGGAGGCGCGCGCAAGGAATCATCGGGCCAGCGTCGAGACGCTGCCCTAGCGTCTCGACGCCATCGCGAGGCGCGTGCGGATTATTTAGGGCGCAGCGTCTCGACGCTGCCCTAGCGTCTCGACGCTACGTCGATTACAGAAGCTGTAAAAGACGATTTTCTGCACAATTTTAGATATCTTCTTCATAACTTAGGCGATTTCTCTTCTTCTTCCTCTCGGTTTTCCATTGTTTTTCCTTTAGCTCAGCCATTGTTGGCTTGTTTATGAGCTCTTCTCTTGTGTCTTGTTGATGACAACTTCCATGGCTTACCTTGGAGCGGAATTGACAACCCGTTCCATGAACGGCTAAGGTAAGGGTGAACGGTTTGGGAAATATTTGAGGGATTTTTGTTAGACGCTTTTAGTTTTGATAATCTATGCCTTGATTATATTTTGGTGGCTGTTTGTATGCATTTATCTTTCTTGCTTAACCCTATGCATATGTTAGAATTCGACGATTGACACTCGAGTCTTCTACCATTTTGTGAATGTTAAAGAGTAGCGATGTCGTGCCTCTCACTGCTCGACTAAGTAACACAGATTGATAAAACTAAATCGGAGTATCGAGTCGTGTATGATGGTTGTTGATTGCATACAACATTTGCGGGCAATCTGTTAGCAATTAGATTACGTGCTTGAATGTTCGTCGCGGTTAGCTAGTGACTACCTAGAATAAATTTGGGGCTGATCACCTTAATGCAATTTTAGGTAATGTTTAATTGGAACTGTGTGGTCTGATTAATTTCTATGGAGCCGGCTACCTTGGGGCTTCTCGGGTAGTCGTCCGTGTGTACTACAAACTGTTTGCCTTGACTTTTGTATTAAATGATAAGCTGAAGTTGTCTAACAATTAATCCCGAAAATCCTCAAACCGTGCACGCGTCTCTCTCTCTTTTTATTCTTCCGTTAGCGTTTACTTGCTTTCTTTGCATGCTAAAAAATCCCCCCGTTATAAAACCAATCAATTAGTTAATTTCAATTTTAATATTAATTTCGATCATAACTTCTCCTTGTAACGACCCTGTTACCACTGGCTGCAAAGCCTCGGTTATAGGCTTATAAATTGTATTTTGGCAAGCTTCGACAGCTTGAGATTGACGATAATTCAAAAATATCGTGTACCAAAATTGGCGCCGTTGCCGGGGAGAAGGCAAAATTTGATTAAAATTATGATTGACTTTGAATTTGGTTAATTGATGGTTGCTGAAATTTTTTTCTGTTTGTAGTTGTATGTTTAAATTTTTGTTTGTGTATGACCCGTTCTTCTGAGCTTAGTGGATTGCAGTTTATTCCTGAAATCGAAAGAGAAGAGCGGCGGTTGAGGAGAGAAGCCCGGGAGGGGCAGAGATTGTTTGAGGAAGAAGGCAATCCCTTCTTGTTTGAGGAGATGGCGCAAGGCGAAGCGCCGCGGACGCTAAAACAGCTGGCAGCGCCAGATTTGAACCTGCAACCCCTATGTATCAACTACCCCGTGGTAGCAGGTAACTTTGAGTTAAAGTCAGGTTTAATTCACCAGTTACCTTCTTTTCATGGTAATGCAGGGGAGGACGCGAACAAGCATCTAATGGAATTTCACTGCGTCTGCGCGGGGATGAAGCCCGCTGGAGTAACGGAGGAGCAACTGAATATGAGGGCATTCCCCTTCACGCTCAAGGACAAAGCCAAAGATTGGCTGTATTATCTGCCCTCCGGATCAATCACAACGTGGCAGGACATGAAGCGGGTATTTCTGGAAAAATACTTCCCCGCATCCTTGGCCACAACCTTGAGAAAGAGAATATATGGGATCACTCAGGACGTGGGTGAGTCCTTGCACGAGTACTGGGAACGTTTTGGGCGCCTGTGCGCAAGCTTCCCACACCATCAGATCGTCGATCAGCTTCTGATACAGTATTTTTATGAGGGGATGACGCCCCACGATCGGCAGATGATAGATGCAGCGAGCGGTGGGGCTCTGATTGACAAGACCCCAGTTGAGGCCAAGCAGCTTATCGCGAACATGGCAACCAACTCGCAGCAGTTTGGTATTCGAGGGCAGGGGCAAGTTCATAGTGTGACCCAGAGCCATGAAATGATTGAGATGAAGGCCCAGGTGGCCGAAATTGGAAATATGTTGAAGAAGATTGTTGGAGGAACCCGCGAGGCGGAGGAGGTGAATGCAATCGGGGGGTATGCTTCCAACCCGAGGAAGTATGACCCATATTCAAATACTTATAACCCCGGTTGGCGCGATCACCCCAACTTCAGCTATGGGAACAGGGAAGGACAACCTCGCTTCCAAGGCCAGTCTCACGATAGGCCTAACCCTTCCACCCAAGCGCAAGCCTCGAGCTCCTCCAGCTCATTAGAAGAAATGGTGAGGACCATTGTCACGACCACCAACCAGTTCCAAAAAGAGGCTCGAGAAGAGCTTAACTCTCACAAGGCCGAGCTGCAGAATTTAAACAAGCAGCTGACACAAATGGCGGTGTCAATTAGCAAAATCGAGAGCAAGAGCTCTGGGAAGCTTCCTTCCCAAATCACGGTCAACTAATGTGAGAACGTGAGTGCTATCCAGCTAAGGAGTGGAAAATCACTTTCCCCCAGAGCCGTGAAGGAAGCTAAGGACAGCCTGAACAAGTCTGCCCCACCTGCTCCCGAGAATCTGAATGAGAAGAAAAAAGAAGAAATGAGTGTGCCAGAGGAAGTTGCCAGAGCACCCTTCCCTAGTAGGCTTGCGAAGCCTACTTTGGAATCCGATGATGAGGAGGTCCTTCGTACCTTCCAGAAGGTGATGGTCAACATTCCGCTCCTAGAGGCAGTCAGCCAAGTGCCCAAGTACACCAAATTCTTGAGGAGCTGGTGCACGAAGAAAATGAAGTCCAGAGGGATTGAGAAGAGAAAAGAGAACGTTTCTGCGATCCTCCCAGGTACGTTGCCCGCCAAGTGCAACGATCCAGGTACCTTTACTATTCCCTGTATGATAGGTAGTAAGGTAGTTAGAAATGCCATGCTTGACTTAGGAGCTTCTATGAACGTTATGTCTTATGCTTTGTTTATTGAACTGAACTTAAATGAACTGCATGAGTGTAACGTGACTGTCCAGTTAGCTAACGGGTCGAGTGTATGTCCTAGAGGGAAAGTGGAAGATGTTCTTGTTAGGGTAGGTGATATGATGTTCCCCGCTGATTTCCTTATTCTTGATATGAATGAAAAATCGTTGCATGCTTCGTCCTCTATGTTGTTAGGACGCCCTTTTCTTAAGACCGCTAGGGTCAAAATCGATGTGTTTAAGGGCGTCGTTTCTTTAGAGTTTGATGATATAATGCATGAATTTTCATTGTTTGAAAAGAGATCGGTGGAGAATGTTTCTGTTGTTGAGTATGATGAGAATGGGAGTCTTACCTCGCGCTTGAGGGATGATTCTCATGTCTCGGTAAAAAAATCTGACTTAGAATTGAATGATGTGAATGCTGGTTTTTGCACCTAATGACTGTGATATTCACGTGCTCGAGGCACGAAGAGTGCAAAATATTTTTAATGTTGCTTGCAGGACAAGTGTGGATGCGGACAAGTCTGGATCGTCCCCCGCACTTTCGGATTATGGTTGAGTCAGTGGAGAGAATTCAGTCGAGCAAACGACTTTAAAAATTCTGCGCTTCTCGGAGGCACCCGAGCGATGAACTGTTCTTTTTGTTTTAGTTTAGTTGCTGTTTTTATTGCTTTTTAGATTAATTTAGTCTTACTTTGCTTGCTGTTTTTTTTAGGAATCGAGGAAGAGAGGAAATTTTGGGCTTCGATGATGTGCGCGCTGCTTCCTTACCCTCGCCAGCTTCACAAAGAGTCAGGGAAGTGTAGTTTCTCTTTCCCTTTTACTTTATGTATCTGACTGAGTGGCATTGAGGACAATGCCAACTTTTGAAGTTGGGGGTGGAGTTGGGTTCATGGATAAGCATGTGTAGTCGGTTGAGCAGTGCTATTTTGATATTGAAGTGCTTGGGACTCTGTTTACTGCTTTCTAATGATGATAATCTAGGAAATGCATGTTGGAAATCTGAGCACGTACATAATCTAGTTTTTGCATGAGTTTTGCATTTATTAGGTTCATGTCAAAAGTTTTAAAAATTTTTCTGTTGCTCCCTTGCATCTCTCGCGCACTTAGCAACCTCGTCTTAGATTCCGTAGGCTTTGGGAATTGCATGTAGCTCTAATTCTCGTTGTCACCCCGAAAGGCACCCCGTAGGTAGCTTGTTGCATGAGAGTTAGTAGTTGGTTAATTGAGGTAGCTTACGCTAAGCCTAAAGTAAAAAAAAATAGAAAAGCATGTTGGATAGAAAATCCTCTCGAGGCGCTCCTCCTTTTTATTAGTGCACTTAAGAAGTGAGCGTTAGTCCTTAAAAACATGAAGTTTATGCATGAATTTGACGTGTCAGGCAACTCGAGGTTGGAAAGAAAAAGAGAATAAATTGTTTGGTTCAAAGAACCTTAATAAAAGAGTACAAAGTACTCGTAAAAAGAAAAGGAAAGAGAAAAATACTTAGGTCTCCTAATTTGCTTCTCTCTCTCGTGTAAGTCAAGTGTAGACTGTTCTTAAACGCTAGAAGTAGGGGGAAAACGGGATGTGATGTTGCATGTGGTTTTTCTGAGTATACGTGAGTTTAGGAGTGGTTGGCTAGCACACACACACGTTAGGGGGCAATAGTTAATTTTTGATATGTTCATAGTAAATGCATGCACGAAGTGCTTTCATGATTATGTTGTGTTTAAATTTTCAAAATGCATGGAGGTTTGAGTTAGTAGCATGTAGGCGTATCCTTAGAGTCAATTTCTTTGTAGCCTTGCTCGAGGACTAGCAAGATTCAAGTTGGGGGTGTTTGATAACTCCATTTTGGAGCTATTAAATACTTCCTAATTATGGCTAAAGTCCGCAATTAATTGTATAATTGATCTCGTTTGTAGGAGAAATGCGGCAAAGAGCTCGTGCGTCCATTGGACCCGTTTCGGAGCTAAAAGTGGAGTTTTAACGCCCCGGGAGTGCATCGGGAAAGGGCAAGTCGATCCGAGAAGAAACAGACCAAAATTGCCTAGGAGAGGCAATTTTTCCAGCCCCAAACCCGAGAGCTAGCGTCGAGTGATGGCGTCGAGACGCTAGCTCAACGCTGCCGAAGCGTCGAGACCCTGCTGCGGCGTCGAGACGCTCCGGAGGAGGCGCGCACAAGGAATCATCGGGCCAGCGTCGAGACGCTGCCCTAGCGTCTCGACGCCATCGCGAGGCGCGCGCGGATTATTTAGGGCGCAGCGTCTCGACGCTGCCCTAGCGTCTCGACGCTACGTCGATTACAGAAGCTGTAAAAGACGATTTTCTGCACAATTTTAGATATCTTCTTCATAACTTAGGCGATTTCTCTTCTTCTTCCTCTCGGTTTTCCATTGTTTTTCCTTTAGCTCAGCCATTGTTGGCTTGTTTATGAGCTCTTCTCTTGTGTCTTGTTGATGACAACTTCCATGGCTTACCTTGGAGCGGAATTGACAACCCGTTCCATGAACGGCTAAGGTAAGGGTGAACGGTTTGGGAAATATTTGAGGGATTTTTGTTAGACGCTTTTAGTTTTGATAATCTATGCCTTGATTATATTTTGGTGGCTGTTTGTATGCATTTATCTTTCTTGCTTAACCCTATGCATATGTTAGAATTCGACGATTGACACTCGAGTCTTCTACCATTTTGTGAATGTTAAAGAGTAGCGATGTCGTGCCTCTCACTGCTCGACTAAGTAACACAGATTGATAAAACTAAATCGGAGTATCGAGTCGTGTATGATGGTTGTTGATTGCATACAGCGTTTGCGGGCAATCTGTTAGCAATTAGATTACGTGCTTGAATGTTCGTCGCGGTTAGCTAGTGACTACCTAGAATAAATTTGGGGCTGATCACCTTAATGCAATTTTAGGTAATGTTTAATTGGAACTGTGTGGTCTGATTAATTTCTATGGAGTCGGCTACCTTGGGGCTTCTCGTGTAGTCGTCCGTGTGTACTACAAACTGTTTGCCTTGACTTTTGTATTAAATGATAAGCTGAAGTTGTCTAACAATTAATCCCGAAAATCCCCAAACCGTGCACGCGTCTCTCTCTCTTTTTATTCTTCCGTTAGCGTTTACTTGCTTTCTTTGCATGCTGAAAAATCCCCCCGTTACAAAACCAATCAATTAGTTAATTTCAATTTTAATATTAATTTCGATCATAACTTCTCCTTGGATCGACCCTGTTACCACTGGCTGCAAAGCCTCGGTTATAGGCTTATAAATTGTATTTTGGCAAGCTTCGACAGCTTGAGATTGGCGATAATTCAAAAATATCGTGTACCAGCTATCATGATAGACCGATGAGGACGATTGTCCAAACATCGTTTGTAATGAATCCATGATCTCCTTAGCGGAGACCATTACTTCATGCTTCTTAGCTAACACATCAGATATGCTGGCCAAGATGTAGACTCGGGCTTTATCATTAGCCCTAGTCCACCTGTCAAATGTATCTCGAACAGTTCGAGTTGCAGACGAGCTAGGAGTGGGAGGACATTCTTCTGTTAAGACAAACCTAAGATCATCGATAACAAGAATCGTATTCAAGTTCGATTTCCAGGTCGTGTAGTTAT
This sequence comes from Herpetospermum pedunculosum, assembly GCA_028017165.1. Classification (NCBI taxonomy): domain Eukaryota; kingdom Viridiplantae; phylum Streptophyta; class Magnoliopsida; order Cucurbitales; family Cucurbitaceae; genus Herpetospermum; species Herpetospermum pedunculosum. Next base: position 50,424,642 of record CM051525.1, read on the forward strand.
CGCCGTTTAGTTTATCATAAGCTAGTAATTGGATAAACGAGCTAGACATGCTGACAAAGAATAAATTCTATTAGTGAATTGATTTTAACCCATTTCATACATCCAAACAAGATTTTAGGAAAAGTAATAATGTACCCAAAAAATCATTATTAATTTGCAACGATACTTCAGTGAGTGAGAGCAACCGCTACCGAGGGGCAGTCAATCACTCCTTCACTGAACCAAAACATTCTTGACTAAATGATAATACCAGAATAACTCATATTCCTATAGCACCTTAGTTATCGCTACTTCGGTCAAGAATCTACTAACAACTTAATAATCCTTTGTAAGTGTGACCCGCCATTTTCAGAACTCAGAGGTCGGCCCCAACAGTGCAACCGAATCGAAATGTCAGAGTTGGGAATGGACCTAAGAGACCCTATCCATTTCTGGAGATTGAGTTGTTCCGACTCCCATGAAACGACCCTCCGAATGGACGGTGCTACTATGGGCAACCAGCAGGCGGAACATGGAAATCTCACGGTTCAACCTAATGGAGGAGACCGCAGGATGTATTGGCATACTTCCTTCTCCCACTTACTATAAATACTTTCTCCATTCACCTTGCTCTTGATTTATGCAAACACCATCCGAATGGGGATGCCCTATTGACATCACGAGGCCGAGCATAAATCTCACGATGTGAACTTCGCGGAGAGCGTAGGAGCAGATTGATATATCATATATACCTTCTCAACACCACTACTAAGTATTTTAGAATGGTTTGGGTATACTTTTACTTAGACATTATCCGGCTAAGACAATAAAACCTAAGTCTAGGTAGAACAAACTTTTACCTAAGATGTCTAGGTGATAAACGCTTTATAACCTTACACCTCTCACGTGCATGCTCATAAAGCCGGGTTAACTTAACTCAAGTAGCGGATCGATCCCCAGGTAGGAGGTGTTCCGTAAACCGTCATCTTAAATACCTCCAACCTTAGTACAGGATCGCTCACCGGGTGAGTTCTCTTGTAACCTTAGCTTTACAAGATATCGACCTATTTTAACTATTAAAACGAATCGATACTAAATTTCTAATCGCATTAGAATTCTTTAACCTTTAGTGAGCATGCATTTATCTTTGTTATCGATTTTAAATGTCTATCTCATTTTACAACGCTTTATAAAACAAAGACATTCTATAACATGCTTCCTAAGCTAGAATATAACAATTACATTCAATTTATAACATGCTTCCCAAGCAAGAATATAACAATTATATTCAACTAAGGCAACTATGTTGTATGTTTAATTTCACAATTAATATAACACTTATATCAATTACACTTTTAAACAAGCAACATCCAATTCATAAATTAATATAACACTTATATTAATTCTCATGAATTAAGCATGCATACTATACAACATAACACTTATATTATACTTTCAATGCATGCAACATGCTTCCTATGGTGGGATTTGAAATCTATATGGCATACTTTATGCACATACAAGAGACTTTAATTAAAACATACATTCACAATGCATAATTAATTAAACACACTAAAGTGGACCGGTTTTGGCATCACGGGCAAGCAAGCAACTAAATTATTACAATAATAATTCATCAACAAGGTTGAGACGCTTCCGAACCCTTTGAACCGCCCCGAACCGACTTGAATTTGCTTGAACCGGCCAAAAAAAAACAGCAACTACAAGCTTAAAAAAAGCTGAACCGGTCCAAAACAGTTGTCCCGACTTCAACAGCCCGGAACCGGACCAATAACGACCCGAACCGGACCAAATGAATGCTGAACCGGACCTCCAGAGGGTGAAGAACAAGGAACCGGTCTGACTTTCAGTGAACCGGAGCGCCCGAGGACCGAACCGGACCGTTTCTTCCACCTTGCGCTGAACCGGTTTTGTGCTGGAATTTTCCAAAAAAAAAACAGCAAAAAACAGCATGCTGTTTTTTCCGACACCCGAGCTTCTGTCTTCGAATTGAAAGCCTATATGGACTCTAATGACTCCGAATTTTTTACAGAATCTTCTTCACACATTAAAGCCCATACACGCTCGGGCATTTACAAAACAAAGTACAAAACGAAGCTAAAAAAAAATATGCCAAAACCGGGAAACACTTTAGACGCCCAGAAAAATAAATTTCTAAAACAAATACCCACCGAGCTTAAATTGAAGCAAATTGAGTGACCAAAAAACGCTATGATACCAATTCATGGAGCACATGTAGTGCAGCGGAAGCGAGATGGATCAATGGCACTCTAATTTCATCAATTTAGCTAAATAAGAAACATGCACAAAGCTTTGAAATAAAAAGAATTAGAACACGTACCTCTTGTAGTTCTAAGGACTTCTATTCCGATGCTCGAATCTCTTCACGAATCCTTCGAATCTTCCTTCGAACTCCTCGAGAACCACCTCCAGCAGTCCCGCTATCCTCGGGCCGAGCAACGGAGTGGTGGGAGTGGGACTCCTTTGTGAAAGAAAAAGTTTGGAAGAAGAAGATGGAAAGATTAAAGTGCTGAGGATTTTGTGAGAAAAAATCTAACACTTAGCTTTCTAATTTCTCAAGTAACATGAACTCTTCATGCTCATCCAAATATCAAACTCTTTGAAAATTCATCAACTTCAAACCATTTGAACTTCATCCAATTTATAGGCAATTCACATGCAACAAACTCTTTGCTTAGCATGACACCTCAAATTGGATGGATTAGTCTTCAACCAAGTGTTCCAAAATTGATGAGTTTATGCATGTTGTTGGTGATTCACAATTCACTTCACAACTTGGATAAATCCACTCAACTTGGATAAATCCACTAACTTGTATAAGTCAACTTTGACTTGGATAATCCCACTTGTAATATTTTGTCATTTTAAAAATTAATTCATAATTAATTTTAATAAACAAAATAAATTTTAATTAATTAAACTTTTTAATTAATTAATATTATTATTTAATTCAATATCAAATATTAATTAAATAATAAGACTAATCCCGGTTTCTTAAACCGAATCATCACACATGAATCCCTATTCATGTTTTAGACCGATCTCATATTTAAACCTTATTTAAATATGTCCATTATTCTTCCAAAACCGAATTTGAATAAATTCAAAAAAAATTTCTCTCATATTGTTACACGGCTTAATCCGAGCTAGCCAGGAGAACCTAAAGAACCTACAGATCATGAGCTCCAACGATACGAGATTAACCGACCAAACTCTTTAGCCAAGCTAACCAACATTCGTTAACCCCCGGAGACTCCACTAAAGTCCAAGGGTTGCACTCTCCTCACCGTAGATATATTTCTGTCCTCTTGATATAACCATCATTAGTAAGTCGATCCTTCATAGGTCGTTCGTAATTACAGCTGGGTCAAAATAACCGTTTTACCCCCGTAATTACATCTTGTTCCTTAAGTCCCACTGATCCTCTAATGAACTATTCGTTTCTGGTCCAACCACCAAACCGATTGGTAAGTGATCTCATCACTATACCAAGTCCCTCTCGAGCCAATGAGAGGGTGGGATCCCTAGTTCAAGACCTGGAGTCAGCACTTAAGGGAACATCCTCTCTACTAATCCCTAAAGGCGGGTAGAAGTGAATTCCATCTCGCAGGACTATGTTCCCAGCTACCTACCCGGTCTTATCCCCAAGATGGTAGGCTTATTGAGTCGGCGATCTCGGGCCACTCTCACCCATACAAGTCAAAGGATAAGGCCGAATAAACAGGAGTTCATAGCGTGCTCAGGATTCAGATCGAGTTACCTAGGTCATCATATGAAAAAGTCGGTCTTTACAGTAAACGGAGTTGTAAAGAAAGAGTGACTTTATTTCGCGGTTCAGTCTTATGCAAACTCATTGCATAGGACGCCCCCACTTACATGTCTCCATATGAACGATTTTGGATCACATCGTTTGTACTATACAAAGTGGGCAGCGTCCGATAGTGTCCCCAGGATAAGGTACCCAACCTTATCCCTATACTATAGACCGTTCTGGCTATTACTTGAACTTGATCCACAATCATGTCACACATGAAGTTCAAGTATACAACCCATAGCCATGGGTTCTTTGTTTATCGGAGTTAGGTTAAAAGTAAAAACAATTCACTTTATTCAATAACAACTTTACTGAATAAATCTCAATAACAACTTTATTGCAAAATAGAATATACAATCAGTTTACAAACCACGAGTTTTAGGATATAAAACCCAACAGACATATCGTCTAGATACTCTTATCTAGGCCCTTCCGGCACCACGACATATTGTCAAGATACTCTTATCTAGGCCCTTCCGGTACCACGACATATCCGTATAGATACTCTTATCTGGGCCCTTCCGGCACCACAAATCTATGTCAATGACTACACTTTGGAGACTCTCCTTTGTTTGGCACTCGAGGATTTCATCACACGGCTAAGTTTGGGCGCACGAATCTGATACCACTTGATAAGGAAAATCGAACCTCCACGGCTCTGATACAACTTGATAAGAAAAATCGGTCCTCCACGTCTCCACATTGGTATGATATTGTCCACTTTGGGCATAACCCGCATGACTTTCTTTGGACACCCCAAAAGGCCTCATACCAATGGAGTGATGGAGCGATATACGCAGCGGAAAGCGATTTTGGACCGATGATACTCCAATTTCATCAATTTAACAAATAGAAAACATGCTCAAAACGACGGAAATAAAGAAATTAGAATAACATACCCTTGTAGTTCCGATTTCTTCAAGCTCCGCCGCTCTTTTCTCGTCACGAACTCTTCCGGCCTCTTCTCACGAACGCCCCGAGGACCACCCCAGGTAGTCCCGCTATCCTCGGCGCCGCACAACGTTGTTGTGGGACTCAGAAAGAAGAGAAAACGAAAAAGAAAAGAAAGGAAAAAGAACAAGAAAGAAAGCAGAAGGAGAAAAGACTGAAGTATTTTTTTTTTTTTTTTTTTTTTTTTTTTTTTTTTTACTTCACAAGTTGAAAAAAAAAACTGATCAAAAGCCAAAACGTGAGAACCCTCTTCAACGTATATCCCCTTGCTTTCTTAGACTTTGGCCAAAGAAATATATATATATATATATTTAATTATTATTATTATTAAAAAAAATAATAATAATTTTATTTATTAAACTTTTTAATAAATAAAATATATATATATATATAATTATTAATTAAACTTTTTAATTAATAAATATTATTTAATTCAATATCAAATATTAATTAAATAATATAATTAAACTCGATTTTCCGAAAACCGACTTTTTTACACATGAATCCTATTCATGTTTTAGGTCATTCCCATATTTAAATTATATTTAAATATGTCCATCAGTCTTCAAAAAACCGAATTTGAACAATTCAAATTCTTTTTCTTTTTTCTTTTCTCTTATACTGTTGCACGACTTTATCCGAGCTAGCCAGGAGAACCTAGAGGACCTACAGATCATGAGCTCCAACGATACGAGATTATCCGGTCAAAACTCTTTTAGCCGAACTAATCAACATTCGTTAACCCCCGGAGACTCCATTATAGTCCGAGGGTTGCACTCTCCTCACTGTAGATATATTGTGTCCTCTAATATAACCGTCACGGGCAAGTCGACCCTTCACAGGTTGTTCGTAATCACAACTGGGTCATTTGAACCGTTTAACCCCTGCATTACGTCTTGTTCCTTAAGTACCACTGACACCTCTAATGAACAATAGATCTGTGGTCCAACCAACCGATCAATTAACCCTCTCATCTCATGAGAGAGTGCGCGCTAATTGTTCAAGCCCCGAAGTCAGCTATTAAGGGAACAACCTATCTACTAACCCTGAAGAGCGGGTTAGAAGTGAACTCCAATCTTGCTGTACTATGTCTCCAGCTACCTATTCAACTTTATCCCCAAGATGGTAGGCTTATTGAGTCGGCGCTTATGGGCCACTCTCACCCGTGCAAGTCAAAGGATACTATTGAATAAGCAGAAGTTCATAGCGAGCTCAGGATTGAGATCGAGTTACCTAGGCCATCAATATGTATAAGTCCGTCTCATCAGTAAAGGGAGTTATAAAGAGAGAGCGACTTAATACGCGGTTCGGTCTTATGCAAACTCTTTGCACAGGACGCCCTCACTCGCACATCTCCATGTGAAACGATTCGGATCACATCGTTTTGTACAATACAAAGTGAGCCGCATCCAATAGTGTTACCAGGATAAGGTACCCAGCCTTATCCGTATACTATAGACCATTTTGACTGACTACTTGAGCCTGATCCACAATCATGTCATACATGAAGCTCAAGTACTCATATTCAGCAAAGGGTGTTGGTCATTGGTATAGGTTAACAAAAACACGTTTCACTTTATTCCAGTAAACTCTTTAACTGAATAAAACTAATAAGTCTTTATTCTAAATAGATTATTTACAAACATAACAGTTTACAAACCACGAGTTTTAGGACATAAAACCCAACAAACTCCCACTTGGACTTAAACGTCCATGGTGTACATGTTAGGTGGAGAAAACTAATATATCATATATCATGAAGTTTTCTCCCACTGTCCTCTCCAGCAACTCGGAGCCCTTAGACTCTTATAGGTGTCTCTCAAACACTTTAGCCATGAGAGACATAGTAAACCAATCAGCATGAAGTACTACGAGGATTTCCATGTGACCATCACATCTCCTCATTAGCACTATCTGCGAGCTCAACTTATAAACCTATTGCTGCTTCACAAGCTGCAAATAGACTTAACTACCACCAAGGAATTAGCATTACAACTCTTGTATTCTACTCCTCTAAGTACTGGGACAAACTTTAACCAAAATTCAATGATCAAAATCAAATGAACTTTCACTACTGACAGCTCCCACTACATAACACATATCGGGTCATACATCTAGAAAGATGTATCTGACCTCCATTATGTAAATGCACTTGGGTGCATCTCATATCCTCAACACTTGAGGTGTCTCTAAAACCCATTTCCATAGACCATCGAATATCGACAACAACTTGTCAATAAAAGATTTTAGAGACAGCACTAACGATTTGTTCTTACGACTCAGATCAACCTGAATCCTTAGAACAAACTAAGCCTACCTTCAGATCAACTATTTGGGAGTGGGTTGCTAGTTTATACTAAAATGTCAGAAGTGAATCCTACATCATACTCAATGATTAGGACATCAATTACGGAAACAGTTTATGAAAACTACAACATTGATTAAAAACCCTTGTCAAACAAGGTTTATCAAACTATTGTTCAAACTTTTGTTCAAAACCATAAGATTTGATCACCATATCAAACCTTATAATTCAGGGACGAAGATGCTTTCTCGCATTCATAAATGAATCGAATAAGCTAGCAAACTATTTGCTCTTTGTCCTCGAATTATGAATCTATCTAGTTGAGACTTATAGATACTCAGATCAAGATAACTATTCTGCAGGATAGCTGTCTTGACATCCACTTGCCTTATTCTATTAAGATAGAACATAGTAGTGGATAAGAGTCATCTATCTAACTTACGTCTGGCAACAAGAGAAAGAGAGTATACACAATAAACCCTTTCTCTTCGGGACAGTCCCTTTACCAGAAAGTCAAGCCATAAAGGTTTTCACCTTAGTGGCTTGGTCTTAATACCATTCATAGATTTGTGGCTTTGAGTCATTTGACCTTGTCTATGTGATCCATTGCCTAATTAAAGACAATGAATCCTCAATGTTATCATCAAGTTTGAGAACTTTGAGTTAAAGACAAGCCAGTGCAGCGGATCGGTTTGTCCCACAACCCTCCCACTGCATTGATGCTTTCTCAACGGTTGAGAAACTCTAGTTTGATGAACAACCTTTGTTCATATCTACTATAGCTTTCGTTAACACTGTGAGTCTTAACACGCTAGTTGTTTTCGAGTTTAATTGAACATATCAGTATACATCTTTTGCTGAATGAACTGTTCATTATAAAACAAAAGATATTGTATACAATTGTTCAATACAAACCAGTAATATAGACAATAATTACATCCAATGAAATTATTTCTATACAACAACTACAAAGAGTCCCACTAGTTCAGCTGCAATGATATCTCCATATCTCACAGCGAGAAAACCGGTTGTCAGGAACTAGTTTCCTGAAGAAAAACAAACATGATTAGTGGTTCCTGAAGACATCCAGGTATGAAATTCATATTCCACTAAACTTGTTTAGACAAATAGATCACATTTATCTTGTCGTTCTTTCTCAGCCTGTTTCTCAGCAAAGTATTTGGAGAAGTTACGCTTCCAATAGCCATCTTCATTACATTGGAAACATTTTCCTTTGTCTGAAGACTTCACCTTGCGAACAGTTGGGGCTTTGCCCTTCCTCCTGTTACTCTTCTTCTTCTGAATAATCTCATTACTCAGAGAAGCAGACTTAGGCTTACTCCCTGACACCGATCTCTTAAGGAACTTCGTCGAAGTGACAACATTTGCCTCATTCTCTCTTCCTTTGGAAGTGTACAGAGACTGATAAGTCTGAAATGACGATGGTAGCAACGTTTACTTCTGCCGCATTAAAGTGAACCATCATATTAAGGACAAGCTCCCTAACAGAGGTATCCACCATTGCTTGTAATGAAGACATGATTTCCTTTGCGGAAATCATAACCTCATACTACTTGCACAATGCATCAAATATGTTTGCCAATATATAGATTTGGGCTTTATCAATAGCCTTAATCCATCCATCGTATGCCTCTCGAACACTTCGAGAAGCATTTGAGTTAGGAGTGGGAGGACACATTCCTCCGTTAAGACAAACCTAAGGTCGTCCAGAACCAGAATCGTATTCAGGTTCGACTTTCAGGTTCCGTAATTTTCTCCGGTCAATTTGTCGTGAGCTAACACTAAATAAAACGAGCTCGACATGCCGAAAAAGAATGTAAAACTATTAGTGAAACGGTTTTAACCTATTTAAACCAATTAAGAACTTTAGCAGTATAATAAAGGACCCAAACTCTTCATCTACTGACTACGATACTTTAGTAAGTCAGAATGGTCACTGCCGAATGGCAGTCGAGTCACTCCTTTACTAAACCAAGACATTCTTGACTAAATGCTAACTCCAGAATAACTCATATTCCTATAGCATCTTAGTTATCGTTTTTGGTCTGGATTTACTAACTCCTTAGCAAATCCCGTAAGTGTGACCCTCCATTTTGAGAACGCACAGAACGACCCCAACATAGCAACCGAATGGAATGTCAGTGTTGGGAATGACCCTGTGTTTCACTATCCATAAATGGTGACTGAGATGTTCGATCTCCCATGCCCCGCCCTCTGAATGGATCGGTTCCTCCAGGGGCCACCTTGTAGGCGAAACATAGGAATCTTACGGTTCAGTCCAACAGAGGAGACCACAGGAAGCACCGACGCGCTTTCTTCACCCACTTACTATAGACACTTACTCCATTCACCTTGCTATTGAAAGTTGCAAATACCATCCGAATGGGGATACCCTATTGACATCACGAGGCCGAGCAAAATTCTCACGTTGTGAACTTTTAGGGAGTGCGTAGCAGGAGAGGGATATATCATATATTCCTTCTCAATACATCTACTAAGCATCATAGACGGTGATTTTTAGGGTAAATACTCAGGTTTTATCTGGCTAAGAAAATAAAACCTTAAGTCTAGGCAAACATTTTACCTGAGATGTCTAGGTTATAAACACTTTTATTAACCTCACACCTCTCACGCATGCTCATAAAGCCGGTTAACTTTACTCAAGTACCGGATCGTCCCTAGGTAGGAGGTGTTCCGTCAATTCATTTTCCTCTAACCTTAGACAAGATTTCACTGGGTGAGTTTCTCATAACCTTAGCATTTACGAGATTTCGACCTAGTCCTCTAATGAACCAGATCGACTCATTTAACTCTAAATGAACATGCTTTTATTTGGTATAGATTTTAAAAATCTAAGTCATTTTTACAACACTTGCAAAAACTAGACTTTCTATAACAAAATCTACATGCTTCTCAAACATGCATCACTAAGGCATGACAAGTTGAATATTTAACTTCATAATCAATATAACACTTATATCGATTCTGCTCTTAAATATACAACTCCTAATTCATAAATTAATATAACACTTATATCAATTTTTATGAATTAAGCATGCATCTTATACATTATAACAATTATAACATACAATATGCATCTAAAGTTGGTTGTTTAATTTCATAATTAATATAACACTTATATTAATTATTCTATTAAGCGAACAACAACTAATTCATGAATTAATATAACTCTTATATGAATACTCATGAATTAAACATGCATCCTATACATTATAACACTTATAACATACAATATGCATAAAACCAGGGCAACCTATGTTGTATATTTAATTTCATAATTAATATAACACTTATATCAATTATTCTATTAAATTAACAACATCTAATTCATGAATTAATATAACTCTTATATTAATACTCATGAATTCCCAAATATGCATATTATATATTATAACACTTATAACATATTAACAATGCATGAAGCATGCTTCCTACGGTGGGATTTTAAATCTATATGGCATACGTTATGCACATACAAACATGGGTTTTAATTAAAACATACATTCACAATGCATAATTAATTAAACACACTAAAGTGGATCGATTTTGGCCTTTAACAAGCAATAACTATTTTATTACAAGCTTGATCAACAAACTAAGTCTTCAGCGGACTTCGAACTCTTCGCACCGCCTTTGACCAGCTTGCTTCCCCGAACGCTTCGGCCAATTTCTCTTCAAATTGCCTAGAACGAGTTTGAACTTATACCGAACATTTCGGCGAGCTCCAAACTCGAGCTTCTTTCACAAAGAAACCTATATGGACTCTAATACCTCTAAAAATACACATTATTCAGCACGCATTAAAGCCCATACATTCTCGGGCAATTACAAATTAAGAAAAATTCAAAAGAAACTATGCCAAAATCGATATTCACTTTAGACGCCAATTCAGAAACAATTTCTAAATTAAAATACCCACCAACTTAAATTAATGCAAATTGAGTTAATCACAAAATCGCTCTGATACAAATTGATGGAGCGATATACGCAGCGGAAAGCGATTTTGGACCGATGATACTCTAATTTCATCAATTTAACAAATAGAAAATATGCTCAAAACGACGGAAATAAAGAAATTAGAATTACATACCCTTGTAGCTCCGATTTCTTCAAGCTTCGCCGCTCTTTCCTCGTCACGAACTCTTCTGGTCTCTTCTCACGAACGCCCCGAAGACCACCTCAGGTAGTCCCGCTATCCTCGGTATCGCGCAACGGAGTTGTGGGACTCCGAAAGAAGAGAAAACGAAAAAGAAAAGAAAGAAAGAAGAACAAGCAAGAAAGTAGAAGGAGAAAGGGCTGAAGCTTTTGAAGTTTTTTTTTTTTCTTTTTTTTTTAAAACTTCACAAGTTGAAAAAAAAAAACTGATCAAAAGCCAACACGTTAGAACCCTCTCCAACGTATATCCCCTACTTTCTTAGACTTTGGCCAAAGAAACATATATATATATATATATATATATATATATATATATATATATATAACTTAATATATATATATATTTAATTATTATTATTATTAAAAATAATAATAATAATTTTATTTATTAAAGTTTTTAATAAATAAAAAATATATATATATATATAATTATTAATTAAACTTTTTAATTAATAAATATTATTTAATTCAATATCAAATATTAATTAAATAATATGGCTAAACATGGTTTTCTGAAAAACCGACTTTTTACACATGAATCCTATTCATGTTTTAGGTCATTCTCATATTTAAATCATATTTAAATATGTCTATCATTCTTCCAAAAACCGAATTTGAACAATTCAAATTCTTTTTCTTTTTTCTTTTCTCTTATACTATTTCCAACGATACGAGATTATCTGGTCAAAACTCTTTTAACCGAACTAATCAACATTCGTTAACCCCCGGAGACTCCACTATAGTCTGAGGGTTGCACTCTCCTCACTGTAGATATATTGTGTCTTTTGATATAACCGTCATGGGCAAGTCGACCCTTCACAGGTTGGTCGTAATCACAGCTGGGTCATTTAAACCGTTTAACCCCTGCATTACGTCTTGTTCCTTAAGTACCACTGACACCTCTAATGAACAATAGATCTGTGGTCCAACCAATAGATCAATTAATCCTCTCATCTCATGAGAATGTGCGCGCTAATTGTTCAAGCCCTGGAGTCAACTATTAAGGGAACAACCTATCTACTAATCCTGAAGAGCGGGTTAGGAGTGAACTCCAATCTTGTTGTACTATGTCCCCAGCTACCTATTCGACTTTATCCCCAAGATGGTAGGCTTATTGAGTCGGCGCTTATGAGCCACTCTCACCCGTGCAAGTCAAAGGATACTATCGAATAAGCAGGAGTTCATAGCGAGCTCAAGATTGAGATCGAGTTACCTAGGCCATCAATATAAATAAGCCGGTCTCATCAGTAAACGAAGTTATAAAGAGAGAGCGACTTAATACGCGGTTCGGTCTTATGCAAACTCTTTGCACAGGACGCCCTCACTCGCACATCTCCATGTGAAACGATTCGGATCACATCAATTTGTACAATACAAAGTGAGCCGCATCCAATAGTGTTACCAGGATAAGGTACCTAGCCTTATCTGTATATTATAGACCGTTTTGACTGACTACTTAAGCCTGATCCACAATCATGTCATACATGAAGCTCAAGTACTCATATTCAGCCAAGGGTGTTGGTCATTGGTATAGGTTAACAAAAACACGTTTCACTTTATTCCAGTAAACTCTTTAACTGAATAAAACTAATAACTCTTTATTCTAAATAGATTATTTACAAACATAACAGTTTACAAACCACGAGTTTTATGACATAAAACCCAACATGGAGAAGGTTGTCCTTCCTTAGCCCATGATCTTCCCCTCTCCTAACCGATGTGGAACTTTGGTCGCACTCCTCGCAATCTTCCCCTCTCCTAACCGATGTGGGATTTTGGTCGCACTCCTCACACTCCCAACAATCCTCCTCTCGAACGAAGTACCATCCGATCCGTCTAGATAGACTTATCTAGGCCCTTCCGGCACCACGAATCTATGTCAATGACTACACACCTTGGATCCTCCCCTCGAACGAGGAGTACCACCGAGCCTCTCCTCAAATAGTCATCCATATTCGTCTAGATAGACTTATCTAGGCCCTTCCGGCACCACGGCATATCCGTATAGATAGACTTATCTTAGACTTTTCTAGGCCCTTCCAGCACCACAGATTTCCAGCACCACAGATCGACTTATCTTAGACTTTTCTAGGCCCTTCCAGCACCACAGATCTATGTCAATGACTACACCTTGGAGACCTTGGAGGCTCTCCTTTGTTCGGCACTCGAGGATTTCATCACACGACTAAGTTTAGGGGCACGACTTTGATACCACTTGATAAAGAAATTTGGACCTCCACATTGGTATGATATTGTCCACTTTGGGCATAACCCTCATGGTTTTGCTTTTGGTCACCCCAAAAGACCTCATACCAATGGAGAATGTTGTCCTTCCTTATATGCCAATGATCTTCCCCTCTCCTAACCGATGTGGGACTTTGGTCGCACTCCCAACAATTCTTTCTTACCATGTCGGTTTAAAAACAGTCGGACATCGGACAATCCAAATGTTAATGAAGAAGAGGTTAGTAGTGTTTAAAAACAATTTATTGGATGTATTTGATATCGTTATTGATGGAGCGATTTTGGATCGACGATACTCTAATTTCATCAATTTAACAAATAGAAAACATGCTCAAACGACGGAAATAAAAAAAAATAGAATACATACCCTTATAGTTCCAATTTTTTCAAGTTCCGTCGCACGTTCCTCGTCACGAACTCTTCCGACCTCTTCTCACGAACGCCCCGAGGACCACTCAGGAAGTCCCGCTATCCTCGACGCCGTGCAACGAAGTGGTGGGACTCCGAACGAAGAGAAAACAAAAGAAAAGAAGTGAAGAAGAAGAAGAGATTGATGGCAGGAGGCTTCTATGTTGTTCTTTCAACTTTTGAAAAAAAATTTAAAAAAACAAAACGTATACCCTCAAGCTAAACATTTTTTAGCCATCTAAATTGAAAAGCCAAATATATACGTTCTATATATATTAACACATATATAATAACATGTGTCTTACATGTTATATATATATTAATACATATATAATAACATGTGTCTTACATGCATATGCATGTAAGACACATTTATTTATTTATTTATATATATATATATATATTATTTTATAAAAATTAATTCTTAATTAATTTTAAATAATAATAAATATTTTATTAATTAAACTTTTTAATTAAAAATATATATATATATATGTTAATTAATTAATATTATTTAATTTAATATCAAATATTAATTAAATAATATGGCAAAGTCCGGTTTTCGAAAACTGATTTTTTTTTTGCACATGAATCGTATTCATGTTTTAGATCATTCCCATATTTAAATCATATTTAAATATGTCCATCATCCTTCCATAAACCGAATTTGAACAATTCAAATTCTTTTTCTTTTTCTTTTTACTTTTCTTTTCTCCTTCATTGTTGCACGGCGTTATCCGAGCTAGCCAGGAGAACCTAAAGGATCTACAGATCATGAGCTCCAACGATACAAGATTATTCGGTTAAAACTCTTTTAACCCAAAACAATCAACTTTCGTTAACCCCCGGAGACTCCACTATAGTCCGAGGGTTGCACTCTCCTCACTATAGATTTATTATGTCCTCTTGATATAATCGTCCTGGACAAGTCGACCCTTCACAGGTTGTTCGTAATCACAGTCGGGTCATTTAAACCGTTTAACCCCTGCATTACTTCTTGTTCCTTAAGTACCACTGACACCTCTAATGAACAATAGATCAGTGGTCCTACCAACAGATCAATTAACCCTCTCTGATCAGGAGAGGGAGAACGCTCATTGTTCAAGCCTCAGAGTCAGCTATTAAGGGAACAACCTATCTACTAACCCTGAAGAGAGGGTTAGGAGTGAATTTCATCTTACTACACTATGTCCCCCGCTACCTATTGGACTTTATCCTTGAGATGATAAGTTATTGAGTCGGCGCTAATATGTCACTCTCACCCGTACAAGTCTAAGGATACTGTCTAATAAGTAGGAGTGCATAGTAAGCTCAAGATTAAGATCGAGTTACCTAGGCCATCAGTTTGAAATAGTCGGTCTCTTTAGTAAACCATGTTATAAAGAGAGAGCGACTTTTTCGTGGTTCAGTCTTATGCAAACTCATTGCACAGGACGTCCCCGCTCGCACATCTCCATGTGAAACGATTCAGATCACATCGTTTTGTACATTACAAAGCGAGCCGCATCAAATAGTGTTACCAGGATAAGGTACCCAGCCTTATCCGTATACTATAGACCGTTTTGACTGTCTACTTGAGCCTGATCCACATTCATGTCAGACATGAAGCTCAAGTACTCATCCTTCGCCATGGGTGTTGGTCATTGGTATATATTAATCCAAACACGTTTCACTTTAGTCCAGTAAACTCTTTTACTGAATAAAACTAATAACTCTTTATTCTAAATAGATATTTACAAACATAACTGTTTACAAACCACGAGTTTTAGGACATAAAACCCAACAGTTATGTGCATATAGTTGGCAGTCTAGACCTAGATCGTGTCCTATATTTTCATATTCCAATGTGAATGACACCTGTACGGACAATTCACATGTTGACATGATATAGAACTCCTGCCCGGTTGAAGATGAGACCCGCGATGATGATGTCCTCCTGAAAGAAAATGTGGAATCATTCTCAAGCGTGAACCAACCGTCTCCCCCTCGTGTGAAAGACGCCACAAAAAAGGTGAAAAGAAACTGTTGAGATGGCTGAATGGGATGAGGAAGTTGGAGAGCACGACTGTTGTAGAGGACAGATGGAAGTTGCTAAACGGAATAGGTCGAGAAAGAGAAAGTGGATGGATGAAACTAATCCATCGGTGATCATACGATCGTCTGACTCGGAGGATGAGGAATGAAATATGATTTTTCTTAATTTTGTAAACACTAAGGGTTAAGTTAGCATTTTTTTTATTCAGTTATTTGTTAGTTTTTTTTCTTTGATTCTTCTAATTTTTTTATGCAATGAATCTTGTGACTTTTTGTAACAATTTTGTTATTATGTTTTAATATTCACGACTTTTTTCCTGCATCATAAAATTCTTGTTATCCGTCTCGCTGCAAATCGAGTTTCTAGTCGTCGCACGATACTACTCGATCGAATTCTGATTTCATTTCATATTCTTCGTTAGTTATTGAGAGAAGACTCTAGTAACAAATCTGGGTATAAATATCATTTTCGGCTAGTGTAAGGAAAATGGGACATGGAAGGAAGATAAAGGATAAAATGTGTAACGTAGGGTGAAAAATGCATAGAACTCAAGAAATAAAAGTGGGTAAGGCACATTAATTCGTCAAAAAGTGGTGGGTCTCACATAATAATCAACACTGCACACCTATTTTGGGTTCATTCAAATGGCCTAATCTCATTGCCAGATTACGGATGAGGCCAGATCTCATTACGTTAGCCGGTTTTCATAAACAACGCCAAACGCGAAGTTTTAAGTCACATCAGGAAAATTATAGGCGGCAAATAGCAAACCCGAAGAGATAAACACGCCCAAATTTTAATCTTACCTTTCTTTTATCTTCCTTCTTTTTTTAATTTTCAAGAAATGTGGCTTAGAATCCGAAGGTAGACCTATGAAAAGAATAGGGGCCTCAGTAAAATAGGGTTGGTTGCACAAATAGCAATCAGACCCAAACTAATTGCAAATTTAGCAAACTTTAAAATGTTTTGCTAATATGGCAAAAAAACCCGTTTCTATCACTGATAGACTTTATTATATCACTGATAGACTTCTATCAGTGATAGACTATTATCTCTGCTAGACTATTATCACTGACAAAAATCTATAAAAAGCTGAGGTGATCAGCGATAGACTTCTATCAGTCATAAGATATCAGCGATAGAAATTGCTATATCCGCAAAATTTTTAAAAACATGTTATATTTACAAACAATAAGTCTTAAATTGTCATTTACTAGAATTTCTCCAGTAAAATATATATATATATATTTTGATAATTGCTTTCTTCTTCTAAATTAATATTTTTTTTCTGTTAGTATATATGTTTTTAAAAGTTACTGTTTATATTGATTTAAAAATATTTAGAAATTATTATAAAAAATAATGTAAGCCTATATATATTTTTTAATAAATATAAATGATAAACACGTTTCCTTTAAATAATTTTATCTACAAATATTTACAAGTTACAAATATAAAATAATAACAAACATATAATATTATATTTAATATTTTCTTTAAATTTTAACATTTTTTCTTGATTCCAAATATAAATAGAGTTTAATAAAAATATTATTAAACGATAGTAAATTAGTTCCACTAAAAAAAATGTTATATTTAATTTTATAAGAAACAATAATTATTATAAAACGAAAAAAAAATAATACAAAATGTTAGAAATGTCATTTTTGGTTGGTATCATTTGAGAATTGTTTTATTTTAGTTATTATACATCCAAGTGTCCAAATTTAATCCTACTTTGAAAGATCTTGAATTTAATTCCTACCATTAGTTTATTGAAATAGGTTTTCAAAAATAATTTAGTTCCTATTAATATTGTCCTTATAAATTTTGGAAACATATTCAAGTTGTGGATTTTCTTTAAATTATAACATTTTTCTTGATTCCAAATATAAATAGAGTTGAATAAAAAAAAAATTTGTAGACAAGTTGAATACAATATTATTAAACGATAGTAAATTTGTAACATCCCGAACAAGAGAAATTTATTCTAATAAATTGTTATTGTTATCGGACTCGTACGACTGCATAGATTGTTGTAGGTTGAGCTAGGACTTAAATATAATATTACTATTTAATATAACATTACTTTAAATATATATATAAAAAATAAAATAAAAAAATCAAAGTTCAGCGTAGGTCTTCGCACGAAGACCCACACCCTTCATCCCTTAGGTCTCCCTCTTCCTCACCTCTCATGTAACGACCCCAAATTTTTAAACTAAACTCGAGAACGTTACTAACTCTAACTTTTAAATTTCATGTGAAACCAACTGAAATGCTCCAAAAATTTCGGCAGCATAACGACGTATTCACAATAACCCTCCATTTTTCCTAATACCTGATGAAGCTAACATACATACAACATCACCCATTTTTAAACAGCAGAGAACAAACCAAGGTTTACCAACGAAAAATAACTCAACATGCAACCAAACATTCTGTCTTATTAACCCTTCCAAACTAATTCCAAAACTTAAACAAATCTAACAAACTATCGTTAACAACATTCATGCTAACCTGCCTCAACCAAACAGAAATGAGAGAATATTATCAACTTTAGCCAGAACCCACATTGTCAAAAGAATAAAGAATGAAGTGTTCGACTGTCTAAAAACCCAAAAGCAACTTAACATGACCAAGCTAAGCTCAACAAAACTAAAAATAAGAATGAAGTCTAGTAAGTCAAATACTAAGTGCAAAAAACTAGCTAATGGTATCCCTTTCTCAAGCCTCTTCGTCGGCATCACCTGGTTCATCATTATCTGCAAAATTTGTTAGTGGGTCAGTACACATCATGTATTGAGTAAGCGGCTCCCACCTGAGGAGCCACCAACCAACAAACATCATACAAAGAAACATCATGCTTTTTACAACCAAACTCATACATTTTTCATTCACATATAACATTCTACCATTTCCCAAACCCATATATCACATAATGCGAAAAATCAACTTGTGTCATGCTCAAGCAACTCAACTCTAGTTTCACAGGCCCTCTGGAATTCCACCGAGTCCTCTCTGACTCAACTCTAGCTTCACAAGCTCTCCCAGACTCTACCGAGTTCTCTAAGTCCACTCTTGGACTCCATTGAGTTCTCTCAAACTCAACTCTCATGGCCCTCACAAGCCCTCTAAGACTAACTCCTTCGAGTCACGTCGACCCCTGACCATTTATACCTAGGGCCTCGACACTTCTCTACGACGCTCAGAGTTCGATCCTTGACCATTTATACCCAAGGCTTCGAACTGTTGCATCGCCCCTTGACCATTTTTACCCAAGGCGAACTGATGACTTGGCATCGTATTGGCCCTTCCCTCGGCGCCCAATAGTTACTTTCCAAAAACGATGACATATCACCCCTCAACCTTTTTTACCTGAGGCGTACTGATATTCACCAAACTTTCTGGTAACCACAAGTTACTCCTTGTGACATATCACCCCTCGACCATTTTTACCCGAGGCGCTCTGATATTCAATCAACATTTCCGGTAACCACAAGTTACCCCATGTGACCTACCACCCCTCAACCATTTTTACTCGAGGCGCACAGTATTCACTCAACCTTCCCAGTAACCACAAGTTACCCCATGTGAGCTACCACCTCTCAATCATTTTTACTCGAGGCGCACTAGTATTCATTCAACCTTCCCTGTAACCACAAGTTACACTATTTCCTCACAGTCTTGCTAGACTACATGAACCCTACATAATGCATCTAGACCAAATTCGGAACCACACAACATGAATATGCACAACACACTCACAACACAAATATCATGTTATCCTTCACACAACATGTCATACATCTAATCATCCACACAACATCATTACATCCAGAGCATCACAATGGCCACCACAACATGCTCATTACACAACCCAACAACACTAAGCACTCAATAGTGTTAAGCCCTATTAGAGTAAACATATTCAACAATACACAAATATTTCTAAGCACTCAGGTGTGCTTAGTCTTAACAAAGAACATATATCTAACACAACACACACATCCATAATTCCATCACCAGATCAATTTATTCAGAATACAACTCAAACACATCACGTTAAGCACTCAAATCTGCTTAGTTTTATTAGAGAATTCATAAACAACAAAATATAGTTTGCTAAGCACTCAGATGTGCTTAGTCTTATCAGAACATTTATAAACAAAAAATTATAGATTGTTAAGCACTCATATGTGCTTAGTCTTATCAGAGCATTTATAAACAAAAAATTATAGATTGCTAAGCACTCAGATGTGCTTAGTCTTATCAAAATTACAACAATGCCACAATGCAAATTATGTAATTTTCAATACATAAACAATTATTAAACACACAACATGCCAACATACAAACAAACAGACTCAACACGTAGAAGCCATTTACCGTAAAACTCCTAAAATAGCCTAATGACTCCCAACAACCTGAACTCCTACATTGAATGCTCCGAAACGAACACTTTGCTACAAACAACCATTTCTAGCAATTAGAAGATATTTTCCAGCAACTTAAATCAAGCTTGAAAACCTTTAATTGAATTCTTACCCTATGAGATACACCCAAAATGACCCAAATCCTGGCTGATAAGTAATCATGGATGTTCGGAAAGGTGTGAAAATGCAGACAAGAGATTTCTACACTTTAGGATTTAATTACAACACTTATGAAACGATCAAAGAGGAATTAGATTGTGGTTTTAGCGACTGTCATACTCCAAAAGGACTCGAAAGTGTGCTCGTTTCTGATTGACAAGGCCTAAACTGCAATTTCGAACCTATTAGATAACGAGTAATCTATATCCAACATTGAATTAGCTAGGGTCAATGGAAAACCTCATGGGAGTGTCGCACTGCTCAGCGGAAGCAGGTTTGGATCTTCGGCACTCAAGAGCATCAATTAAGCAGCCTATGCGATCGCACAACTAACGCATAGCTAACCTGTGTGATCGCATAGCTTTCCAGAAGCAACCTATGCGATGACATAAATGTCGCATAGGTACCCTATGCGATTATCGCATAGTTGTCGCAAAGCCATCGCATAGTTGTCGCAAAGCCATCGCATAGACGTCTGTGTGATCGCATAGCTATTGCGCAGCTCACTGTGCGATCGCACAACTATCGCATAGTTGTCTGTGAGATCGCATAGCCATCGCATAGCTATCGCACAGTTTATGCGATGGCAAAACAAAACTAAAACATACCTTTTAGAGCTGAAATCTTCAAGTCTGCAGTTGAAATCTCCTCACGAACTCTTCGTGGACCACCTCTAGTGTCTTGCCAACTATCCTCTGGCCTTGTCATAGGTTGTGGGACCATCTAGCGAGAGGAATTTTGAAGAGAAAAGGGAGAGGGAGGTCTATGCGATGAGAAAGATTTGAAGAGAATGTCCAACATTCAAGCTTCAATTTTCATCAAGCATCATCAAACTCAACTCTTTTAGTTTCTTCCCTTTTATATACATCCTTGAACTTGCTTGTTAAGACGCCTAAATAGGATGGATTAGTCATAAATCAGGGATGGATTAGTCATAAACCAATTGTCCAAATCTTGTGAGTTTAAGTAGGTTTTTCACCATGCACTTGCAAAACTAAAAAAATGGATAAAACCAGTTGTGTTATTTTGTTGTAAAATTAATTCATAATTAATTTTAATAAATGAAATAAATTTTAATTAATTAAACTTTTTAATTAATAAATAATAATATTTAATTCAATATCAAATATTAATTAAATAATAAGACTAATCCCGGTTTCTAAAACCGACTTCTCGAACATGAATCCCTATTTAGGTATTAGACCAAACCTATATTTAAATCACATTTTAATATGTCAAACTCTCTTCCAAAATTGAATTTGAATGAATTAAAATTCTTTTCTCTCATATCGTTACAAGGCTTAATCCCAGCTAGCCAGGAAGACCTAAAGAACCTATAATCATGAGCTCCAACGATACGAGATTAACCGACCAACTCTTTAGCCTAGCTAATCCACATTCGTTAACCGTCGGGAAACTCCACTAAAGTCCAACGGTTGCACTCTCCTCACAATAGATATATTTTTGTCCACTTGATATAACCATGATTAGTAAGTCGATCCTTCACAGGTCGTTAGTAATTACAACTGGGTCAAATATATTGTTTTACCCCCGTAATTATATTTTGTTCTATAAGTCCCCACTGATCCTCTAATGAACAATTGGTTTGTGGTCCGACAACCAAACCAGATCCCTCTCGAGCCAATGAGATGGTGGGCCCATTTTTCAAGACCCGAAGTCAGCATTTAAGGGAACAACCTCTCTACTAAACACTAAAAGCAAGTAGAAGTGAATTTCATCTCACAAGACTATGTTCCCAGCTTCCTACCCGGTCGTATCCTCAAGATGGTAGGCTTATTGAGTCGGCGATCTCAGGCCACTTTCGCCCATGCAAGTCAAAGGATAACCCTGAATAAACAGGAGTTCATAGTGTGCTCAGGATTCTGATCGAGTTACCTAGGTTATCATATGAAAAATTCAGTCTTTACAGTAAACGGAGTTATAAAGTAAGAGTGACTTATTTTGCGGTTCGGTCTTATGCAAACTCATTGCACATGATGCGCCCACTCGCATGTCTCCACATGAACGATTTTGGATCACATCGTTAGTACCATACAAAGTGGGCCGCGTCCATAGATCGTTCTGGCTATTACTCGAACTTGATCCACATTCTTGTCACCAAATGAAGTTCAAGTATACATCCTATAGCCAAGGGTTCTTAGTTTATTGGATTAAGTTTAAAAGAACACACTTCACTTTATTCAATAACACCTTTACTGAATAAACCTCAATAACATCTTTATTGCAAAATAGAATATACATTCAGTTTACAAACCACGAGTTTTAGGACATAAAACCCAACAAACTCCCACTTGGACTAAAACGTCAGTGGAGTAAAACATGTTGAGCGAGAAAACTGGGATATCACACATATCCTTGGCTTTTCTCCCATTGGCCTACTGTACAGCTCGTAGTCCTAGACTCACTAGGTGACCCTAAATCATTTTAGCCGTGAGAGACTTTGTAACCAGATCAGCAATGTTGTGCTCCGAAGCGATCTGCGTAACGATCATGTCTCCTCGTTGCACTATCTCCCTGATGAGATGATATTTGCGCTTGGTGGTGGAATTTGGAACGTTTCATAACTATCAG
Organism: Herpetospermum pedunculosum; assembly: GCA_028017165.1. Taxonomy (NCBI): domain Eukaryota; kingdom Viridiplantae; phylum Streptophyta; class Magnoliopsida; order Cucurbitales; family Cucurbitaceae; genus Herpetospermum; species Herpetospermum pedunculosum. The sequence continues at coordinate 50,447,804 of CM051525.1, forward strand.
GTTGTCGAGGTCTGCCAAAATAATATTTCTAATGCCGATTACACTGAGCTAACTTGTAGCTAGTGGTAACCGGGTCGGTCCACAGGAAATTAATTGTGATCTTGATCAATTTAATTTGTAATTTAAGAAACAAAACATTGGGGAAAATTGATTTAATTTTCGAAACATGCATTAAAATTGCTAACGGAAAATCCAAAGCTTTGCTAACAGAAAATAACAATCTAACAAATGTGTCGCAACGTCATCGCGACGCGGAGCGACCGACGTCCTCTTTCAAGGGTTTTGTTTTAAAAATAAAAGAGATGGAGTCGCCAACAATCATTTTGGTTGTGATTGGTAACCTTAAAACGAAAACTGGTCTACGATTTTAGAAATTAAGTTCGGGGGTCGTTCGAGTGTAGGGAATGTATTAGCCCCCTACAACACCGGTTAAAACGGTAGCCATATTTTATCTTATATTATCCAGTTAATTTTAAAATGTCCTTAATAAATAAATAATAGTGTTGTTAAAAAACAATGTCTCATCTAATCAAATCTTAACCTTAAAAATAAGGTAAAATTTTGATATATTGAGTGAATTTCCTTTAATTAATTATCATATTTAAATTTTCTTTTTTTATTTAAAAAGAAATTATTTACCTCAAGAATTTGAGAAATTTATCTCAACTCCGTCATAGGATTTTATATGATAATATTTTATTTAAAATATGTTGATTTATTATTTTTTTAGAAATGATTGGGGGGATTTTCGTGTGCTTGCACGAGAGTCGAAACTCTACGAAAATCACATTACTCAGTCCTCGAAATAAATACAAATTTATTTAGCAAACATTATTTTAAAATAAAGATCATATATTATTAGTTATAAACTAAATTAAAATTTACTTAAAAGAGGTCTAAGTATAAAGAGAGAAAAAAATTGAATTTTGTTACAAATATCTAATTTTACTATCCATTAAGATTATTTTTCAAAAACCTAAATTTTAAATAAATTAAAAAAAAAAGCAAGATGAAATCTAAATAAATAATGCAGATTAAAGATGTAAACCAAATTAGATTAAATGTGTTTTTGAAATTGCAATTTTAAAATAAATAAATTAAAACTTAAATAAAATCAATGGTCAAAATATGATGTACAAAGTCCAAAAGTAATTTTGTTACTTTATCTTAAAACAAGGGTAAAATAGTACTTTAAATAAAATTTTGAAAAAATAGATACAGACTCACGAAAACTCACGTAGAAGAAAGAAAACGATGTACCTGTTGTCCATTTCAGTTGTCCCTGTCGTTCACATTGTCACCTCCGTCGTTCGCGTTCGTGGTTGGGTTGACTCGTTGCCATCTTCATGAATCAACTCTAAGGGGAAGCGCCGCCGTTATTCGCTGCAAAGATCTCCGCCGCTGTGCGTTCCGAAGATTGTCGCACCGTCGTGGAGACGTCGTTGACTCAAGTCGTTGCGCCGTCGCCGGATCTGCAGGAAGTTGTAAAACTTCACGATCTTCGTCGCTGCTAGTCTGGTCCGCCACCGTGCTGTTGGGTGAGTACACTGAGTCGCCGTTGAGATCCGTGGTTTGTCGTTGTGGTTCGTCGCCTCCCACGCGTACCACCGTCGTGTGCGCCGCCGTCTCTGATGTCTGCTGGAGATGGTGGTTGGATGAAGATAGGGAGGGGCTAGAGGTAGATGATGATGAATAGTAAGGAGGAGAGAGCAAACTGTAAAAAGTTGGGGGGTTTTTGGAGGAGAGAGAAAATGGGTTGACTTTGGTCAAATTATGACTTTGACCCAAAAACCATTTTCTTCATACATTTTTTTCTCATATTTTAACTTGGGTTCTTCCGGCCTTTCGCCGAGAGAAAATGGGTTGACTTTGGTCAAATTATGTCGTTCCCGATTTTACGAGCCTTTCGCTTTTATCTTCTCTTATCGTCTTCTCCTTCTACCTATTTCTCTTGGTCGATATTTATAGGCCTTTGAAAACCGCATCAAAGGTAAAAATCTCAATGAATTTATTACTCGAAATGTTTTCTCAATTGAAATATATTTTAAGCCAAAAATGAACAAATATTTTATATCATAAATGAATATCAAATTTTAAACCAAAAATAAATTAAATATTTTATACTCATAAATGAATATCAAATTTTAACCAAAAAAATGAATTAAAGATTTTATATTCATTGAAGTAAATAAATGAATATCAAATTTTAACCATAAAATGACTTAAAATTCTATACTCGTTAAATGTTAATTTTATTTGTGTAAAAACTTTTCCAAACAACCAAAGCGTTTTTTTTTTTTTTTTTTTTTTTTGTTATTTTCTTGAATTTTCGGAATTAATTAATTAAATAAATAAATAAGTGAATTTTAAAAGTTTAAAAATAGTTTAAAGAATGATGACAAAAATACAAAAAAAATGGGAGAAAATAATTTTAATAATAAACAAATGGCCGGACAAAATATGGTATCTACAACTTGCTCCCCTTTGTGTATCTTTGAAGAATTGAGAGGGTAGACAAAGGATAAAGACAAAGTATTGGGAAGGCGAAAATTTGTTTATTATTAATACTAAGACGGACTTGGGCTATCTTCCGAGCTTCGACCGCTAATCTTGGATTAGGGTTAGATTTAACGAACAAAAATTTCAGATGGACCTAGGTGGTAGATCTACTTTTGGGGTAGTCCAAATTCCGGGTTGTCGAGACCCGCCAAAATACAATTTATAAGCCTATTAACCAAAGCTTTGCAGCTAGTGGTAACAAGGTCGATCTACGGAGAAGGTTATGATTGAAATTAAATTAAACTTGAAATTAATTGATTAATTGGGTTCTTGTAACGGGGGAATGTTTAAGCATGCAAAACAGAGAATTAAACGCTAACGGAGGAATAAAAGAGAGGAAGAGAGACGAGTGCACGGTTTGAGGATTTTCGGGATTTATTTGTTAGACATTCTACACTTATCATTTAAAACAATCCTAAGGCTAGCAGTTTGTAATACACACGGTCAGTTACCCCGGCAAACGCCTAGTGTAACCGGCTCCATAGGAATTAATTAGACCACAAAGTTCTAATTAAACAGTATCTAAAGTTGCATTAGGGTGATCAGCCCCAAATTGACTCTAAATAGTCACTAGCATACCGCGACAGACATTCGATCACATAATCTAATTGCTAACTGGCTACCCGCCAACGCTTATGTAACCAACAATTATCATGCATGACTCGATACTCCGGTTTAATTTTATTATTCTGTGTTACTAGTCGAATAGTGAGAGGCACGGCATCGCTACTCTTTAACTCTAACAAAATGCTAGAAAACACGATTGTCAGTCGGCGAAATCTAACACATGCATAAGATGAAGCAAGAATAATAAATGCATACAACTCAGCCACCAATTCGGAAATTAAAGCATGGATTATCAAAGCATAAAAGTCTAACAAATTATCCCTCAAATTATCCCAAACCGCTCACTATACCTTAGTCGTCCATGGGACGGATTGTCATCACCGCTCCAAGGAAGGCCATGGAAGTCATCCCTAAGCTATTACAACTTACAAGCTCCAAAACATGCCACAAATGGCGGAGCTAAGGTAGAAAATGGAGAAAAGCCGAGAGGAAGAAGATGAAGTTCGGAAAAAGTGGTAAAGAATTGGCTGAAAAATCGTTCTTCAGCCGATTTAAAATCGTCGTAGCGTCGAGACGCTGGCCCGATGATTTCTTGCGCGCGCCTCCTCCGGAGCGTCTCGACGCCGCAGCAGGGTCTCGACGCTTCGGCAGAGTCGAGCAAGCGTCTCGACGCTGATGCTCGACGCTTGCTCTCGGGTTTGTGCTGGAAAATTGCCTCTCCTAGGCAATTTTGGTCCGGTTCTTCTTGGATTGACTTGCCCTTTTCCCGATGCACTCCCGGGGCGTTAAAAGTCCGCTATTAGCTCCGAAACGGGTCCAATGGACGCATGAGCTCTTCGCCACATTTCTCCTATAAACGAGAATAATTAAACAATTAAATGCGGAATTTAGCCATAATTAGGAAGTGAATAATAGCTCCAAAATGGAGTTATCACTAGGCTATCTCCCGGGCTTCGACCGCTAATCTTGGATTAGGGTTCGATTTAACCAACAATGATTTTTAGATGGACTTGGGCTATCTCCCCGACTTCGACCGCTAATGCTGGATTATGGTTCGATTTAACCAATAATGAATTTAAAACGAACCTGGGCTATCTCCTGGGCTTCGATCGCTAATTTTGGATTAGGGTTCGATTTAACCAACAATGATTTTTAGATGGACCTGGGCTATCTCCCGGGCTTCGACCGCTACTGAATAGTAGGGTTCGATTTAACCAACAATGAAAATGAAACAAACCTGGGTTATGTCCAAAGGCTTCGACGCTAATCTTGCATTAGGGTTCGATTTAACCAACAAAGAAATTAAAACGGACCTAGGTTTACACAAGCTACGACCGCTAATCTTGGATTAGGGTTCGATTTAACCAACAAGGAATTGCAGAAGGTAGAATGGATTTTCCTTTTTCTTTTTTAATTTTTTAATTAATTTTTTTTTAAAGACAACGGTTTTTTAATTCAAAACTTAGTTGCCAACATGGAATTTCCTAAAAAGGTTATTTCGAAAATATTATGACTTTTCACGAATGGGCATGAGTTATGAGATGTGAGTCTATCACAAGATGTGGAAACTAACATGAATTGACTGACTCTTAGGAGAGGTTGTGATGATATGCGAATGCAAGTTGTAAAGTGTGATGAACTATTTATCATGAATGACACATGTGCAAAAGAAGGGTGCATTTGCCCCAACAATGTGGATGAAATTTATTCTTTAACTCTAAGAAATGATAATGAAACAATGCTTGACACTACATGCCTCAATTTTCTTTGACTTCAACGATGAATTTAACTTTGAAGCCATAATGCACTGATGCACATGCATGCTTAAGGGTAAAACAATAAATGCAACATGCATATGCATCATCTTCATATGACCTATTTTAAAAAACACCACATATGAAGAGTGATTTTTTTTTTTTTTTTTTTTTTTTTTTTTTTTTTAAGAATAACAACGATGTCAAATTCCACAATGAAATGCAGAGAGTTCTTTTTAAAACAATTTTTTTGTTAATGTTTAAACAAAGTGACCATTATTGTCTACTCTCATCCTTCTTATCCGCCAATATTTAGCAGAGAATCAGAATATGAAACAAATATCGTCATCATTGGAGTTTTTTTTAATATTTTTACTTGAAAGAGATTATCATAAATTGCTCAAGAACTTGAATGGACCTGAGTTTACACAGGCTACGACTTCTAATCTTCGATTAGAGTTCGATTTAACCAACAAGGAAATTAAACGGACCTGGGATATGTCCACAGGCTTCGACCGACTAATCTTGGATTAGGGTTCGATTTAACCAACAAGAATTTTAACGGCCCTAGATTATGTCCACAAGCTTCGACCGACTAATCTTGGATTAGGGTTCGATTTAACCAACAAGGAATTTAAACGGACCTGGGTTATGTCCACATGCTTCGACCGACTAATCTTGGATTAGGGTTCGATTTAACCAACAAGGAATTTAAACAAACCTGGGTTATGTCCACAGGCTTCGACCGACTAATCTTGGATTAGGAATCGATTTAACCAACAAGGAATTTAAACGGACCTGGGTTATGTCCACAGGCTTCGACCGGTTAATCTTGGATCAGGGTTCGATTTAACCAACAAGGAATTTAAACGGACCTGGGTTATGTCCACAGGCTTCGACCGGCTAATCTTGGATTAGGGTTCGATTTAACAAACAAGGAACTTAAACGAATCTGGGTTATGTCCACATGCTTCGACCGACTAATCTTGGATTAGGGTTCGATTTAACAAACAATGATAAAATGTAACAAGTTGTGTAATTTTTGGATTTTGAAAGACAACGGTTTTTATTTCAAAACTTAGTTGCTAACATTGAATTCTCTTAAACGCTCTTTTGATAACATTATGCATGTGATCAATGAATGCAACATGTATGCATGTGTATGTGAATGGTATATTAAAAGTCATAAATGCAACATGTATCCATGATCTTCACGTGACCGACTCTCACCATGTAACCATGTAGGATTTGTTTTTTTTTAAAAAAAATAATGATGTGAATTGTTTAAAACTGGTAAACGAAATGCAAGATATGTGAAAATTATGATATCAAAATGATTTTCATGTTTAAGGAAAATGATTATCCTTGTCTACTCTTCTTGTTGTTGTTAGCGGGCATTTAGCAAAAAAACAAAAGAGGAAATGTTGTAATCATCAGAGAGGATTTTTTTTTTTTTTTTTTTTTTTTTTTTTTTTTTTTTTTTTTTTTTTTTTTTTTTAAGAATGAATGAATGCTTTCACTTGAAAGGGACTATGTATGTCAATCGTAGATTACTCAACCATATTAGGTGTGGGGTATTTTTAAGAAGTGTCGTTCAAGCTCGGGTGCCTCCGAGAAGCAAAATTGTTTAGAGTCGATTGCTCGACTTACCAATGGTCCTCAATCGACCTCAAACACGGGCGGTGTCAAAAGCAAACATGCTTCGTAACTCTCAGTTTCCTCTTCATGGAAGATCTTCAGACGGTGGCCATTCACCTTAAATGACTTTTCAGTGTCTGAACTCTGTATCTCGACTGCACCATAAGGGTAAACATGAGTTATAATATAAGGTCCGTTCCAACGGGAATAAAGTTTACCTGGCATGAGTGTCAATCGGGAATTGAATAAGAGAACCTTCTGACCCACTTCAAAATGTTTTCTAATGATATTTTGGTCATGGAACATCTTAGTCTTTTCCTTATAAATTTTCGAATTTTCGTATGCGTCCAGGTGGAGCTCTTTCAGTTCCTACAGTTGAAGGAGCCTTGCTTCGCCAACTTGGTCGAAGCTCATGTTACACTTTTGATTGCCCAATACGCTTTATGCTTGATCTCAACCGAGAGATGACAGGACTTCCCAAAAACCAACCTGTAGGGTGGCATTTCTATAGGAGTTTTGTAGGTCGTTCTATAAGCCCACAGAGCATCATCCAGTCGTAGGCTCCAATCTTTTCTCGATGGGTTCACTATTTTTTTGAGAATTGACTTCACTTCCCTATTCGAGACTTCCGTTTGCCCGTTTGTCTGAGGATGATAGGTGGTTGATATTTTATGGTTGACACCGTATTTCCTCATCAGGGCTTCCACCGTTCTATTGCAGAAGTGAGTCCCTTGATCGCTTATGATGGCTCGTGGGACTCCGTACCTGTTGAAAATATTTTACTTCATAAAACCAACAACAACGTTAGCATCATTAGTTCAAGTGTCTTTTTCCTCCACCCATTTCGATACATAGTCCACAACCAATAAGATATAAAAAAAATCCACAAGAGGGAGGGAAGAGTCCCATAAAATCCATTCCCCAAACTTCAAAAATTTCACAGATTAATATGGGTGTTTGGGGCATCTCATTTTTTCTTGTAATGGACCCCGTTCTCTGGCACTGATCACATGCTTTACAAAATTCATAAGCATCCTTAAGTATGGAAGTCTAGAAAAAACCGTAGTCTAAAACTATCTAGCAATCCTATTGGGTCCGAAATGTCCCCCACAACATGCAAATTCATGGAAAAATGAAAGAATAGACCTATGCTCTGATCTAGGGACACACCTCCTAATGAATTGATCAACACAAAATCTCCAAAGATTAGGCTCTTCCCAAACATAAAATTTTGCCTCGCTTTTCAGCTTAGCCTTTCTATTTGAAGAAAAATCAAAGGGGGAGGTACATGTGACCAAGTAATTCACGATGTCAGCGTACCAGGGAGTTTCCAAGTTCACTTGGAAAAGGACTTCGTCGGAGAATTCATCGTTGAGGGGCAAACTGTCCTCTTCTCTCACTAACCAACTCAAGTGATCGACAACTGAGTTATTGGATCATTTTCTGTCCTGGACCGACACATCAAATTCCTGAAGAAGCAGCACCCATCTGAGCAGTCTGGGTTTAGCATCCTTCTTATTCATGATATAGCACACCGCTACATGATAAGAAAAAACAACTACTTTAGACCCAATAATATAAGAGCGAAATTTATCAAGAGCAAAAACTATAGAAAATAGCTCTTTCTCGGTTGTAGTGTAGTTCCTTTGGGCAACGTTGAGTGTTCTAGAGGCGTAGTGTATGACATGACTCTTATTTTCTATCCTCAGGCCAAGCACAGCTCCAACTGCGTAGTTGCTTGCATCGCACATAATCTCGAATGGCGTTCCCCACTAGGGTGGGTGAATAATCGGTGCGCTGGTTAAGCATTCCTTAAGCATATCAAAAGCATATTTGCACTCCTTCCCAAAATTGAACACAACATCTTTCTGCAGCAGGTTTGTCATGGGAATTGCCACCTTTGAGAAGTCCTTGATGAACCTGCGATAGAATCCTGCATGGCCAAGGAAAGAATGCACTTCCCGAATATTCGTGGGGTAGGGAAGATTAGCAATAACATAAATTTTAGCTTGGTCTACCTCGATGCCCCTAGATGATACTACATGCCCTAAAACTATGCCTTTATTGGCCATGAAGTAACATTTCTCAAAGTTCAGGACTAAGTTCATTTCAATGCACCTTTCCATAACATGCGACAGGTTATTTAAGCAATCATCAAAAGAATTGCCATAAACAGTGAAATCATCCATGAAAACTTCGATTCATTTTTCTACAAATTAAGAGAAAATACTTATCATGCAACATTGAAAAGTTCCTGGAGCATTACAAAGACCGAACGACATTCTTCTATATGTATATTTACCGAAAGGACAAGTAAAGGTAGTTTTCTCTTGATCTTCCTGAGCAATAAATTTTTTTGATAAAAACTAGAAAACCCATCCAAAAAGCAAAAAAATGGTTTCCCAACTAATCGCTCCACCATTTGATCAATGAATGGTATTGGAAAATGATATTTCCTAGTTACAACATTTAACTTTCTAAAGTCAATACACATTCGCCACCCATTTTGAATTCTTTTTGGCACTAATTCACCTTTTTTCTTTTTAACAATAGTAATACCAGTCTTTTTAGGCACAACATGAATCGGGCTAATCCACGGACTATCAGAAATAGGATAGATGAATAAAGTTTGTGTATTTATGATAGAACTACCTCTTTCATAGCTGGGTTCAGTCTCCTCTAAGGCTCTCGAGAGAGTTTTGTTTCATCCTCAAGCCAAATTTTGTGCATGCATAAGACTGGGCTCAACCCATGCAAATCAGCTAGCGTCCATCCTATGGCTCGCCTGTTCTTCTTTAGTATCCCAACTAACTCCTCCTCTTGTTCCACTGTAAGCTCTTTCGAGATGATAACTGGTAGTGTTTCAGCATCTCCCAAGTACACGTACTTGAGATGATCAGGTAAATCTTTGAGTTCCAATGTAGAAGCCTGCAATAGAGAGGGTAACAATTTAGGCGGTTTAGCAGAAGCTTCCAAAGCAAAAACAGGTTGTTCACATGGCTAAATTAAAAGGGGTTCACATGATTCTACTTCATGATCAAAAATTTCAGTAAACATCAATGGGTCATCCCCATCTACAACATACATGCATGTGTCCTGCTCTAACGATTCAAACAAGTCTACCTCACAGATCGAGTGTGTGTCATTATTGTGCTTCATGGTATTGAAAACATTAAATTCAAACACTTCTCCATTATACTCAACAGACAAGATTCCTTCATGCACATTAATTTTTGTTCTAGCAGTTTTAATGAAAGGTCTCCCTAACAACACAGAAGCAGAAGATCGAGCATTTTAATCCATATTCACAATATAGAAATCAACAGGAAAAATCAACTCCCGACTTTAACTAACACATCCTCCACTACTCCCCAGGGATGAATAGATGATCTATCAACTAATTGAATTACGACACTAGTTTCCTGCAATTCCTTCAATTCAAGCTCTTTATACACAGAATAAGGCATGACATTTATCGAGGCTCCGAGATCTAACATTGCACGCTCGATTTTCTTATCACGTATTTCGCAAGGTAGAAAAAAACATACCTGAATCTTGGCATTTTTCGGGCATGTTTTTAATGCGCAAAGCTAACACATTCTCACTTACCACCACTATTTCGCTGCTTTTCGCCTTTCTTTTGTAGGTGCACAGTTCCTTAAGAAATTTTGCATACCTTGGAATTTGCTCAATGGCGTCTAGCAAATGAATATTTATTTCTACTTTCTTGAGCGACGGTTTTCATCTTTCGTTAGGAAACCATTGAATTCTTAACTAAGTTCAAAAAATAAAAACGAGATTTAAGAAGCTACAACCCATTTGATATCGACTTCGTTTTTAGTTCTATGTTGTTCAGATTTATGTTTGTTTCCTCACAATTTTTTTACTATTGTTTTCACGCTTTTCTTAAAGAGACATTTGAATTTGTCGTTAAATTCCAAAAATGAAAAACAAATTCTTGAAAACTACTGTCTCATTTGATAACGCATTCAATTTTTTTATTTTTCTTGTTTCTGTTTTATAAAAATAAAAATCATATACGTTTGATAACTGTTTTTTGTTTTCTATTTTTAAAAAACAGAAAACCAAAATTGTTTGATTACTCTTTTTGGTTTTAAATAATGTTAATGTCTTAGAATGTTAAAATGACAACATTTTATCAAAATTTAATTGAGGTATAATTATTTGAAAAAATTGAAAATTTAAGGTAAAAAATGATTTTCTCTAAAATAAAATAAAAAATTATTGTGTCAATAGTTTAATATATTAGACAATCTTCGGTTGAGGTTTATCATCCATAAAGTCGAGAAAATAAAATATATTTATGGTGTAGAGTGGATAGGTATATTGGTGTAACATCACAATAATATTATTATATATTATACTAGAAAATAATTATTTAAATAAAATTATAATATATTATATTAATAATATTTTTATACTAAAAAAATATTAATAATATCTTTCTCTTTCAAGAAAATATTAATAATATTAATGACAAAAACTTAAATTTTGAGAGAGATAGAAAACCTAAAATTTTGAAATAAAAAACATGTTTTTTAAAACGTTTTTTTTTTTTTCGTTTTTAAAATTTGTTTATGAATATAAAAATGTTTTCAAAAATATTAAAAACAAAAAACTCAATTATTATAAACAAGTATGTTTTCTAAAAATCAAAATCAAATAACTAAAAATAAGTTTTTAGTTTTTAAAACATGACTTGTATTTTCAAAATATGTTTAGATTAAAAAAAAAAAAAAAAAAAAAAAAAAAAAAAAAAAAAAAAAACACTCAAGTGTTGAAATAGAGTTTATAAACTTAATTTTCAAAAATTTAAAATAAGAAACCAAATTGTTACAAAGTAAGGACTTGTGTGTTTTAGTTTTCAAAAGAAAGTAGGCTTGAGCTCAGGGGCGGATCCAGACATTGATGTTTGGGAGTCAAAAAAATTATAGTATATAAATATTAAAACAAGATAACAAAAAATTCAGAGGTTCGAATTCACACTCTAAGTTATGTTTACATTAAAAAAAAGTTATCACTGATAAACATATATAAGTGTATCAAAGACTTAAGGACTAAGTTTGAATAAATACCATCATATAATTTTACTCATCTCTATATTTATAAAAAAATAAAAAAAATCTTTAATGAGTTCCTAAACTCTAAAAAGTCTTTAATGCATCCCTATATTTATAAAAAAATAAAAAAAATCTTTAATGAGTTCCTAAACTCTAAAAAGTCTTTAATGCATCCCTAAACTCTAAAAAGTCTTTAATGCATCCCTAAACTCTAAAAAGTCTTTAATGCGTCCCTAAACTTTAAACGTGTTGAATCGATTCTTATACCTTCAATTTTGTTTCTAATGAATTCCTAGATTTTAAAAAATGTCAAATAAAAACAAGGATATATTAGATTTAAACTTACAAATTTGAGGACCAATTAGATACAAAATTGAAAGTTAAAAAATATATTGAACTCTTTTTGAAGTTCGTGGGTCTATTAAACACAAAATTGAAAGTTCAAAGATTTATTAAATATTTAAAAAAAAATTATTCAAGAAAAAAACACCATATAACATGAATTTATTTTCAAAATTTATAAAATGATGTTAATATAGTCTAAATTACTTTTGAAAATGTTAATAAATAAACTAATATTAAGAGTTAATTTAAAGATTTGTTTAAAGTAGGAAGAGTACTCAATTTAGATATTTGAAATTACAATGACTAAAATAATATAACTGATACTAAAATGACATTTCAATTAAAAAAAAAAATCTCATAGGATTAAATACAAAAAAAAAAAAAAAAATAAGTCTTAATTATTTTTAAGAATGAAATTTATATATTTTTAAATATATATAAAAAAAAATATTAAAAGAAAAATAATTTTTTATAAAAAAAATATATATATGGAAGAAAATGTAAAGCAAATAAATTATTGTTATGACTCGAACTCAAACACAACAAAATACTTACAATGCACAAAAATCAGGAGTCAAAATGTATTTAATCACAATAACATATATTTAAGGTATTATTTTTACCTACGTATATAAGAAAATAAAAAAATTTGGAGAGTCGTGCCCCAGCCCCTTTAGAAGTTCACCCCTGCTTGAGCTTTAAAAATATTTGTAAAAAGTGCAGATAAGAAAACAAAAAACCGTTTTTGATGTCAACTAAAAAGTTTAAAGGCTTAAAATTTGTTGTCTCACAATTGGTCTTTAATGAAAAAGTGAAACTTCCTTGTCGATTAATGAAAAAGTGCAAACCAAGCAGAGCATATCACAACTTTTTTTTTTTTTTTAAGTACATTGGGGTGGGGGGATTCGAACCACATACCTCTTGGTCATTAAGAACTTACATATGCCAGCGAGCGTCATATCACAACTTATTAAAACATTATAAAACTAAAACCACATAAAATGAATTATCTCTTTGAGTACCTAATTCTCTTATCTCTTTGAGTACCTAATTCTCTTAAATGTGTTAATCTCTATTATTCCTTCTCTCACCTTTTTTTTTCCTTGAGTGCTATCTTATTTATGTGTATTAATTTATTAAAAAAGAAATGACTAGATTAAATGTGAGAATTTTGGATCAAGTGGGTTGAACTTAACATTTGTTATTCAATATTGTCGATCATGACCGTTTAAAAAATGTGCACATGTTGGATGATCATGACTTCGGATAATAAATTCATATATCAATGGCATATGAGTATACATTTTTTTTAAATATGCTTCAATAATTCTTTTATTCTTGTATGAAAATAACTTAAATGAAATATACTTGTATTTCCTATAAAATACAAGAAGTATAAGAATGTTAATTTATTGAAATATACTTGTATTGACGAGTTAGGGGAAGAAGTATAAGAATTCATTCAGATTTTTTTTTTTTTTTTTTTTTTGACATGTTGAGGTGATGTCGTTGAGCTATGTTCTTGTTGGCAGAAAAACAAAAAGCGACAACTACTAAATTTGTATGGTACTTCTCCCGAATTCTATTTTTTTTTTTTTAAGAATATTGTTGAACAATCTTTTACTTCGAAGCTTAGAACGAGAAAACTTAGTGAACTTTTTTTTATGTCATCTTGCCAATTATCCATCCTATAAATGGGTTGAGAATTTATTTTATGTGATCCTTCATCTTGCTCTAACAATTGATAGGATAAATCATGAAAGCAGATGAATAACAATTATAGTTATTGGCTTGTAGTATTGACCATAGGGAATTATGTCTTAAAGTCTTGTCATTAATATTTTATTCCTTAATAAATTTATAATAAGTGTTTGATTATTTTTATTTGCAAATTATAACGGTCATGCAAATATTCTAACATATTAGTATAATCTTGAACAAAATCATCGTGTTAAAGAAATAACTCAAAATAGTTTATAATATATAGATAAAGTCTTTATCTTGGTAACACTATTATTGATACGTTTCATTGTTGCAACTTTCGCATTTTCTGTTGAGATCATGAAAATGTCCTTTAGCTCGGTGTTCATGACGCGCTACGGAACCTCCACCGTGCCGAGAGACTGCTTTGTAAATAGTTACAAATGATTGATTCAAATCGTTCATGTGGAGACAGATGTTTAATGACGATCAATCCTCAAACACGACTTCTTTCGTAAATTTAAAAAAAAAATATATATTGTTTTTTTTTTTTGGAACGGTATTTTAATAAATGCGAGGATTGAACCCATGACCTCTCAGTCACGGACACAACCTTATGCCAATTGAACTAGGCTCGTTTTGGCAAAAAAATATATATTGTTGGTTGTATTATAACTTTTTACCTAGACAAAAATACTTTTAGATTTTTTGTACACCTATTAGCCTTTTTTTTTCTTTTTTTTTTTTTTTTTTTTTTCCATTCCATATTATGAAGTTCATATAATTGCGATTTACATATTTTTTTTTTTTACTTTTACTTCGTTATTTCACAAAACATTCTTCATAAATCAGTATTTTTCTCTATTAATTATTACAAGTTTAAAATACCATTTTAGTACATACTTATTCTATTTACTTTTAAATTTCCAAATTAGATTACGGTACTTTGATAAATCTTAACAACTAGTCCCCTAATATAATAGTTGATTATTTTATTCTTATTTTATTAAAAAAAAACATATATTAGCATTTCCATTAAAAATTCTAAAAACATATTCACAATATATTTTTTTGTTGAATGAAAATTATATTATTATTTTACTGAAGTCTGATAAAAAAAAGTTTTACTTCAAACTAGTGATAAATAATAATTTTAAAATTAATTAAAAGTGCATGAATTAAATTTAAACATTTTATTTTTAATTCAAATTTAAACATTTGAAAGCAACTGAACAGTAAAACGAGACACAAAATATACCAACCAAGAGAGTATTTTAACCTTATTTTAATGTTCATATCATAAGATTGTAATGAGAAATATAAACATTATTCACATTGATTGTTTCACTACCAGTTTTATCCTATTTCTCTTGGATTTAAGTCAAATTATGGTTGTTGACCGAGAAATTTCGGTCGATCAGCGGTTGTCACGTGTCTTCATCATGGTCGGCGGATCGAATAGACTTAATCGAGCAAATTCGGTCATAGCTAAATTGGGCTCGAAATCGAATCGGGCTAGAAAGATATTTAAATGACAATTTGGCTCAAAGCCCAAAAGCCCATTGGGCCCAAAAGCCCATTGGGCCCAGAACCCAAAAGTCCATTGGACCCAAGCCCATTGGATCCAGTCCCAAGCCCATTAGACCCATGAGAAACTCTATAAATAGAGAGCTCATTCTTCATTTTGAAGGTTCAGAAAATTTCTAACCTAAGAGCTCAAAGAGAATTCTCAAGCAACGAAGACTCCCTGAATCCTTGGAAGAATGAACGATCATCCAACATCGAGAACAAGTTGCGAAGCCCTCGATACAAATCTAACATCGAGAACAAGCTACAAAACCCTCAATCCAAATTCAACATCGAGAACAAGCTGCAAAGCCCTCGATCCAAATTCAACATCGAGAACAAGCTGCAAAGCCCTCGAAACAAATCCAACATCGAGAATAAGCTGCAAAGCCCTCGAAACACATTTACATTTGAGAGAGAAAGAATCAGAGGATCATACATTAGATATTGTAATCCACTACGCACAGATACATATAATTAAATACAATGCAAATTTTATTTACACGTGTTGAATTTCCATACTTCGTTCGAAATCTCGTGTGAACAGATTGACACACCCAGTGGGACAACTCTACCTCTCATCTCTCCCTCTCTCAACTAAAGTTAACAATGACATCGAAGAAAACAACATCCAGGTCTCTCACTTCCAACAACCCGTACAAGAGACCTGTCACCCGCAGTCGCTTCATCAAAGAAGTCTCGTAGACGGACGAGCACACTCCTGTCATCGTGAGCAAAATTTACAAACGACTGACGGAGTCTGCGTAGGGTGGGATAATCATCAAGGAAAATCCCTTGTACGATGAATATGTTCCTTCCTCTGATCAGTCGGAGAAGGTGTCTGATTCCAACGTAATGTCTGTAATGATAGCGGACACACACACTAACGATGAAACAATGACTGAAATGGAAAATAAATTAAATTTTCTGATGAAAGCAGTTGAAGAACGAGACCTCGAGATTGACCACTTGAGAAATCATATGCAAAGCCGAGAGGCTGCAGAGTCAAGTCTAACTCCTGCAGCAAGGAGGAATGACAAAAGAAAAAATGTCATCCAAGAAGACCAACCGCATCACTCAACGTCGGTCGCTTCGCTGTCTGTCCAACAACCGCATCACTCAACGTCGATCGCTTCGCTTCGCCGTCTATTTATAGAGTTCTCATGGGCCTAATGGGCTTGGGCATGGATCCAATGGGCTTGGGCTTGGATCCAATGGGTTTGGGTCCAATGGCCTTTTGGGTTCTGGGCCCAATGAGCTTGAATTCAATGGGTTTTTGGGCTTTGGGCCAAATTGTCATTTAAATAGCTTTCTGGCCCGATTCGATTTCGAGCCCAATTGAGCTATGACCGAATTTGCTCGGTTAAGTTTATTCGATTCGTCGATCACGATGAAGACACGTGGCGACCGCTAATTGGCCGAAATTTCTCGGTTAACAAATGCCTCTTTTTCGAGAGTTATGCACATGTACGTGTGGGTGAGTCTCGAAAAAGTTAAATTTTGAAATCGAAATGTAGGACACCCCTAATTTAGAATCCGCCTCGACATATCAATCTTATCGAAATATGAAATTTGGTTCATAAATCAATTATTTTGATTGATACATCCTTCTATGCCAATTGACCAAAAAAAAATATGAATTGGGCTCACAATTTTGATCTTTCTTATTTGGCAGATGATAGCTCCAAAATAGAGCTATTATTATGTCCCTAATATTGGCTAGAACCATGTCAAATATTGATGAAAATGCCTTCTTGTAGGTGATTTCATGGTAGAGAGCTCGAGAAGTCCAAAGACACGTTTCGGGGCTTAAAGCGACGTTTTAGAGCTTCATAGATGCATCGGGAGTGAAAAGGCTTGAAGAATCAAAGAAATGGCAAAAAATGCCTTGGAAAGACATGTTTTGGCCAACAAACCCGAGAGCAACCAACAAGAGCAGCAGCGTCGAGACGCTGGCCGAGCGTCTCGACGCCGCCCCGACTGCCTACCGAGGATGGCGCGCCCCAGCGTCGAGCGCGCGCGCTCAACGCCCACTCAACGCTGCCAGCGTCTCGACGCCGCCCGAGGGTCTCGACGCCAGCCCGACGATTTTCCAGACGGATGCGCGACAGCGTCGAGACGCTGTCCGAGCGTCTCGACGCCCCCGCGCGCGCGCGCGCGCCAACTTAGGGCACCAGCGTCTCGACGCTTGCCTAGCGTCTCGACGCTCCGACGATTAAAGGCGTGAAAACGCCTCTTTTTTGCCCATCTTTTAATCTATCTTCTTCTCCAATTTTTCCTCTCGGGTCTACACCATTGTTGCACCATTTTTGAGCTTCTTCTTCTCCTCTTTGTATGGTACTAAGCTCTTCCATGGGGGTTTGATTTACTCATCCTCCATGGAAGGCTAAACTAAGGTTAGTGTCTAATTTCGAGTTTTGGTTTGTGAATTATGGATGTTTGGGGAGATTTGCCCCTTTGTAAATGTGAAGCTAATTAGCATGTTCTTGCATCTTCTTGCTTGTTCTTATTCAAATTCTAGCATGTGTAGCTTAATTAGGTTGACTCCCTAATTCCTATGCATGATAGAGGTCTAAAGGTTGGGACGTATAATTGTCCAAACCGCTAGGTAGCACGGGCTTAAGCATGGTTAATTAATTCAACCCAACGTGACAGTTGGTAATCTGAATTAATTAACGTTTTCATGTTAGGCTTAGGGCGAGAGAGAAACCGGGTTGGTCTTAGGATTAGGCCGTCACAATGTTCCTGTCACTGGCTTATAGTCGATTTAGGGGTCGCTACCTTGAATAGATTATTGGCCAAGTACAATTAGAATTGCACATGTCTAATTATATTTTTGGGTCATTTGAGCTAGCAATTGGCCAAATGAATTGTGTGCTGAAGCATGATTAGCTAATCAATTGTATCGATGAACCGAACATCCATAACGATCAATTCCATTTCTCGAAGTTAAGCGCAACCATTTAAATTTTGCACTTGTCATTTAATTTTCCGTTAGCTTGCACGTTAGGAGCTCCCTTCCCCCAAACCAAATTACCATTCTTTTTACCAAATTTGCACATACTTTTTATAATTAGCAAATTAGACTTAGTTAAATTGAATTTCTTAATTCCCTGTGGATCGACCCCGTTACCACTTAGCTGCAAATTGCTCGGTGTATTCGGGTTTATAAATTGTATTTTGGCAAGCCTCGACAACTTGAATTTGGAGCACCCCATTTAGTGCTCTACCAAAATTGGCGTCGTTGCCGGGGAATTAGATTTAAATTAGTTTGATTGAGTTTAATTTGTTGGTTTTAAAAAATTTTCTTTACTTTGTTTGTACAGTTTAATTCTTTTGTATTATTTTACCCGTTTTTGTTTGAGTTTTTTAGCGCAATCATTCTTTGAAAATTCAAAAGAAGCGCTGAAATGGAGGTCGGGGGTAATTCTGAGCAACAAAGAACATTGAGGGAGCTTGCATCATTTGAGCTAGGCCGGAACACATCGAGTATATTGTATCCGGTAGCTTCAGGTAATTTTGAACTTAAAGCTGGTCTGGTTAACTTATTACCTTCTTTTTGTGGTAATACAGATGAGAATCCCGTCAGACACGTCAAGGCATTTCAGATGGTGTGTTTGTCATTTAGGACCGACGACACCACCGAAGATCAACTCCATCTTAGAGCTTTTCCTTTCTCCTTAAAGGAGAAGGCGAGAAAGTGGATGTATTACCTACCGACCGGGTCCATCACTTCTTGGGCAGAGCTGCAAGGAGCATTTTATGCGAAGTATTTTCCACCTCCCAAGGTCGCCGCCTTCAGAAGAATGATTAATAGAATTGAGCAAGGAGAAAAAGAGACCGTTCTTGAGTGTTGGGAGAGATTTGGTCGGTTGTGTGAGGATTGTCCCAACCACCAAGTGTCTGACCAGCGCGTAATTCAGAATTTCTACGAAGGTCTCTTACCGCCAAACCGACAGTTAGTTGATGTGGCCAGTGGAGGATCGCTCATGGATAAGACACCCGCTGAAGCTAGAGTTTTAATTTCCAACTTGGCTAGAAGCTTGGAGCGGAGTGGAGACGGAAGCGAGGAGCAAGTTCGCTTGAGAAGGGATGTGGACGAGCTTAAGGCTCAGCTTTTTAAGGTAAGTAAAGTTGTTCTCGCTTTAAAGGATGATTTTCTGAAATCCCAATCTTCTGTTTCAGGTAGATCTGTTGAGGACATGTTTCAAGCTCTCTTTACAATAACCTCAGACAAGCTCGACAACGTTGGAACTCAGATGCAAGATTTGGGTAAGGAAATATCCTTTATGACCGAGAAAGTAAATAGGATGGAAAAGCAAAAAGCTGAAAGCGCGAGTGCCATCACCTTGAGAAGTGGGAAGCATCTTCCCACGAGTACCCCGCCGGTGGAAGTCGATTATGGCCACATCGAGCCACAGATAGAAAATCCCGAACCACGGTGGAAAGGGGTAAATTTCGATCCTACATGCACTAGAGTTTATGTGCCTAAGGCTTCTTTTCCTAGCAGGTTACCAAGATCGCCTAAGGAGAACTACGAGAAGGAGTTCCTTGACACATTCAGGAAGGTAGAGATCAATATCCCTCTGTTGGATGCCCTGAAGGAAATTCCAAGGTACGCCAAGTTCCTTAAGAGACTATGCACCAACCAGAGGAAGACAAAGGAGAGTGAACGCGTCATGGTAAGTGAGAACGTTTCTGCTTTGATCACAAAGAACTTACCGGTTAAATGCGACGATCCAGGTATGTTCTTTCTCCCTTGTAAGATAGGAGGCATGCATATTAGAAGAGCAATTCTGGATTTAGGAGCCTCCATTAGTGTTATGCCTTATTCCATTTATCAGAAACTGAAATTGAAAGAAATGAAGAAAACAGGAATAGTTATTCAACTTGCTGATAGAACTTCTGTGCATCCTTTAGGAATAGTGGAAGATGTGTTAGTGCAGGTTAATGAATTATTTTTCCTGTTGATTTTTATGTTCTGAAAATGGATGAAAATTATTCCTCTCCGCCTGCTTCGATTTTATTAGGTAGACCCTTTATGAAAACTGCTAAAACTAAAATAAATGTGGATAAGGGCATTTTATCTGTTGAGTATGGCGGAGAGGTTGTTGAGATGCATTTTCCCATTGTAGAAGAGCATGATGAGGATGTATTCTCTCTTTGTCAAATAGATACATTTGAATCTTTAGCACCGAATGAATGCATGACTGTTGAGGATGGGGATGACCCATTATTTTTAACTGATCTTTTTGATGAACATGAGTTGCATGAACCATCATTGACTGAATTTTCTGATTCAACTGTTTCTGCCTTGACAATTGTTGAGAATCCTGCTAAGCTACTCCCTTCCACTTTACCTTGCACTATGGGAGATGAAATGATTAATCAAGCCATGCTAGATTTAGAACCATCGATTAATGTTGAGTCGCATGCTGTTTTAAATGAGCTTAAACTGAATGACTTGCATGAATCTGGTTCTATTGTGCAAATGGCTAATAAATCATATGTGCACCCCGTGAAAAAGGTGAAAGACGTTTTGGGCACAATAACTGACCTGAACTTTCCTGCTGATCCTTATACTCTTGAACCGAATGTTAATCTCTCTCATGTTTTTGCATCAATTTTATGGGAACAACCTTTTATGAACAATGCAAAAATTAAAATTGATGTTGTATGTGCGCAGAAGGCACGAGAGAAAGAATTGTTCATGGATTTTTGCAGGAAGGATGAAATTAGGAAGATGGATGGGGCAACTTCCAAGTTCGATTATGGATGAGTGGATCAGAGAATACAGTCGAGCAATCGACTCTAAAAATTTGCGCTTCTCAGAGGCACCCGAGCTTGGACTGTAATTCTGTTATTTATTGCTTTGCTTTTGTCTATATTAGCTTTTGAATTCGTTGTTTGTTTATTTCTTTTCTTAGGAGGAAAGGTGACATGGCCGACAATTCGAGAGTATATTGGAAGACGATGGTGCACATCTCTACCCGTCGGCTCCACAAAATTCAGGGGAGGTTTTCTGTTCCCTTAGAATTTTGTCGTTTTGATTGTTTAATGCATTGGGGACAATGCATGTCTTAAGGTGGGGGGTGGAGTTTGTTGAAAGAATAGAGATAAGACTTCTTAGTAGTTGTCGGGCATTTGTATACTCTGATTGTTAGATTAGAATCTGAATGCATGTTGTCCGATGAGGACGGTCTGTGATGTGCTTGTGAACACTCCGTATTTGTGTAATTCGAAAAATTTGACAATGTATGCACATTTTGAGCCTATTTTAAAAACAAATTTTGTTATTTCCCTACATTCACTGAGCACATAGCCCTCTTATTCTCAGGTCTCTAGGTCTAAAATGATTTTATTTGGTCTGAAACCTTGTTGTCACCCCGAAAGGTACCATTAGGGAGGCTTGATGTGTTAGAAGTAGTAATAACTCATTTGTTGTATAGCAAAGCTATTGCCTAAAAAAAAAAAAAGAAGATTGTATAGCAAAGCTATTGCCTCAATATTGATTAAAATGCCTTCTTGTAGGTGATTTCATGGTAGAGACCTCGAGGAGTCCGATGACGTGTTTTGGGGCTAAAAACGACGTTTTAGAGCTTCATGAACGCATCGGGAGTGAAGGGGCTTGAAGAAATGAAGAAATGGAAAAAATTGCCATGGAAAGGCAAAATTTGGCCAACAAACCCGAGAGCAAGCGTTGAGCGGCAGCGTCGAGACTTAGGGCACAGCGTCGAGACGCTGCCCTAGCGTCTCGACGCTCCGACGGCTTTAAAAGCCTTCTTCTCCGATTTTAGCCGCAAGTTTTGTTCCATTTTCGTTTTTCCACCATTGTTAGGCTTGGGTGGGAGCTCTAAACTTACATATTTTCCATTATCTCTTCAATAAAGCTCCAAGATTAGTAATTTCTCTTGATTTGCACAACGGGGAGCTAAGGTAAGTGCTCTAATTTGAGGGTTAGGGGTAATCTTGATGCTTAGTGAGGGTTTGTATGAATTTCTAGCTTAGTTTTGATTTATCTCTTGCATCTCGAATATGTATTAAGAACGAATGTCATGCCTTTCGAATTAGGATTGACACCCATAATTGTTACGCATGTTAGTAGGCTAAGCATTAATTCTTCATAGGCTTTAATGCATTGTAGCGAAGGTCTAGCTCGTGGCTAATCAATTCGAGCCCAAGTGACAGTGGGGGTATGAGTTGATTAACGTTTTCACGGTGGGCTCAAGGTTAGGAGAGAAATCGAATTAGTCTTAAGAAATAATTCGTCGCAATCATACCCGTTACTGTTTTCATGATTAATTGATGGTTTATCACCTAGATTAATTAAAAAGCATGTTTAATTAGAATTGACGCCTCTAATTAATTCTTTGGGGTGCTTCGGACCCGTTTGGGACGAGGCATTTTGCGTGCATGAAATAGAACTACTTTGCTAATTAGAATCCCTATGAACTAAGCGCATCGAGATAAACCCTGACACTCGAATTAGGAGCACGTGTTACATTTAATTGTTTTCGCTCTTTACTTTTCGCATTTATTTTCCCGTTAGTTTAGTTTCAATTAACTCCCCCTTTATTTGCTTTTGAGTTTTAGTTTTAAGACAAATAGAAATTAGCTAGGAGAAAATAATTTAGGTTCCCTGTGGTTCGACACCCGTTACCACTAGCTGCAAAGCTTAGTAGTTTCGGTACTTATAAATGTTATTTTGGCAAGCCTCGACAGCTTGACATTAGAGTACCCCAAAAGTGCACTACCAAAATTGGCGCCGTTGCCGGGGAACCATTTAATTTCTCTTAGTTAAATTTTGTTTGTTAAAAAAAAAAAAAAAAAAAAAAATGTACGGTTACGAGGGATCCCTCTCTGATAAAGTCAGTGAATTGAAAGCTCAAATGTCTGAATTAACTGCTTTGCTTAAATCAACTGTTGAGGATTATCAGGCATACAACAAAGGTCAAGTGGAAAGTCAAGCTCGCTCGTTAGTAACTAAACTCAATCTCTGTGGGAAAACGAATTAAAAAATACTTATCACTTGCTGCAGACCATGTATGCTTGCATGATCTGAGTGCTCTTCGCATCACATTTTATTTACACACTGAGCACGCAACAAGTTTTTGGCGCCGCTGCCGGGGATTTTGTTTAGTAAACACGATTTGTGTTATTTTAGAAGAACTTAATTGATTGTAAGATCTGTGCTGAATACGTGAGCTTAATTTGTTTACTATCATTTTCAGGCACAGAGAGAAACTTTGTAGATGAAAAATGTATGTGTACGACAAAGTAAATGAATACGCTGCAGAACTTAATTGGAGGAAGAGTTTGCCCACAACAGTTTGAAGAATTTTATCAGCCATGTGCTTATTGTGGGGATAATCATAACTTGGAGAATTGCCCAACATTGAATTATCAAGAGAGGCAATATCAACAAAGCTATGACAACCATTATTCGTACATGTGTGAGCATGATCAGTGACAACTCTCAAATAATCCTTGGGAAGAGCATGTGCAAATTGCTCATTATGAAGAGTTCCCCCAACATGAAGACTATCAACATTATGCCCCAACTCCAAATGAAGAATTATCACCCACTTTGGAGGCGCTATGGATAGAATTCATGGAAAGGAATGATGCATCCATGAGGAGAATTGATGTGCAATTAGCCCAGCTCACAAATAACTTGCAAGATCTACTTGCTATAGAAAAATCACCACCACCATGCCCTCAGATGTTTGATTTTTATGATGATGACTCCTTTGTTACCTTCGAATCTGAGAAGAGTGACCCAATGGAATCTCCATATGAAATGGTGGAGTTGGTGAAAGTTGAGAAAAATGAAATTGTGCTGGATGAGGCCAAAGAGACTAATGCGCTGCTTGAGGAACAAGAATTTGAAATGTCTGATGATGCAGCAAGCTTCTCCACTAATGAAAGAGCTGAGCCCCCACCACCACAAATGCTCCAGTTGAAGGAGTTAGAAAGAGATGTGCCAGAAAAAGAAGTCCCATCGCATCAAAGCTATGTTGTAGCAAATGTTGTAGAAACAAAATCAACGCACAGAAAGTACAAACCTTGGGATGTTATAACATGCAGTCTCTTTGAAAGAATCAACAATTTCAAGGTGTGGCAGAATGTCCGACCCCGTAAATCAAGACTTAAGTATTTTAGAAGAGCATAAGTGATGCCTCGAAACATTGAAGAATATCCATATGAGGCAGATTGACAAGGGAGATTTCTTATCCCTAAACTCTTAAATTAGGCTTTTATCATGCTTTGCTTAGATTTCGTATGTTAGTAGTAGTTTATTTTAGGAATAAAATATTTATCATGTGCCAACAATCATAGTATACTAGGAGACAATTCTGAAAATAGTTTGATGCTTTTGCTATCATGCTTCAAATCTTCGTTAATGAGCTTACCATAGTCGTTTAACATGAATTGATGATGCCTTCATTTTGAAATGATTATTTTGCATGCTTGTGCCATTACAATATTATACTGAAGCATGGAGCAAAGTGTGGAATTCTGCCTTCCGAATTTGTCTTATGATAATGCTGTTAGATTTATAATGTTTAGCTAGCTTGAACTATTTTCTCTGCTGATAAGTCTTGTCTATATCTTTTGCAAATGGCTAAAATGTGACCCTCTGTGACCTGCTAGAGCTAAACAAAACTTTTATCTTCTCGAATGAATGTCTAATAGCATGGAAAAAACTTAAGGATGCGTTAGTCAAAACACCAATTATAGTAGGCCCAAATTGAGATTTACCTTTTGAACTAATGTGTGATGCTAGTGACTATGCAATTGGGGCTATGTTGGGGCAAAAGATAGATAAACTAACACATCCTGTATATTTGATAGCACTCCAAAAGTGCTAATATTTAGCTCCTAAGTCTTGTAAATTAGAGTAATTATTTGGGCTTAATTGATTTATTTGGTATAATTTAATTGCTAAGGGGTAAATCGGGCATTTGCGATAATTAAGAGCTTAAATGAATATTTTATAATATTTTATTAGTTAGTCGTTTTGATTGATTAAGCTACATTAATTAAATAATTAAATCTTAACTCAAAATTGATTAGTGGTTTGATGGTGCAGGGCCCCATTAAGAAAATGGGGGTGTCAAGGCTCAAATCTTGGTTGATGTAGGATTTTCCCTTGTTTTTATAAAAGTCAACGGTCAATGGTCAACAGCCCGCCCCACGCGCTCGCCCCGCGACCCGCCTGTCGATCCGCGGCCCAATTGGCCAATTTCGGCCCAAAACTCATTTTTTTAAGCGTTTTAACCTAGTTTTTCAGCCACCATTCATTTAGGAGAGAGACAAATCGATTTTGAGAGTTTTGACCTCGGGTTTGGTGATATTTTCATCAATTTTCAAGGTTTTTGGACAATTTTTGATCGATTTTCAACACGTTTGGCTAAGGTAAGTGCTCTAATTTGAGTTAGGGATTTACTTTGATGTTTAGTGAGGGTTTTTGTATGAATTTCTAGCATTTTGTTGTTGATTTCTTGCATCTCCAATCTGTATAAAGAACGAATGCCATGCCTTTCTAATTAGGATTGACACCCATAATTGTTACGCATGTTAGTAGGCTAAGCGTTAATTCTTGATAAGCTTTAATGCATTGTAGCGAGGGTCTAGCTCGTGGCTAATCAATTTGAGCCCAAGTGACAGTGGGGGTATGAGTTGATTAACGTTTTCACGGTGGGCTCAAGGTTAGGAGAGAAATCGAATTAGTCTTAAGAAATAATTCGTCGCAATTATACCCGTTACTGTTTTCTGATTAATTGATGGCTTATCACCTTAGATTAATTAAGAAGCATGTTTAATTAGAATTGACACCTCTAATTAATTCTTTGGGGTGCTTTGGACCCGGTTGGGACAAGGCATTTTGCGTGCATGAAATAAAATTACTTTGCTAATTAGAATCCCTATGAACTAAGCGCATCAAGTAAATCCCAAGCACTCAAATTAGGAGCACGAGTTACGTTTATTTTTTCCGTTATTTAATTTTCCGTTAGCAATCCCCCTTTTATTTATCGTTTTATTTTATTGTTTTAGTTAATTAAAAAGCAAATAGAAATTAATTAGGAGAAAATAATTTAGGTTCCCTGTGGATCGACCCGACTACCACTAGCTGCAAAGCTTAGTTGTAGCGGAATTATAAATGTTATTTTGGCGGGATTCGACACCCCGAAATTTATAGGATATTAAAAAAATCCTAGTACCAAAATTGGCGCCGTTGCCGGGGAACCATTTAGTTTCTCTTAGTTAAATTTTATTTGTTTAAAAACTACAAAAATATTTTCCTTTTCTTGTGTCTTCTTGTTTTAGCATGACAGATTTTCGACAACAATTTTGGGGACAATTTAAAAGAAGCAACGCCGAAGACCTTCTCCGAACCTCTGAGGAGGAGGTCATTATCGAGTTGTACCCCGATTTTGAGGAAGGAATCGAGGAATTTCTGACATGCGGAGGCGAGAACGGTGAGACCGAGGAGGATGAGCTTGACCTCGAGGAGCATCCCGAAGAGATTAGTGATGCAAACGAGCTAAGGAGTGGAGCTGAGACTTCTTCAAGGTGGGTTAGTTTGGATGAATTTCTCGCATCTCCCAGTGATGAAGAAGAACTCAGAGAATTTTACAAGGTAAGTATATCTCCATCGATTGATTTTGACTTAGAGCATGAATTTTGTATTGAAAATTTATTTGAGGATTCATGCACTAATGAGCTCGAGCATCTGTCTGTTAATGAGAATATTTTAGGAAATCTTTTCTTTGAGGATGTAGAACCAGCATGCTATGAAAATTCTGTTGTGATGGATGAGGAAGTGGCAATTGTGCCTTTAGATTATTTATCTCCTCTTGTTATGTCTTGTGATAATTCATGTATTCTAGGAGATTTATCTTGCATGCCCCATTCCATCTGTGCTTCTGTTGATGTTGGTTGCCTTGGGAATTTTGATGTGATCCCTCCTTTGGTCGAGTCTTTATTTTCTGTTGAGTCTTTTATTTTTGTTGAGTCAGTTGAGTCTTCTTTTATTTTGTTTGAGTCTGTTGAGTCTTTATTTTTTCCATATATTGAAAATACCAAAAAGATAACAACTCTGTCCGGCTGCCTCCAAAAGTCGAAGAGCTTGCTTCTCTTAGCAGGTTTTGTTGATTCAAGGAAGAAGGGGCCGAAGAAGTACGAGAATTTTTATGTACCCTGACAGAGTGGAGGACACGTCGAGCATAACGACGTTAAAAAATTGCCCTTCTTGGGAGGCAACCCATGTGTTTTTAAATTCATGTCTTTACTTTAAGTTTTTATTTTTCCTAGCTTAGTTTCTTTGTTTTTCTTTTTGTAGGGGTTTGTGGCCTAAGGAACGAGATATTTGGGCAAGGACCGCGCTGCTTCAACCACCAACCTAACAAAATTCAGGGGAGGTTTTCTGTTCCCTTAAATTTTGTAATTTTAAATTTCTTAGTCTGATGTGTGATACATAGAGGACTATGTATCCTTTTAGGTTGGGGGTGGAGAAGTTTGATGGATTTCTGAAGTTGTTGAGCTGTGGAAATTCTGAATTAGAAGTGCTTTGGTCTGCTATTGCATGTTGTTCGATGAGGACAATCTATGAAATGCTTTTAAATTCTTCGTATTTACATATCTAGAAAAACATGAGATTGTATGTGCATGTTGAGCATTTTTCAAAAAATTTTAAAATTTTTCTGTTTCTCCCTTGCATCTATCGAGCACGTAGCATCCTATTATTGGTTCTGTAGGCTTAGAATTGTCTTATGTTGCATGAAATCTTGTTGTCACCCCGAAAGGCACCCCTAAGGAAGGCTTGATGCATGATAGGTTGTATTAAATTAATCGTGTTATAGCAAAGCTATTGCCTAAAAAAAAAAAAAAGTAAGTAAGTAAGCATGAAAATAAAAACTCCTGAGATGCTCCTCCATCTTAAAGTGCACGTTAAGAAGTGAGCATTAGTCCTTAAAAATGTGAAGTTTGCTCGTAGTCAGATACGTTGTGCAGTGGAACTGCGGGTAAGCTGGAACGAAGACAAGTTTGACATGTTAGGCTCTCTTGGAGAAGAAAAAGTAAAAAAAAAAAAGTGGTAGTTTAAAGAAAATAAAGAGTACAAAGTACTCAAGAAAAAAGATAATTTAGGCCTTTTAATTTGTTACTCTCTTGATTGTTGAAAAGTCGTAGACTGTTCTTTATTGCTAGAAGTAGGGGGAAAACGAGATGTAGAGTTGCATATGGATTTTCCGAGTCTATAAGAGCTAGAATAGGTTGGCTAATCATACACTCACGTAGGGGAGTAGCAGTTTAATTTTTTAAATGTTCTCAGCTTATGCATACAATTAATTGTTTTCTTCTGTTGTAAGTGCCTTGTTTTTTAAAAGCATTGAGTTTAGAGTCGTTGCATGCAATTTTATTCTTAGGAGCTAGTTCAGAGTTTTCCTTGCTCGAGGACTAGCAAGATTTAGGTTGGGGGTTTTGATAGCTGCTAATATTTAGCTCCTAAGTCTTGTAAATTAGAGTAATTATTTGGGCTTAATTGATTTATTTGGTATAATTTAATTGCTAAGGGGTAAATCGGACATTTGCGATAATTAAAAGCTTAAATGAATATTTTATAATATTTTATTAGTTAGTCGTTTTGAGTGATTAAGCTACATTAATTAAATAATCAAATCTTAACTCAAATTTGATTACTGGCTTGATGGTGCAGGGCTTATTAAGAAAATGGGGGTGCCAAGGCTCAAATTTTGGTTGATGCAGGATTTTCCCTCATTTTTATAAAGGTCAATGGTCAACAGCCCACACGCCCACGGCCCAGACCCGCGTCCATCCGCCCTTGCGCGGCCCAATTGGCCAATTTCGGCCCAAAACTCATTTTTTTAGCTTTTTAAGCGTTTTAACCTAGTTTTTCAGCCACCATTCATTTAGGAGAGAGAAAAATCGATTTTGAGAGTTTTGGCCTCGGGTTTGGTGATATTTTCTGTTGGGTTTTATGTCCTAAAACTCGTGGTTTGTAAACGATAAACATATTTTATTACTAATAAAGTGTTATTGAGGTTTATTCAATAAAGTTATTATTGAATATGTGAATTGCTTATTTCATTTTAGAAAACCCTAAATCCAATAAACTAAGATCCATGACTATAACATGAGTACTTGAACTTTATGTGGAGACATAAAAGTGGATCAAGTTCGAGTAAATAGCCAAAACGGTCTATAGTATACGGATAAGGCTGGATACCTTATCTTGGGGACACTATTGGATGCGGCCCATTTTGTATTTAGTACAAACGATGTGATTCTGAATCGTTCATGTGGAGACATGTGAATGGGGGCGTCCTATGCAAAGAGTTTGCATTAGACCGGACCGCGAAATAAGTTACTCTTGCTTTATAACGCTGTTTACTTTTTTAAAGACTGACTATTTCAAAACGATGACCTAGGTAACTTGACCTTAATCCTAAGCTAACTATGAACTCCTGTTTATTCGGGATTATCCTTAGATCTGCATGGGTGAGAGTGGCTCAACAGCGCCGACTCAATAAGCCTCCCATTTCAGGGGTAAGACCGGATAGATAGCTGGGGACATAGGGTGCAAGATGAAATTCACTCCTACCCGTCTCTAGGGATAGTAGATAGGTTGTTCCCTTAAGTGCTGACTCCAGGTCTTGAACAAGGGGCCCCACCTTCTCATTGGCCCGAGAGGGACTCGGTATAGTGATTAGATCACATACCAATCTGTTTAGTGATTGGATCACAAACCAATTGTTCATTAGAGGATCAGTGGGACTTAAGGAGCAAGATGTAATTACTGGGGTAAAACAGATATTTGACCCGACCGTAAATTACGAACAACCTGTGAAGGGTCAACTTACTAATCATGGTTATATCGAGTGGACATAATATATCTACAGTGAGGAGAGTGCAACTACTAGGCTATAGTGGAATGTCCTGGTAGTTAACGAATGTTGATTAACTGGGTTAAAGAGTTTAATCAGTTAATCTCGGATCGTTGGAGCTCATGATCTGTAGGTCCATGAGGTCCCCCTACTAGCTCATATCGGACTAAACCTTAGAACAGTGTGACGAGTGAATTCGAAGTGTTCGAATTCAAATTAAGGAATTAACGTTAAATATATGTGATATATTTAACAACATAACGTTCAGTTGCGAATTGAACAATAGAGAGAGATGGTGATATTTAAAATAAG
This sequence comes from Herpetospermum pedunculosum, assembly GCA_028017165.1. Taxonomy (NCBI): domain Eukaryota; kingdom Viridiplantae; phylum Streptophyta; class Magnoliopsida; order Cucurbitales; family Cucurbitaceae; genus Herpetospermum; species Herpetospermum pedunculosum. The sequence goes on from CM051525.1 coordinate 50,478,236, forward strand.
ATTTAAATATCGAAAATATGAATATGGATTCATAATCATGTATATCGGGAATGATCGGGATTAGTGTTGGATTTATTGGATATTAAATTTGAATTAATTAAATTGTTTAATTAATTATTTAATATTAATTTAATTTAATTTCAAATTAATTATTTGAATTAATTTTTAAATTGAATTAATTTGATCAAAGTTAGTCAAAAGTCAAATTAAAGACAATTGACTACAACTTTGAAAGTCAAAAGTCAAATGTTGACTCCACTAAACCTTGAAAGTCAAGAGTCATTTTGATGACTAAAGTTAGTGGAAAAATCCAATTCTTAAGTTAGTGGAAAAATCCAATTCTTGAATTAGTGGGAAAAATCATTTGTTGGTGGTTTTATGAGTCAAGCTTTTTTGTTAAGTGTTCATCCCACATCAAGCCACTAATCCCACTAAATTGAGTGGATTCTACATGGCATCCTTTTGTTAACTCAATTTTGCATGTTTTTGCATGTAGTCTTCTATATATACAAAGGGTTAATTAGATTGACTTCTTCTTGGAATTTTGATGAACTTTGAGAATTGTAAAGTCAATTTCTCTACCATTCTCTCCAATTATTCCATCTTCAATTCTCTTTTAATTTAGTCACTCAAAGGATCCCACAATCCCGTTCTAAGGCCGGAGAATAGTCGGGAAGACTCTCGTGGTGGTTCGTGACCGTTACGTTCGAAGATCGAGTTTGGAATCGAGAAGAATTTGAACTTCAAAGGTAACTTCTAAATTATTGTCTTTGAATTTTAAATTACATGCTTTTTCCTTTTAAATTAACAAAATAAGAGTACTTAGATCCAATGATGCTTCCGCTATGCATGCCGAAACTCTATCAAATGGTATCAGAGCATGCTTTAAGTACTCTTTTTTTGGTTAATTTAGAGTTGGTGGGTAGTAATTCATGTGATGAATGTATGTGTGCTAAAATGGAAATTTTTGGTCTTTGGCATCCATTTCTCTTCCAATTTGTAATAATTTTTGGTCTTTGGCATCCATTTCTCTTCCAATTATTGTAATGGCCTTGTGAGTCAAAACAAAGAACCCATTTTTTCTCTCTCCTAAAAAAACCCCAACTTTCTTTACTTTTCTCTCTCCTCCTTACTATTCATGATCACCTACCTCCAACTCCCAAACTCTTCATCTTGAACTTCAAATTCCGGCGAGACCCACCATCTCCGGCGAAGCTCCACACGGCGGAGAATCACGAAGGTTCCACGAGACGCAACTCGACAGCGGCGGCGAACTCACAGCGGCGACGACCCTCGACTGCGGCAGCGACTGCAATTCCACGGCGGCGGACCTCGGCTGCGGCGGCGAACTCACAGCAGCAGACGAAGCCCCATTTGCGGCGGCCATCCAAAAACCAGCGGCGAAGCTCCACGAAAGTAGACGGCGGTGATCGAACCAAACCAGCGGCGAAGCTCCACGAAAGTAGACGGCAGTGATCGAACCAAACCAACGGCGAAGCTCCACGAAAGTAGACGGCGGTGATCGAACCAAACCAGCGGCGGAGCTTCAACGACGATTTTTCTAGATCGATGTTGAACAGAATCGGACGACGGCGGCGCTACAACAGATCTCGACGGCGTGACCACGAGCTTCAACACGAACTGCAGCGCTCTGACGGCGGCGGACCGAAACTCACAGACGGAGCTTCTCCATGAACGGCGGCGTCGCTGGTCAGATCTGCGGCGGAACCCAAGCGGAGGAAGTCTTCGGGAATAAGCTTCTCCACAGGCAGCTGCTGTACGAATGAAGAAGAGGGTAAATTTTATTGTTTTGATTTATTTACGAAATTGCCATTAATGACATTTTAATTATAATTTTAACTTTCTTTTCTTAATTACAAAGCTATCCTTTCTTATTTTTTATTTTTTAACATTTGACTTACTATTTAATGTTTGAGTATTTATTTTCAATTAGGTTAATATTTATTTTCCATTTTAAAATTTAAGATTTTAAAGTATCTTTTTAATTTTACTCCAACTTATGTTTGTAAATAAGTTTTAATTATTTTAAATATTTATTCTAAATGAATTTCAGCTTTACCTCTTATTGAAATTTTCCAAATAAACATTAATTTTTGTCTTTAAACCCATATTCAATAGTTTTGTTTTGCTAAATAAAATTGTATTTATTTTGAGGGCTGAGTAATGTGACTTTCGTAGAGTTTCGACTCTCGTGCAAGCACACGAAAATTCTCCCGATCATTGTCAAAAGAATAATAAATTAACATATTTTAAAATAAAATATTATCATATAAATCCTATGACGGAGTTGAGATAAATTTCTCAAATTCTTGAGGTAAACAATTTCCTTTAAATAAAAGGAAATTTAATATGATAATTAACTAATAATATTTTTTCCCTCAATACATCAAAACTCTTACCTTATTTTTAAGGTTAAGATTTGATTAAAAAACTATTATTTATTTATTTTTCTCAAATTAAGGACATTTTAAAATTAACTGGATAATATAAAATAAAATATGGCTACCGTTTTTAACGGGTGTTGTAGGGTGCTAATACCTTCCCTACACTCAATCGACCCCCGAACTTGATTTCTGCTTTCGTAGACCAGTTTTTCATTTAAGGTGACCAATCACACCCAAAATGATTGGTGGCGACTCCATCTCTTTTTATTTTTTAAAACAAAACCCTTGAAAGAGGACGTCGGCCGCTCCGCGTCGCAATGACGTTGCGACAGCATGGCGACTCCACTGGGGACTTTTTTAGAGGGTCATGCCATTGCCTTTTATCTTTTTATTACCCAGTTTTTCATTTTTGGTCCTTTGTTTTTTCTTTTATTTCTTTATTTATTTTATTGTTAGTTTTTTTTTTAAACATGCTTTTAGATTTAAATTTTCATTTTTTTTTTTTGTTCCTTTGTTTTTCTTGTATTTTTTTTGTTTATTTATTTTTTTGTTAGTTTTTATTTAGCATGTTTTATTTATAATTACAATATTAATATATTTAATGCAATTTACATTTTGCATTGTCATGCATCGCACACACTTTCACAAGCCTCCTACCCGGGCTTTACCTTTAAGATTAGATTCGGAGACTGAGTAGTGTGACCTTCGTGGAATTTCGGTTCCCGTGCAGGCGCATGAAATTCTCCACTCAAGCTAACTACGTTGTTTAATCAGATAGAAGGCTTGGGGACCGTTTCCTTCTAGGAATGATTAGAACCTGGATTACACTCATACACATCCTAGAGCCAACCAATTATTATCCAAACTTTTGAACTTTAGGATACACATACTTGGTTATATCACATGTTGATCCTTAAACTTATTGTATAACATATATTACAAATATCATTCGTGAATTCATGTGATATATTTATTCTTTTGTATGTAATTATTGTCTTTTTTTGCTTTGTTTCCTTAAAAATAATAAAAAATATCCCTATTGGTTTTAAAAAAATAAAAAAAATTTGCTTGTTTCCTTATTAAAAAAAAAAAGTAAAAAAAAACTATTATTTATTTTTTATTTTTTTTAAAAATCAAAATGTTAAAATACTAATCACAGTTGATCTATACTCAATCTTTACCCTCTAAGATTATGATTGAAAATGTAATGATGTCTACCTTCGAGGGGATTTAATTTGCCTCGGATAGACACACGAAAATTCTCGCTCAAATTAATTCATTTGTTATTCTTATAACATTAGAATTAATTTAGAAGCATCTATCTTTTAGGGTTAGAGTATTATCCTTACATCATTTTTGTTTTTTTTTTTTTTACGTTCTTAAGTAATTCCATTGTTATATCAATAACCTTGGGATTAATTTTGGATCCATTCTTTTATTTTATTCAATTTATTTTTTCCTCCTAAAAAGGAAAAAGAAAAGAAAACAATAAAATTTACAAAAAGGAAGTATTCATGTTTCCTTTTGGTAAAACAAAAAAGGTAATAGATTTTTGTATATATTCTTCCTAATTTTTTTTTTCTCTCCAAAAAATGAATCTCTTTTAACTTTTTCATTTTTTTTTTTTTAAAAAAAAAAAAACAAAAAAAAACACAAAAAAAAACTACATGTCACATCATTCACATATATCTCAGGAACATTCTTTATATACTCTCATACATACACATTCTCATATTGATCCATTCATTGTAGGAAATTCAAAAAAGTTCCTTTGCATTCTGGCACACCTTAGAATAAAAATGATCATGCCTTTCATGTTTACATGCATATAGAGTCACAAGACATTGATTTTCATTCAAACACATCTTCCGCTCATGATTAGAAGTCATTTCGATATTCTTTTAGATGCATTTAGAGTCTAGCATTACATATTCACATGCATAATAAAAATTACCAATGATTACCTGAATGTTAAATTTAAGAACGCAACATATCATTTGGAGCAATCAACAATTTATTTTTTTAAAAAAAAAACAAAAAAAATGTCCAACATCATTTCACACACATGCATATATAAAAAGAAATTCATGCATTATCTCATAACGCAAGTCAAGTCATATCATCTCACACATGCATACATAAAAAATAAAAACAAAAAAACAATTTGTTATCACATCCTACATCACATCATCAAAATAAATTTTATGCATCATTTCGCATGTCAAATCATCAATTGCATCATATCACACATGCATACATAAAAAATAAAAACAAAAAAATCATTTGTTATCACATCCTACATCACACCATCAAAATAAATTTTATGCATCATTTCGCATGTCAAATCATCAATTGCATCATATCACACATGCATACATAAAAAATAAAAACAAAAAAATCATTTCTTATCACATCCTACATCCTACATCACACCATCAAAATAAATTTTATGCATCATTTCACATGTCAAATCATCAATTGTATCATATCACACAAGCATACATATATTAAAAAAACAAAAAAAATCATTTTTATCATACACATGCATACATAACGGAAAAATAAAATCAAATTTTTATTCTCCAACATGATAAAAATGCTCATGCATTCGTTATCTCATTTCACATAAAAAAAAAAAGTTTTTTAATTTTTTTCATTTTCACAATATCATTTCATGCCTGTTTTACAAAATATTCTCGAATTTTATCACATCCTTCATTATAACATTGAAAAAAAAAGTGATAGTTTTCTTGTTTATTCTGATCATCTTTGTGTTTACTTTGGTCGTTCTTGTTAGCTGAAAACTTAGCAAGAATTTTGAGCAAAAAAGTTGAATCATCACTGAAAAAAAAAAAAAAAAAAAAAAAAAAAAAAAAAAAAAAAAAAAAAAAAAAACGATGAGTGCTTTCACTGTTCTTATATGGGGAAATTGTTTCTCAACCATTTTATGACCTTCTTGAAAATATTTTTCTCAACCTTCATTCTTGGGTTAAGCTCTAAATTGAGGGAACTCCATTTTGACCTTCAAATTTCTCATGTGCTACTATACACTCCCGAACAAGGTTTTAATCTTCATACTGGGGCAAACGCCCTTTTGCAGTGAATGTTCCTAATCACTCACTGTAAAACTTTGAACTTGCATACCACATCAATTTTGAGGCAATTTACCCTGACTTGTGGATTCACCATAAAATCCCTGACTAAACTCGACATCTACATTTATATGATGTTTCTCTACATTTATATACCCATCTAGCCTTTTGCTAAGCCGCCACGTTTAATTAGATGGCAAACGTTCCAAATTATTCAAGAGAACTTCAAAGGTAATAAAATAGTATTGAACTCTTGTGACCTACTGCTTCATAATTAAGACTTGTAATTTCTCATATATTTCTCATATTCGATTTCATTTGATCCAAATTCTCATTGCTTTCCATTCTTATCATTTGTCATTTCTCTTTCTCGATTAGAAAGTGATTCAAATTTCTAATATAGTAGTTTTGAGAACTAATGATGAGTCAGTAACTGTGAAAATCATCTCGAAGTCTCAATTTCTTTCAATGAGTTTTGCTCGCGGGACATCTTCATCACGATGCCAAGGATTATGGACGAAGAAACAATCTGAGAAGACAATTGGAGTTTGCATAGAAGAGAATAGATTATCAGTTTTTTCTATACGATTGCACAAATTCTTGCTAAATAAAAGAAACTATCTTAAAAAAAAAAAAAAAAAAAAAAAAAAAAAGCTGCAAGATTTGGGCAATCAGTAGATCAAGGAACTAGATCCGGAATGCTTGGAAAATCTCCTTTGCAAAGCAACCAATTGGGGCAAAGCCTCCATCTTCGCCAAACTAGGACAAAATTTTTAACTTTGCCAGACAGGAGCAAAGCTTTCATCTTTGCCACACTAGAGCAAGGTCATCATTGCCACACAGGAGCAAAGCTTTCATCTTTGCCACACTGGAGCAAGGTCATCATATGTAAACTGAAGCGAAGTCTTCATCTTTGCCACATTGAGTAAGGATATCTAAACTGGAGCGAAGTCTTCATCTTTGCCACACTAGAGCAAGACCATTATCTCTAAACTGGAGCAAAGTCTTCGCTTTTGTCACACTGAAGCAAGGTCATCATCTCTAAACTGGAGCAAAGTCTTCGCTTTTGTCACACTGAACAAGGTCATCATCTCTAAACTGGAGCAAAGCCTTCATCCTTGTCACACTGGAGCAAGGTCATCATCTCTAAACTGGAGCAAAGTCTTCGCCTTTGCCACGCCGGAACAACGCTACCATAAAAAGACTGGAGCAAAGTCTTCATCTTTGCAAACTGGAGCAAGGACTTCATCTTTGTAATACTGGGGTAAAGTCGATATCAACAAGCTGGAGTAATTGATCGCACCATCTCTAACTTAAAAAAAAAAAAAAAAAAAAAAAAAAAAAAAAAAAAAAAAAAAAAAAAAAAAAAAAACGATGAGTGCTTTCACTGTTCTTATATGGGGAAATTGTTTCTCAACCATTTTATGACCTTCTTGAAAATATTTTTCTCAACCTTCATTCTTGGGTTAAGCTCTAAATTGAGGGAACTCCATTTTGACCTTCAAATTTCTCATGTGCTACTATACACTCCCGAACAAGGTTTTAATCTTCATACTGGGGCAAACGCCCTTTTGCAGTGAATGTTCCTAATCACTCACTGTAAAACTTTGAACTTGCATACCACATCAATTTTGAGGCAATTTACCCTGACTTGTGGATTCACCATAAAATCCCTGACTAAACTCGACATCTACATTTATATGATGTTTCTCTACATTTATATACCCATCTAGCCTTTTGCTAAGCCGCCACGTTTAATTAGATGGCAAACGTTCCAAATTATTCAAGAGAACTTCAAAGGTAATAAAATAGTATTGAACTCTTGTGACCTACTGCTTCATAATTAAGACTTGTAATTTCTCATATATTTCTCATATTCGATTTCATTTGATCCAAATTCTCATTGCTTTCCATTCTTATCATTTGTCATTTCTCTTTCTCGATTAGAAAGTGATTCAAATTTCTAATATAGTAGTTTTGAGAACTAATGATGAGTCAGTAACTGTGAAAATCATCTCGAAGTCTCAATTTCTTTCAATGAGTTTTGCTCGCGGGACATCTTCATCACGATGCCAAGGATTATGGACGAAGAAACAATCTGAGAAGACAATTGGAGTTTGCATAGAAGAGAATAGATTATCAGTTTTTTCTATACGATTGCACAAATTCTTGCTAAATAAAAGAAACTATCTTAAAAAAAAAAAAAAAAAAAAAAAAAAAGCTGCAAGATTTGGGCAATCAGTAGATCAAGGAACTAGATCCGGAATGCTTGGAAAATCTCCTTTGCAAAGCAACCAATTGGGGCAAAGCCTCCATCTTCGCCAAACTAGGACAAAATTTTTAACTTTGCCAGACAGGAGCAAAGCTTTCATCTTTGCCACACTAGAGCAAGGTCATCATTGCCACACAGGAGCAAAGCTTTCATCTTTGCCACACTGGAGCAAGGTCATCATATGTAAACTGAAGCGAAGTCTTCATCTTTGCCACATTGAGTAAGGATATCTAAACTGGAGCGAAGTCTTCATCTTTGCCACACTAGAGCAAGACCATTATCTCTAAACTGGAGCAAAGTCTTCGCTTTTGTCACACTGAAGCAAGGTCATCATCTCTAAACTGGAGCAAAGTCTTCGCTTTTGTCACACTGAACAAGGTCATCATCTCTAAACTGGAGCAAAGCCTTCATCCTTGTCACACTGGAGCAAGGTCATCATCTCTAAACTGGAGCAAAGTCTTCGCCTTTGCCACGCCGGAACAACGCTACCATAAAAAGACTGGAGCAAAGTCTTCATCTTTGCAAACTGGAGCAAGGACTTCATCTTTGTAATACTGGGGTAAAGTCGATATCAACAAGCTGGAGTAATTGATCGCACCATCTCTAACTTAAAAAAAAAAAAAAAAAAAAAAAAAAAAAAAAAAAAAAAAAAAAAGACGAGATTGGTGCAATCAATAGATCAAGAAGCTACCACTTACAAATCAACACTGGGCAAAGCCTTCACCTTTGCCGCATTTGGGCAAAACCGTTCATATTCGTCACACCAGACCATGTCAAGGTGGAGATAATCGAAGACCTCGAGCTTACTCAAAGGAAGAAAGATACACATATAAGATGATTTCTCAAATGGGCTTGCTTCAAGTTCTCAAAACTATTGTCCAAAGAATTGAAATCACTTCATTCGTCTTCCATTGGATCATATTCCAATCTCTTACTCGAACATTAAAAAATTTATAATCAATCTCTTATTGTTCAGGAGATTTGAAGACCACATTCTCCTATGTTTTTCTTCCTTATGAAGAAAACATGTATTGTATACCATTTCATGCTTAATTCGAACTCAAACTCATTCATTCAAACTATTGTGTCCATTACAAGACTAAATTATGAAGCAGTTAATCAAGTAAGATTCAATTCTACAAATTACTTTTGATAGTTCTCTAACCTAGCACATGAGATACTTCCAAATATTTACCATGCCTAATATGGTTGAGTACTCTATGATTGACATACAATCCCTTTCGAGTGAAAGCATTCAAAAAAAAAAAAAAAAAAAAAAAAAAAAATCTGATGATGATAACATTTTCTCTTTTGATTCTTTGTTAAATGTCAGCTAACAACAACAAGGAGAGTAGACAAGGATAATCATTTTCCTTAAACATGAAGTTCATTTTGATATCTTGCATTTCGTTTACCAGTTTGAAACAATTCACATCATTATTTCAAATAAAAAATAAAATAAAAATCATTTATCAAACACATGCATACATGTTGCATTCATTGATCACATGCATAACATTATCAAAAGAACGTTTCAGAGAATTCAGTGTCGGCAACTAAGTTTTGAAATAAAAACCGTTGTCTTTTGTTTTGCAGCTAAGTTTTGAAATAAAAATCGCTGTCTTTTGTTCGGCAACAAAGTTTTGAAATAAAAATCGTTGTCTTTTGTTTTGCAGCCAAGTTTTGAAATAAAAACCACTGTCTTTTGTTCGGCAACTAAGTTTTGAAATAAAAACCGTTGTCTTTGGTTTTGCAGCTAAGTTTTGAAATAAAAACCGCTGTCTTTTGTTCGGCAACTAAGTTTTGAAATAAAAACCGTTGTCTTTTGTTTTGCAGCTAAGTTTTGAAATAAAAACCGCTGTTTTCTGTTTTGCAGCTAAGTTTTGAAATAAAAACCGCTGTCTTTTGTTCGACAACTAAGTTTTGAAATAAAAACCGTTGTCTTTTGTTTTGCAGCCAAGTTTTGAAATAAAAACCGCTGTCTTTTGTTCGGCAACTAAGTTTTGAAATAAAAACCGTTGTCTTTGGTTTTGCAGCTAAGTTTTGAAATAAAAACCGCTGTCTTTTGTTCGGCAACTAAGTTTTGAAATAAAAACCGTTGTCTTTTGTTTTGCAGCTAAGTTTTGAAATAAAAACCGTTGTTTTCTGTTTTGCAGCTAAGTTTTGAAATAAAAACCGCTGTCTTTTGTTCGGCAACTAAGTTTTGAAATAAAAACCGTTGTCTTTTGTTTTGCAGCTAAGTTTTGAAATAAAAACCGCTGTCTTTTGTTCGGCAACTAAGTTTTGAAATAAAAACCGTTGTCTT